>CM053038.1:178787724-179261961 GCA_028564925.1 Lithobates sylvaticus
GGGGCATGGTCAGAAATCAGCCTAAACTTCCTCCCCAAAAGGTAATATCTGAGGGATTCCAGAGCCCACTTAATGGCCAGACACTCTCGTTCAATTATAGCGTAGTTTTTCTCCGCTGGTGTTAACTTCCTACTGAGGAAGACTACTGGGTGCTCCTCGCCATGAATAACCTGTGACAACACCGCTCCCAATCCTACATCGGAAGCATCAGTCTGTACAACAAACTCTTTTGAAAAATTGGGTGCTACTAGGACAGGGTGTTGGCACAGTGCCGACTTGAGCTCCAAAAAAGCCTTCTCAGCGTCTGCATTCCACTCCACCATGACCGATTTCCGACCCTTAGTCAGATCGGTCAATGGAGCTGCCAACGTGGCAAAGTTGGGTACAAACCTCCTGTAGTATCCCACCATACCCAGGAATGCACGTACCTGTTTTTTTGTGAGGGGGCGGGCCAATTCTGTACAGCCTCTACCTTGTTGACCTGAGGTTTTACTACCCCTCTACCCACAACATAGCCCAGGTATTTCACCTCCTCCATTCCCAAAGCACATTTTTCCAGGTTTATTGTAAACCCCACCTTCCAAAGAGAGTCCAGAACTGCCTGGACTTTGGGCAAGTGTGATTCCCAGTCTCTGCTAAAAATGTCATCCAAGTATACTGAGGCATACTCCCGGTGAGGACGTAAAATCCTATCCATTGCCCCCTGAAATGTGGCTGGAGCAGTTTGCAATCCAAAAGGCATTCTCTTGTACTGAAAACTTCCCTCTGGGGTAGAAAAAGCAGTTTTCTCTCTAGCAGCCTTAGTCAACGGGATTTGCCAATACCCCTTGGTAAGGTCTAATGTAGTCATATACCTGGCTGGAACTAGTCTCTCAATAAGCTCATCTACCCGGGGCATGGGGTAGGCATCAAACCGTGAAACTTCATTTAGTTTCCGGAAATCATTGCAGAATGGCAGAGTCCCGTTGGGCTTCGGTACCAACACAATCGGGCTAGACCACTCACTCTGTGATTCCTCAATAATCTCCAGGTCTAACATCTTCACTTCCTCTGAAACAGCCTTCCTTTGGGCCTCTGGAATGCGGTAAGGCCGGACAAAAACTTTGACTCCTGGTTCCGTGACAATATCATGCTCTATGACACTAGTGAGCCCTGGCAAGTCTGAAAATTTCTCTATTTCTCTGCAAGAACTCCTTTGCCTGCTGACTTTGGACTCTAGACAGGGTATTTGCTACTTGGACACTCTCCACCCCAACCCGAGACTCAAGTCTTGCACCAGCCAGGGAGGTCACCGGTTCCCTGTCTGTCCAGGGCTTTAACAAGTTTACATGATATATCTGATAGGGTTTCCTCTTACCTGGTTGGTGGACTCTATAATTTACTTCTCCCACTTTTTCTACAACTTCAAAGGGGCCTTGCCATCTGGCCAAGAATTTACTTTCCACAGTGGGGATCAACACCGCTACTCGATCCCCCACTTGGAAGTTCCTTATTTTAGCAGCCCTATTATAGACCCGTCGTTGGGCCTCCTGGGCTTTTTGCAAATGTTCTTTGACTAGAGGCATGACAGTTCGGATCCTCTCCTGCATTTGGGAAACATATTCAAGAACACTCTTATGCTGAATAGGTTCACTTTCCCATTCCTCTTTAACAAAATCCAGTAGTCCACGAGGTCTCCGCCCATATACCAACTCAAAGGGCGAAAACCCAGTGGAGGCCTGGGGCACTTCCCGGATAGCAAACAGGAGAGCGGGTAACAGGCAGTCCCAGTCTTTCCCATCCCTTTGTACAACCCGCTTGAGCATAGACTTAAGGGTCTTATTAAAGCGCTCTACCAACCCATCCGTTTGTGGATGGTAGACCTATGTGCGCAGCTGTTTAATCCGGAACAGCTTGCACACATCAGCCATAACCCTCGACATAAACGGGGTGCCCTGGTCCGTGAGTATTTCCTTGGGAAAACCAGTCCGTGTAAACAACTGGAATAATTCCCGAGCAATAGCCTTAGAGGAGGTATTCCGCAGAGGTAGTGCTTCAGGATATCGGGTGGCATAGTCAAGGATCACAAGTATGTAGGAGTGACCTCAAGCTGACTTTACCAAAGGACCCACTATATCCATGGCTATCCTCTCGAATGGGACCTCAATTATGGGCAGAGGGACCAAAGGGCTCCGGAAGTGCGTCACCGGCGCGGTCAACTGACAGGTGGGACAAGAGGCACAGTATCTTCTTACCTCTGCTTTCAGACCTGGCCAGTAAAACCGGTCGGTGATCCGTGCCTCCGTCTTTTCAACTCCCAGGTGTTCCCCTAAAACATCATCATGGGCCAGGTCCAGGACCTTGCGTCTATACTGTTGGGGTACCAATAATTGTTCTACCACATTTTCTCTCACTTTGGTAACCCGATAAAGCAATTCATTACATATTGCAAAGTGGGGCCACCGCTCATTCGCACCTGGCTCCTGGGGTACCCCATTTAATGCTACAACTTGTTCCCGTGCACGGGCCAAAGTGGGGTCCTGCATCTGGGCAGTACCAAATGTCCCCTGGGGAACACCCAAATCTGGCAGGGCAGGGGTAGAGGCCACTTCCTCATCCTCTTCACCCAGCATTACCTGAAGTGGGGAAGGTTCCCCCTCCTCAGTGTTCAGGTAGGTCTGTGAACCACACATTTTGACACCCTTAACAGTATCAGCACTACTTTCATCACCATTAACCCAATCATTAGCATTTGTATCAACTGGATCCACATTAGGAACATTTGGCATCTCAGGGTTATTACCCTCAACCGTAGGAACAGAGGAACTAGTTTCTCCCCAGTCTTGGGATCGTTCAGGTAGTTCTCCTTGTCCCCACAGTTTTTCAAAAAATGGACAGTCTCGTCCTATGATAACATCATGTATCAAGTTCTTTACCACCCCCACCTCTTGAGTACCAGTGCCATATGCTGTGGAGATGGACACCGAGATGAGAGGGTACTCGCTAGTGTCCCCGTGAATGCACACAACCCGTAAAGTTTTGCTTACCGGACCGATCTTCCCAATTACTCTAGGATGAACCAGGGTTACCATGCTTCCGGAATCCAGCAAAGCCCAGGCAGGGAGGTGGTTCACTTGGACTACATACTCAAATTTCTCTTATCCACGGTCAAGGTGTGTGGTACATGCTCTATGAGCATAAAAAGACCCCCTCCGAAGAACCCCGCATTCCATGGGCTCCTCTTGCAGTGGGCAGTGGGCCCGGGTATGACCCCAGGAATGACATCGCCAACATTGTACATCCCCTCCTCTCCGAACAGGAACAGATCGCTGAGCAGGTACCGGGAGTGACTCTTGACCTTCCGGGGTGTTGATTCCAGGGCTCCGGGGGACATCCTTTCGAAGGGCGGCAGTCGATCGAATAGGCCGTGGCAGACTGGGCCCTTGGCGCTTGGTAGGGCCAATCAGATCCTCCACCACTGTATATCGTTCTACCATCTCGACAAGGAGGTTCACTGTTTTGGGGTCTCCATGGCTGACCCACCGTTGAAGGTCATCTGGCAGTGACCGTAGGTATCGGTCCAGCAAGACCCTCTCCACGATTTGGGGGCCAGACAACACTTCGGGCTGCAGCCATTTTTTTACCAGTTGCACCAGGTCATGCATTTGAGACCGCGGTGGACGATCTGGACGATACTTCCATTGGTGCACTTGTTGGGCCCGAACGGCCGTAGTCACCCCCAAACGAGCCAGTATTTCTGCCTTTAGTTTTTGATAGTCTTTAGCGTCCTTTGGTGGCAGGTCGAAGTAGGCTTTTTGAGGATCTCCGGTGAGAAAAGGGGCAATTAGGCCGGTCCACTGGTCCTGGGGCCACCCTTCTCTCTCTGCCGGCCTCTCAAATGTAGCAAGAAATGCCTCTACATCATCACTCAGGGACAATTTCTGCAAAAAATGGCTTGCCCTCATGGTCACCTGGTTGCCAGGGGCAACAGCCGCTTGCTCACGACCCTGAGAAAACTGCTGCACTACTTCTTTTAAGGCAGTCATCTGAGCCTGCATAACCCCTTGCTGGGCTGCTTGCTGTGCTGCCAATTGAGCCACCAACAGGCGAGTATTTTCTTCATGGCGGGTCTGCGCTTGCATATTAGCCAGGGACAGTTGTTTAATTAGTTCCTCCATGGCTTCAGCTTTCAGGGTTTGGGCAGCTTTAACCCAGGACATAAACCCACTGTACTGTCAGTTTTAAATTCAAATGCAAAAACAGCAAAAAAAAAAACGCCTGTTACTCTGTCCTGCCCGCATTCGGGCACCACTTGTAAAGTTCGGGGGACCAGCCAGACCGCAGGACACAGGCTTTTAACCCAAAAGGAGGCTTATTAAACTTAAACAGCTTTACAGCAGCAAACACAAAAGAAAAAGGTTTCAGTCTCACCGACATTCAAAGTCCAGCATTGCTATCGCAATCAAACAGTCCTTGGGTGGTTGCAGGTGACTTCACCTGCTAGGAGGCTTCCAGGCAGAAGGCTGCTGTCCACGTTGGTTGCTGCAAATCAAACCAAACACAAACCACCATCTCCTCTACACCCATCTGCAACTTCCTGTCTTGTTTTTAAACCCACTTCCTCTGACAGGTGAGTTAACCCTTTTTGTTCCCTTAAAGGGACCACAGTCCAAACAGAGGGAAACATAGCGTCCTTCCAGGACCCAGCCACGGCGTCCTGTACAATATATATAAAAAAAGGACAGTTATTTGAGTATAAAACTGAATAAAACGTGAATAAATAACTGTGAAAGTGATCCTGTGATGGATAAAATTCAATAAAATTCAATAATGGTGAACAGTAAAAGCTGTTGGTATTGTGAATATACAAACATAAAACCATTCAGAAAAATAAATGACAAGTGGATATTAGGTGAAAAGGCACCAAACTGTATGTGTAAGTTATACAGTGGTATAGTCCATATGAGTGACACAGTATATGTGAGAAGCCGTAGACACTAATGGTGTTTCTAGGTGGGGTGATGGTCATCCTGTCCTGTCAGTGTCAACACTTATTGAAAAGAGGCTTACTGGAGGTCACAGACTTAATGAGACATACGCCTCATAAGTCGTGACAAGCTTTATTGTGGAGGGTTACCAGGTCCCTGTTCCACGGATGGGTTCCAAGGTTGGTATATGCGTAATAAAGGGCAGATGGGATGCGGTCATCAAAAACTCCAATAATTCTCCCGTGTTCATAAGTATTGGGTCATATTTGAGAGAAAAACTCACATAGTGTGATACCGTAATAAATACATTTCAGTAGTAATATTCAGGCTCATAGTAAATAGTAGTAGATATCGAAAGTGCTGTTGCTGTTGTCCAACCGACGCGTTTCGTCCTCTGGGACTTCGTCTGGGGTGTGGACTACAAGCATCAGCAGTGCAATTTATAGGGAGAGTGACCCCAATCTGACACTGAGGTTCGTATGACCGGAAGTTGACCTCACTTCCGGTCTGGCGGTGGTGGAATGTAGGGATTGCATTAAAAAACCCAGTTTATGTGTTACCAATATAAATATAGTATTGGGGATTAGCTGTATGTAAAAATTATATTAAAAATATTTCTAATTGAGGAGAGACACAATGAAATGTCTGCTCCTGGATCTATTGTAGTGGTTCCGGGCGGTGGAACGCACGACGTGCGTGACGTTGTGACGTCACATCCGCCCGCCGCTGGCTAGGCTTGTAATAGCCAAGCCTCAATGTAGTCAGATCGCACCGACAATTATTAACCCACCCGTGAAGCCCTCTTTCTTCCATAACCTTACGGGGTATTATCCCTGCAAAAAATGCACAGTGTGTCATTTTAGCATAAGTGGCAGACGAAACACAAAAGAATTTGAGTCTACAGTTACTAAGCAAAAGTTCCCAATTAAGAATTTTTGCACTTGTTCCACAACCCATGTAGTTTATCTGATCACATGCCCGTGTTCAAAACAGTACGTAGGGTGTACTATACATTCCTTCACGACACGGGTCACGGAACACATCACTAAGATTAAAAGTGGCAGCTTAAGCATAGAGTTCCAAGGCACTACCGAAGGTATCATAATCGAGATCCCAGTGGCACTCAGTTTTTAATCATTGATAAATTCATTGCGCCATGGAGGGGTGGTGCTAGAACTAGAGGGGTATCAAAATTGGAAAGATACTGGATATACCAGTTATAATCCCACTCCCCGTTGGGTATGAATGTGGAGTGGGATATTAATGCTTTTATAAATAAGGCCTGATTTTTTTCCCTCCCAGTTTTATTACATGCCACAATAGCCACTTTTTTAATTCTAATATTTTAATATTTCAATATATTTTAGCTACATTTCTATTTATAATCACCACATCCCTTCATTTATAATTGCTGTTGCTTTTATACAAAACATTTTACATATAATTTATAAGAATAGCCCGCTTTTATATGTATTTGTTTTATCCATACATTTTTATACAAAACAACTTCCATATAACTTATAAAAACAAAAGCTTGCTTTTATATGTATTTGTTTTATTTATACATGTTTATGTATATCTTTTTTAATATTTTATTCAATATATATATATATATATATATATATATATATATATATATATATATATATTGGAGTTTTTATGAAAATTTTATATATGTGTACTTTTTACATATTTGTGGACTTATGTTTTTACATGTATGTTTTTATGTGTTTCTATACACTCGAATACACATAGATCTAACCTCCAGCATGGTTGACGTACATCCAACCGTTTTATGGTTTTATATATGAATTCCCTTTTTATACTCAATTCTCCTTTTGATGTATATAAATGTATATACATCAATATAATATATATATGTATACATGGGTTAAGAGGGTGAGGAGTGACCCCTCTCTGATCTTCTCCCCCCCTTCTATTTATATCCTAGTATATCACAAAAAAATGTTCTTTTATTATTTCTCCTTATTTGTCCTAAGTTTGGGCCATGTCCCCATTTAAATTTTGATTCCCGGGATCACCGCTGCGCAGTGTCAGCAATATATGCCTATTTGTACTCGGCTGCGTGCCGCGCATGCGCACTTACACATACAAGTTTGAGAGTGAGGCTTGGCTTTAGGCCAACGCATAGCATGTAGAGTGGCCATGACGTGCTGGCATCACACGCGGCCGCCCAGCCCTCCCTTACATTGAGGCTTGGCTATTACAAGCCTAGCCAGCGGCGGGTGGATGTGACGTCACGCACGTCGTGCGTTCCACCGCCCGGAACCACTACAATAGATCGAGGAGCAGACATTTCATTGTGTCTCTCCCCAATTAGAAATATTTTTAATATAGTTTTTACATACAGCTAATCCCCAATACTATATTTATATTGTTAACACATAAACTGAGTATTTTAATTCAATCCCAACGTTGCACCACCGCCAGACCGGAAGTGAGGTCAACTTCCGGTCATACGAACCTCAGTGTCAGATTGGGGTCACTCTCCCTATAAATTGCACTGCTGATGCTTGTAGTCCACACCCCAGACGAAGTCCCAGAGGACGAAAAGCGTCAGTTGGACTACAGCAACAGCACTTTGGATATCTACTACTATTTACTATGAGCCTGAATATTACTACTGAAATGTGAGTGTTTTTAATCAGTTTTTACCACATTAAAAGTATTTATTACGGTATCACACTATGTGAGTTTTTCTCTCAAATATGACCCAATACTTATGAACACGGGAGAATTATTGGAGTTTTTGATGACCGCATCCCACCTGCCCTTTATTACGCATATACCAACCTTGGAACCCATCCGTGGAACAGGGACCTGGTAACCCTCCACAATAAAGCTTGTCACGACTTATGAGGCGTACGTCTCTTTAAGTCTGTGACCTCCAGTAAGCCTCTTTTCAATAAGTGTTGACGCCGACAGGACAGGATCACCATCACCCCACCTAGAAACATCATTAGTGTCTACGGCTACTCACATATACTGTGTCACTCATATGGACTATACCACTGTATAACTTACACATACAGTTTGGTGCCTTTTCAGCTAATATCCACTTGTCATTCATTTTTCTGAATGGTTTTATGTTTGTATATTCACAATACCAACAGCTTTTACTGTTCACCATTACTGAATTTTATTGAATTTTATCCATCACAGGATCACTTTCACAGTTATTTATTCACGTTTTATTCAGTTTTATACTCAAATAACTGTCCTTTTCATATATATATATATATATATATATATATATATATATTTTTTTTTTTTTATATAAATTTTGATATAATTTATATAATTTATGACATATATTTACGTTTTTATCAAAACCTATATGTATGCGAATAATATATAAGGGTAAATTTATAATCACGTATACTATCATCTTAGCGCAACATATACATCTTTTCCAAACAATTTTTCCGTTAGTCTATCGGCATAGAGTTTTTTTAAATTTTCTCAAAACACGGAAACAAAGCCGTCTCTGCATTTTGGATAAGGAGATCAAGGAGATCAAAGAGAAACTACTGATCTATAAAAACTCAGTAGAATACAACACTCTTTCCTCTAATCTCCAAGCTCACCTCATCAAAGAGGATAGAGACCAAAAAGGAAAAAATCACAAAAATAACACACGTGACATTAATGATTATAAAGCTTGTAAAGTTTTTAATTGGCAAAAACAAACAACCTCAGAAGTATCCATGGAAACTAATATTGCCTCCACCAGCAATGGAGATGGGGCAACATCAAGCTCACAGCAAACCAGCACTAATACACTGCTCGTTAAGAGCACACAACAAAATAACACCTACCCACAGAGGTTACCAATTCCAAATACACGCACCCCACAAAGAGGTAGGGGTAATAGTAACAACTCAAATAGAAGGGGCCAAAGGGGACGCAGAGGTAACCAGTCTAATCCTGGGAACCGCCATTATGAATATGATGATTACCAATACAGAGGTTCACCTGCTAGATACTATGACCCCCAAATAAATTACCCTAAACCTCCATACACGAATTATCCACCTACTCAAACAACATATTATCCATCCACACCCACCCAAAATCGATACCAACCCCTACGAGAATCTTATGAGGATATTGTGTATCCATATCCGTATGCTGAGTATGACCAACCCACATACGAATATAATCACATTAACCACTATCCGAATCAGGATTTTCACAGGGACCCCCAAGGCAGAAAAAGGGGCCCAGATCTAAGAGAGGCGGCAGAGGAGGGAGGAGGATACAGAGAAGGAAAAAGAGAGCGCACATAAAGTGTCAGGGTTTTTTTAACTTGAGTAACACTGAGTTGACAGAGGAGGAAAAAAACGTCCTAGACAAGGGCCTTAAGTTCGCACCCCCACATAAACTAAACAAATTTGAAACTTTTATAGATGTCCATAAATATATCCTGAAAGTAAATATTCAGAGATATATAATTTCAAATCCGATTAACAGTCATACCAGGGCAGCTATGTCTGGCACGGTTCACTTGGATCTTTCTAACCCCTCACTTTTTAACCCCCCCCACCCAACTAGCACCAGCACTGAACATCTTCAGAGATTTAGTGCTAAAGGATCTCGCCAAATTGCCACCAAAACGTATCCACAACAACTCTTTGCCCAGTAGAAGAGTAAAATCTCTCTGTGATAATAAAGATCTGGTAATTCGCCCCGCCGACAAAGGCGGTGGCATAGTTTTATTGGATAAATCGGCATATATGAGCGAGATGTACAAAATCCTTAACGATCAGGCCACATATAAAGAATTACCAGTTAACCCAACAAATCAATATAAGAAATTTCTCGCCATCATTATATCTAAGGGCTTTGAATTCTCTATTTTAAACCTTAAGGAAAGAGATTTTTTAATCCCCCTAGCCCCCTGCATTCCCATTATTTGTTGAAAAAGATTGAACTCTCGCATAGAGACACTAGAGTTGCCATCATCCCCAAGAATATTGGAATTTCAAAAACCTCTTAGAATGGGATTTTAAAGGCAACAACAATTTAATTGATAAAAATTGTATAAATTTATTGTACAAAAGGGTAGAATTCTAACATACTATACATATTCCACATAAATATAATTATAAAAACAAAAAAACGATGCTTATGATTGATACGTGAACAGATTGATGAAAATTCATCAATCTGTTCACGTATCAATCATAAGCATCGTTTTTTTGTTTTTATAATTATATTTATGTGGAATATGTATAGTATGTTAGAATTCTACCCTTTTGTACAATGAATTTATACAATTTTTATCAATTAAATTGTTGTTGCCTTTAAAATCCCATTCTAAGAGGTTTTTGAAATTCCCATTATTTGTTATTTACCTAAAATTCATAAAGATGCAATAAACCCCCCTGGACGACCTATTACCAGTGGCATAGACTCTGCCACGTCTAGGATTGGTAAATATGTAGACCACTTTTTACAGCCTATAGTCAAACAATCCCCTCTTATCTTAAAGACACAAAGCATGTCATTAACAAACTCGCCTCACTGAATATTGATGATGATTACATTATGGCTACTGCCGATGTAGCATCACTCTACACCTGCATAGCACACTCTAAAGGCCTAGCAGCAGTGAAAATCTTTTTAGAAAGGGAAGATACTCTAATAAAAACCCAAACCAATTTTATTATGGAATTACTGAACTTTGCCACTCATCACAACTATTTCTGGTTCGATGGACATTTTTATTTACAAGAGAAGGGGGTAGCCATGGGCGCTAAGTTTGCCCCAAGTTTGGCAAATATATTTATGGCCAAATGGGAGGATGATGTCGTCTATGCCATGGAAAGGCCTCAACTGATACTTTGGGCACGATATATTGACGACATCCTCCTCCTATGAAATGGGACCTCAAAATCCTTAGAAGCATTTTTTGTGTCTCTCAACAACAATGATAGAGGTATAGTCCTCTCATACGAATCAAGTAAAAGTAAGGCCGCGTACACACGAAGGGACAATCCCGCGGGATTATCCTCTGGACTGAAGTCCAGCGGATAATCCCCTCGTGTGTGGGCGCCGGCGGACTTTTTGGCGCCAAAGTACGGCGGACTAAAGTTTCAGGTTTTGTTCTCAAATTATCCGCTGGACTTGGAAGTCCAGCGGACAATCCCGCCGTTAGTGGGCAAGTCCGCGGGACTTTTGAAATGAACGGACTTGCCGCTCATCGGCAAGTCCGTTCATTTAGCACGTGACTTCAGGTTACGTAGCTAGCGTAGGCAGTTACTGCCGCCGCGCTAGCTCCGTGACCTGGCATGGATTTAAAGGGAATCCCCACGCCGAAAAAACGGCATGAGGGTTCCCCCCAAATCCATGTCAGACCCTCATCCGAGCACGCAGCCTGGCAGGCCAGGAAAGGGGTGGGGACGAACGAGCGCCCCCCCCCCTCCTGAGCCGTACCAGGCCGCGTGCCCTCAACATGGGGGGTGCCCTGGGGAAAGGGGGGCCGTGCGGCCCCCCCACCCCAAAGCACCTTGTCCCCATGTTGATGAGGACAAGGGCCTCTTCCCGACAACCCTGGCCGTTGGTTGTCGGGGTCTGCGGGCGGGGGCTTATCGGAATCTGGGAACCCCCTTTAATAAGGGGGCCCCCAGATACCGGCCCCCCACCCTATGTGAATGAATATGGGGTACGATGTACCCCTACCCATTCACCTAAGGTGTAAAATGTAAAGTAAAAAAAAAACACCCACACTTTTGAAAAAATAGTTTATTGCACTGCTCCGGGGGTCTTCTTCCGTCTTGGGGGTCTTCTCGCCGGACTCCCCCGCCATTTACCAAGCTCTTTTACCGAGCGAGGGGAGTCCGGCTACCTTCTTCGTCGTCGCCGCCGTCTGGGGGGTCTCGATCCGCCTTCGGGGGTCTTCTTCCGTCTTGGGGGTCTTCTCGCCGGACTCCTCCCCTCTCTTCTGCTCTTTTACCTAGCTCTTTCACGAGGGGAGGTGTCCGGCTACCTTCTTCGTCGTCGTCGCCGTCGTCTGGGGGTCTCGATCCGCCTTCGGGGGTCTTCCGGGGGTCTCTTCTGTTCTTGCGGCGGTCGTCGTCTTCCGCGCCGCCGGCGCCTTCTTCTTCTTCTTGTCCTCCTTCTTGTCCTTCTTGTTCTTCTTCTTCTTCCGATGTTGACCCGACGCTCTCTCTGCCCGGAATGCCTGTGCCGCTCTGAGCTCGGACTTATATAGGGACATGGGCGACAGGGTCACATGCACATGTCACATGGTGACCCCGCCCCCTTGTGTTGTCACAGTCCCGGAGGATGCTGGGACTGTGACATCGCAAGGGGGCGGGGTCACCATGTGACATGAACATGTGACCCTGTCGCCCATGTCCCTATATAAGTCCGAGCTCAGAGCGGCACAGGCATTCCGGGCAGAGAGAGCGTCGGGTCAACATCGGAAGAAGAAGAAGAACAAGAAGAACAAGAAGGACAAGAAGAAGGACAAGGCGCCGGCGGCGCGGAAGACGACGACCGCCGCAAGAACAGAAGAGACCCCCGGAAGACCCCCGAAGGCGGATCGAGACCCCCAGACGACGGCGGCGACGACGAAGAAGGTAGCCGGACACCTCCCCTCGTGAAAGAGCTAGGTAAAAGAGCAGAAGAGAGGGGAGGAGTCCGGCGAGAAGACCCCCAAGACGGAAGAAGACCCCCGAAGGCGGATCGAGACCCCCAGACGGCGGCGACGACGAAGAAGGTAGCCGGACTCCCCTCGCTCGGTAAAAGAGCTTGGTAAATGGCGGGGGAGTCCGGCGAGAAGACCCCCAAGACGGAAGAAGACCCCCGGAGCAGTGCAATAAACTATTTTTTCAAAAGTGTGGGTGTTTTTTTTTTACTTTACATTTTACACCTTAGGTGAATGGGTAGGGGTACATCGTACCCCATATTCATTCACATAGGGTGGGGGGCCGGTATCTGGGGGCCCCCTTATTAAAGGGGGTTCCCAGATTCCGATAAGCCCCCGCCCGCAGACCCCGACAACCAACGGCCAGGGTTGTCGGGAAGAGGCCCTTGTCCTCATCAACATGGGGACAAGGTGCTTTGGGGTGGGGGGGCCGCACGGCCCCCCTTTCCCCAGGGCACCCCCCATGTTGAGGGCACGCGGCCTGGTACGGCTCAGGAGGGGGGGGGCGCTCGTTCGTCCCCACCCCTTTCCTGGCCTGCCAGGCTGCGTGCTCGGATGAGGGTCTGACATGGATTTGGGGGGAACCCTCACGCCGTTTTTTCGGCGTGGGGATTCCCTTTAAATCCATGCCAGGTCACGGAGCTAGCGCGGCGGCATTTACTGCCTACGCTAGCTACGTAACCTGAAGTTACGTTCGAAATGAACGGACTGCTCCGTGTGTGGGCAAGTCCGTTCATTTTCAAAAGTCCCGCGGACTTTTGGCCGGCGGATTATCCGCTGGACAAGTCCGTGCGTGTGTGGGCAAGTCCACACCCTCGGAAAGTCCAGCGGACCTAGCCGGAAAGTCCAGCGGATTGTCCGCTGGACTTAGGTCCGCCGGCAAAAGTCCGTACGTGTGTACGAGGCATAAGATACACTTTCTAGGCGGGATTACTATTAAAAATAGAGAATACAAGGTAGCAGCGTTCGCGGACGACATCTTACTGTCACTACAAAGGCCACGAACGTCCCTACCGAACCTCCTCCATGATATTAACCACTTTGGTGTACTTTCCAACCTCAAGATCAATTTCTCCAAATCCCACGCACTAAATATATCCCTTCCCCCGCAAGAAGCAGCCCATTGCCAAGATTCCTTCCCCTTTCAATGGAAGAAGGAGGCCATAACGTACCTGGGCATCCAGATCACTAGAAACTTGACAGACTTATACAAACAGAACTTTCAACAGGCCTTGACTAAAATTCAAACAGATTTAAAAGACTGGGCCAACCTTAATGTTTCTTGGTTCGGACGCTCGGCATTAATTAAAATGATAATCCTCCCCTGTCTCCTTTACCTCATGCAGACAATCCCTATTCACTTACCTCCTGCATTTTTCGCACTTTACAAATCAGCTTGCTCAGCATTTATCTGGAGGGGCGGCTCCCCGCGAATAAAATATGCACGCCTAATCAACCCTAAAAATAAAGGAGGGATCACCTTACCAGATATTTATAAATATTACATAGCCTGTCATCTTACCAGAGTGATTGACTGGAAATCACACAAACAGGCAAAATGCTGGGTCAACCTGGAAAACTCCTTCATGACCAAGCCCTTGCACCTCCTTCCTTGGCTCTTTCCAAAACACTGGCCCATATCAGTCAAAAACCACCCACTCATTCACCCATCATTACTGGCCTTTGAAACAGCAATGAAACACCACAACCTATCGTCACGACCAGGACCAATAACCCCGCTGAGAGAAAACCCAGACTTTCCCCCAGGTGACGTGAACACCTTTTTAATACGGGAATGGCCTCATGATGACGTACTAGCACAACACTTTTACCATAAAGGTCAACCAAGATCCTACGAAAACTTATGCCGCGTACACACGTGCGGACTTTTTGCCGGCGGACCTAGTCCAGCGGACAATCCCGCCGGACTTTCCAGCTGGTACCGCTGGACTTTCCGAGCGTGTGGACTTGCCCACACACGTGCGGACTTGCCCACACACGCACGGACTTCTCCGGCGGATAATCCGCCGGCCAAAGTCCGCGGGACTTTTGAAAATGAACGGACTTGCCGCTCATCGGCAAGTCCGTTCATTTAGCACGTGACTTCAGATTACGTAGCTAGCGTAGGCAGTAAATGCCGCCGCGCTAGCTCCGTCACCTGTCATGGATTTAAAGGGACTCCCCACGCCGAAAAAACGGCGTGGGGGTTCCCCCCAAATCCACGTCAGACCCTTATCCGAGCACGCAGCCTGGCAGGCCAGGAAAGGGGTGGGGACGAACGAGCGCCCCCCCCCCTCCTGAGCCGTACCAGGCCGCGTGCCCTCAACATGGGGGGTGCCCTGGGGAAAGGGGGGCCGTGCGGCCCCCCCACCCCAAAGCACCTTGTCCCCATGTTGATGAGGACAAGGGCCTCTTCCCGACAACCCTGGCCGTTGGTTGTCGGGGTCTGCGGGCGGGGGCTTATCGGCATCTGGGAGCACCCTTTAATAAGGGGGCCCCCAGATACCGGCCCCCCACCCTATGTGAATGAGTATGGGGTACGATGTACCCCTACCCATTCACCTAAGGTGTAAAATGTAAAGTAAAAAAAACACCCACACTTTTGAAAAAATAGTTTATTGCACTGCTCCGGGGGGTCTTCTTCCGTCTTGGGGGTATTCTCGCCGGACTCCCCCGCCATTTACCAAGCTCTTTTACCGAGCGGGGGAAGTCCGGCTACCTTCTTCGTCGTCGCCGCCGTCTGGGGGTCTCGATCCGCCTTCGGGGGTCTTCCGGGGGTCTCTTCTGTTCTTGCGGCGGTCGTCGTCTTCCGCGCCGCCGGCGCCTTGTCCTTCTTCTTGTTCTTCTTCTTGTCCTTCTTCTTCTTCTTCCGATGTTGACCCGACGCTCTCTCTGCTCGTTCGTCCCCACCCCTTTCCTGGCCTGCCAGGCTGCGTGCTCGGATAAGGGTCTGACATGGATTTGGGGGGGACCCCCACGCCGTTTTTCGGCGTGGGGATTCCCTTTAAATCCATACTAGGTGACGGAGCTAGCGCACCGGCATTTATTGCCTACGCTAGCTACGTACCTGAAGTTACGTTCGAAATGAACGGACTGCTCCGTGTGTGGGCAAGTCCGTTCATTTTCAAAAGTCCCGCGGACTTGCCTACTAACGGTGGGATTGTCCGCTGGACTGCCAAGTCCAGCGGATAATTTTAAAACCAAACTTAAAACTTTGGTCCGCCGGACTTTGGCGCCAAAAAGTCCGCCGGCGCCCACACACGAGGGGATTATCCGCTGGACTTCAGTCCAGCGGATAATCCCGCGGGATTGTCCCTTTGTGTGTACGCGGCATAAGTCTCATTGTCCTGCATGAAAGAATTCCCCTTCTGGTCTTATAGACAATTAAGACACTTCCTCACTTCCAGGGACCCTCCAGACATATGGTCCAGACGTCCCACTCAGTTCGAAACCTTGTACTTAAATGTAGAACCACAACGACACCTAATATCCCTAATCTACCCCCTCCTCCAAGACGAGACTCACTCCTCACAGACAGACAGATCACGTTCCTCCTGGAGCAAAGACCTACAGACGACATTTTCTGACGAAGAATGGGAAACCATACTGACAAACACACACAAGGGCTCAATGAACGTAGCAATACAGGAAAACGGCTACAAAATAGTCACAAAATGGTACAGAACTCCATCTCGCTTACACAACTTCTCGCCCACAATCCCAAACATATGCTGGAGATGCAACAATGACGTAGGATCCATGATCCACATATGGTGGGAATGCCCGGTACTCCAACCATTTTGGGAGGAGGTACACTCCATAATTGGAAGGGTGACCACATATAATCTAGATTACAACCCAGCACAGTATCTGCTTCATCACACAACCCTGTCCAGTCGATCCTATCACAAATCTTTGGCCATGCATATGGTTAATGCAGCTAGATTGTGCATTCCAGTACACTGGCGCTCGACACAGGCCCCAACCATCAGGGAATGGCTACACAGGATTGCGAAAATAGAGGAGATGGAAGAAATAATCTTCACCGCGCAGGATCGTATACAAAAATTTACCTCAACATGGGCCTGTTGGACCCATTTTAAGACCACAGACAGTTACAAATCCTACTTCCCGACATAAACCATGATATATTGCCCTTTATAAGGACTAGCAGACCAAACGATAAACAGACTTGGGGGGAGGAGAGAGGAGCGATGATTCTTTACTACCATCTCTCCCTTTCTGACCCCCCCCCCATCCCCCACTTTCCCACAGCATGTCCCCCGACCCTTGTGCAGAGAATTAATCCTATATATACATGCAACTCCTGCAAGAGTAGTGTATGGGTAAGTCCCTGGCGCTGCTGTGAGTAATTGGGGTCAATCAATACAATGATAGGTGTGTTAATATGCAGCAAAAATGAAAAGTGTTCACAAAATACACAAATAAGTCATTGAATGGGTAAAGAATTTTCGCGCAGATTAAATGGTTAATAATAAAGTGCACCAGTGCATAAGAGGCTTAGCTAATAGTGACACTAATGGAAATTCATGATCTGGAAGTATTGGATAAAATCCTAAATAATAATCTCTCTTTAGTGTAGCTTAATAGTTAAAAAGAAATATACAAAATCGCGAATGAATTACACCTGTGATGTGTGCAAATGTATTGGGAAACTCAACAATAGTGACAAATATCTAAAATAGTGAATACCCAGTGCTATCAAACATTAGAGAGTGAATCGCATAATAGCATAAAAGCAATAGATGTATGGTGAAACAAAGTATTTAAAAAGTGAATAAAAAAGCTGTATTGATAAAATAGATATAAATAATGTAATAAGAATTAATGTGATAAATCTATTAAAAATTAATGTGATAAATCTATAAATAGATAAGTAGGTCCAAAAAAGTGTACATGTGTCAAAGTGATGTATAAAAAGCGGGGCGTACACAAATCAAATAATATAGATAATGTCCAATATTGCTCCAGATATATGTCAGATGTTTGTCAGAAATTTCCGAGCGTTCAATCTAAAAATATGTTTCTTTAACGGTCATCTATTTGTGGGCTATCCTAGACCGGTCTCTCTAGTCTCTCACCTTAGTTGTCATCTAAGGCAGCCTATATCTGCCGTAAGGCCCAGTTGTTGTCATCTAAGGCAGCCAGGCATCTCCAGGAGCTAGCGTGTGTGTGTCTGCTGTGTTAGTACAGCACACATAAAACCACCTCAGCCTCTCTATCTGCCATAAGGCCAAGTTGTCATCTAAGGCAGCCTATATCTGCCGTAAGGCCCAGTTGTTGTCATCTAAGGCAGCCAGGCATCTCCAGGAGCTAGGGTGTGTGTGTCTGCTGTGTTAGTACAGCACACATAAAACCACCTCAGCCACTCTATCTGCTATAAGGCCCTGTTGTTGTCATCTAAGGCAGCCTCTATCTGTCATAAAGCGCAGTTGTTCTCATCTAAGGCCGCCTCTATCTGCCGTAAGGCCCAGTTGTTGTCATCTAAGGTAGCCTATATCTGCCGTAAGGCCCAGTTGTTGTCATCTAAGGCAGCCACCACCTCAGCCTCTATCTGCCGTAAGGCCCTGTTGTTGTCATCTAAGGCAGCCATCTGCAGGAGTTAGTGTGTGTGCTGTGTGACTCCAGCACAATATACACTACCCACTACAATGCCTGGAAGACCGACAAGGAGAGGCAGACAGTCCCGAGGCAAGAACACAGGGCAAGCAGGCTCTGTGTCAAGAGACAACAGTGCTGGTCGTGGATGTGGTGCATCGTCATCAGCACGTGGCCATGGAACACGCTTGTCCTTGTTTTCGGCAGCTGGACATGTTGAGCCGCATCATGCCGAAGGCTTGGTAGAGTGGATGACCAAGCCCTCCTCATCCTCCTCATCCTCTCTCACCCAGGCTCAGGGTACTGGCAAAGCAGCTGCCAATGTGTGCTCAATGGCATCATCAGGCACCCCTTCCCTAGACCCACCATGTCCTCCTGAGGAGTCCCCCAAACTGTTTGAGCACAGTGTTGGGTACATGCTCCAGGAGGATGCCCAATGTTTTGAAGGCTCGGATGATGATACCCAGCTAGAGGAAGGCAGTATCGTGAGCGCAGAGAGAGGGGATGCTCAAGGACAGCAATCTGGCAGTCATGTTCCACCAGCTGCAGCTTACTGCCAGGTTTGCTCCAGTGGTGAAGGAGGGGATGATGAGGTCACTGACTCCACGTGGGTGCCTGAAGGGAGAGAGGAGGAGGAGGAGGAGGAGGCGGCACATGTCCAACGAGGCAGGATGCCCTCCAGAGGCCAGCTAGAGGCCAGCACACCAACTAAATCACACCGCAGAGCTCCGCCTGTGCAGGGCGCTGCCTCTGCACGTTATCACAAAAGTTCTTTGGTGTGGGCCTTTTTTGAGACGAGTGCATCAGATCGCACCACTGCTATTTGCAACATATGTCTCAAGCGTATCTCGCGTGGCCAAAACATCAGCCGCTTGGGCACCACAAGCATGACCAGACATATGTCGACCTGCCATGCAGCTCTTTGGCAAGCGCCCATTAAAGACCCACACCAAAGAACAAAGCGGACCTCTCCTTGCTCCTCATCAGCCGGGATCTCCAACCCCACTGTACCTTCAGTCCTCTCTGATAGCTGCACTGAGAGGAATGAAGGTGTAGAATTAGGTGTGTCACAGCCAAGTACTTGCGGGCACTCTGCTAGCAGTACACTGACGTCCGATTCTGCCAGGCAAATTTCCCTGCCCCAGCTGCTGGACCGTCGAAAGAAGTTTACTCCCAGCCATCAACATGCCCAGCGGTTGAATGCTAGCTTGGCTAAATTGCTAGCACTTCCACTGCTGCTTTTCCAGTTGGTAGACTCGGCCCCCTTCCGTGAGTTTGTTCAATGTGCGGTTCCTCAGTGGCAGGTTCCCAAACGCCACTTTTTCTCATGGAAGGCGATTCTGGCTCTCTACCGGCATTTGGAAGGCAATGTCTATGCCTCGCTGGACAGGGCAGTCAGCGGTAAGGTGCATATTACCGCTGATTCATGGTCCAGCAGGCATGGACAGGGACGTTACCTGTCTTTCGCTGCCCATTGGGTCACTCTTTTGGCAGCTGGGAGGGATGCAGGACAAGGTGCAGTAGTGTTGGAGGTTGTTCCGCCACCACCTCTCCAAAATGCTACTACTGGTTGTGACACACCTCTCTCCTCCACCACTCCTCTTCTTCTTTTTCCATGGCCCCTTCGAGTGCTCTGTCCTCGGAACCAGCGGTGCTCCGTAGGCGTCCAAGGGGCTACGCAAGTACGCAGGCAAAAAAGATGCCATGCCGTGCTTGCGCTGGTGTGTTTGGGGGACAGGAGCCACACTGGGGCAGAGGTTCTGGCAGCTCTGCAGGGGAAGGCCGAGAGGTGGTTGACGCCACGTCGGCTTAAGCCAGGAATAGTGGTTTGTGACAATAGCACCAACCTCCTCTCCGCCCTGCGACAGGGACAGCTGGCCCATGTGCCCTGTATGGCTCACATCCTTAACCTGGTGGTGCAGCGGTTCTTGGGCAGGTACCCAGGCTTACAGGATGTCCTGAGGCAGGCCAGGAAAGTCTGTGTGCATTTCCACCGATCATATAATGCCAGTGCTCGGCTGGCTGAGCTGCAAAAGGAGTTGAACCTGCCCAAGAACCGCCTTATATGTGACATGCCCACCAGGTGGAACTCAACGTTGGCCATGCTGCAGCGACTGCACGCGCAGCAGAGGGCCATCAATGAGTACCTGTGCGACTACGGCACCAGGACAGGTTCAGGGGAGCTAGGCACTGTCCTGTCACCATTTGAGGAGGCCACGAGGATGGTGAGCAGTGACAGTGCATGCATCAGTGACACTGTACCTCTTGTCCACCTGTTGGAGCATACGCTGCGTGGGATAATGGACAGGGTACTTGAGGCAGAACAGAGGCAGGAAGAGGAGGACTATCTTGCCTCTCAAGGCCCCCTTTATCCAGACAGTGTTCCTTCTCTCCCACCCATCACACAGGATGAGGAGGAGGAGGAGGATTGTGTCAGCATGGAGGTGGAGCCTGGCACTCAGCATCAGCAGCAGCAGCAGCAGTCTTTTAGGGATGATTTACAGTCCCAACAAACCAGTGGACTTGTACGTGGCTGGGAGGAGGTGGCTGCCGATCATGTCGTCCTCAGTGACCCAGAAGACTCCGGACCGAATGCCTCAGCTAACCTACGTTGCATGGCCTCCCTGATCCTGCAAAGCCTGCGGAAGGATCCTCGTTTTCTTCGGATCAAGGAGAGGGACCATTACTGGCTGGCCACTCTCCTTGATCCACGGTACAAGGGTAAGGTTGCAGACCTTATCTTGCCGTCGCAGAGGGAGCAGAGGATGAGACATCTCAGTGAGGCCTTGCAGAAAGGTCTGTGCAACACGTTCCCAGAAACTGGGAGGTTACAAACTCCTGGTCCTGGACAACGAGTTGCTGAGGATTCGGTCAGTAGCAGAAGGAGCGGTGGGGAAGGTGGACGTCTGACCGATGCATTCAGACAATTTTTTAGTCCGCAGCCCCAAGGTATGATCGGTACCAGCAACCATTGCCAGCGTCTGATATACATGGTGCAGGAATACCTAGGGGCAAGGTCAGACTTGGACACCTTTCCCACCGAAAATCCTCTGGCTTACTGAGTCTTGAGGATGGATCACTGGCCAGAGCTTGCACAGTATGCAATGGAGCTACTGGCCTGTCCTGCATCCAGCGTTCTTTCCGAACGCACATTTAGTGCTGCTGGAGGCTTTGTCACTGGTCACAGGGTGCGCCTGTCCACCAACTCGGTTGATCGACTGACCTTCATAAAGATGAATCAGTCTTGGATCACCACCAGCTACCAGGCACCTGAAGCGGATATAACTGAATAATTTATAATGTCACATCCCTTCAAGACTGCCTATGCTGATGCTGAGTGACTGTCCTGTTATGTTCACTGACTATCCTCTTCTTCCTCAATGATCCATTCCTTGATAGCTTGGAAGAACATTTTTGTTTTTGGGTGCCACCACACCAGTGGCTAAGGCCCAATTTTTCAGCCCCTGTTTAACAGGGGCGTGTAATTACAATTTTTTAAGCAATGCTTCGCAACAGGTCTGACTGGTTTTCTCCAAGTACAGTATCTGTGAGGGGTTAAAATATTAAAATACTTAAGCGCTAGTGAGGATTAAATCAGAGGACCATTAGTGTTTCAAGATGGCCAAATGATACAGCTGCAAACCCATAAGAAAGTGCTCCCACACGTGAGTGATATGTTAAAAGTACACAAATAAATGTGTGATGAGTGCGCTTGTATCAACCTTAAAACAAAATGCAACAAACCTGTACAACACTTAGAATATATAGTGTATACACCGTGATTAATAAAAACCTGTGTAGTGCAGTGATTTAAAATACGCTTTTAGACCTCCAATTGTTGTTTGGATAGAGGGTTAAAATAATGGATATAAATGTGTCAAGTTTCTCCTATAGATCCTGAAACATTTTTGGTGATTATCCTGAGTTTATTTAATGAGGCACTTGAATGATTGCTGGTGAGAGGTATCAATTACCTATTGCTCAATGTAGAGCTGGTGCCAATAAATGAACAATTATTTGAGTATATAAAAATAGGGTAAATTAATGCATAAATAACTGCTGTCTTTGTTACAGCCGCCGATGCTCAAATTAATGAAGAATATTTCTATGCATTTACCCGGTATCCTACCAGGCTGAATCAATCTGTATTATTACATGCAGAAAAAGGAGATTGAATGCAGGAAGTTGCTGCTCACAATATGAATGGTGCACAAGTAAAAGGAGAAAAAAAGACAAAAGGAAAAAAAAAAAGGAAAAAAAGTGAGCGGTTCCAACCGCTCACTGGTCACAGCGCACAC
Organism: Lithobates sylvaticus; assembly: GCA_028564925.1. NCBI lineage: Eukaryota > Metazoa > Chordata > Amphibia > Anura > Ranidae > Lithobates > Lithobates sylvaticus. The sequence goes on from CM053038.1 coordinate 178,810,284, forward strand.
ACACATTTCTTTTTAGGAAATACTGCGCAATGGTGTATGTTTCTTTCTCTCCCCATATGCAAACTGACTGGAAGTGCCTGTAAGCACAGCGTAAAAGACAGAAAACGAACAGCACCTGGAGGTGTCAGCAGAAAAGGAAAGTGTCAGTTTTTTTTTCCTTTTGTCTTTTTTTCTCCTTTTACTTGTGCACCATTCATATTGTGAGCAGCAACTTCCTGCATTCAATCTCCCTTTTCTGCATGTAATAATACAGATTGATTCAGCCTGGTAGGATACCGGGTAAATGCATAGAAATATTCTTCATTAATTTGAGCATCGGCGGCTGTAACAAAGACAGCAGTTATTTATGCATTAATTTACCCTATTTTTATATACTCAAATAATTGTTCATTTATTGGCACCAGCTCTACATTGAGCAATAGGTAATTGATACCTCTCACCAGCAATCATTCAAGTGCCTCATTAAATAAACTGAGGATAATCACCAAAAATGTTTCAGGATCTATAGGAGAAACTTGACACATTTATATCCATTATTTTAACCCTCTATCCAAACAACAATTGGAGGTCTAAAAGCGTATTTTAAATTACTGCACTACACAGGTTTTTATTAATCACGGTGTATACACTATATATTCTAAGTGTTGTACAGGTTTTTTGCATTTTGTTTTAAGGTTGATACAAGCGCACTCATCACACATTTATTTGTGTACTTTTAACACATCTGTGAGGGGTTGCAGTGTTGTGGCACCAGCACCAGTGCCTAAGGCACAATTTTTCAGCCCCTGTTTAACAGGGGCGTGTAATTACAATTTTAGGCAATGCTTTGCAACAGGTCTCATTGCTGTGCTCAGAGTACAGTATCTGTGAGGGGTTGCAGTGTTTAAAAGGGGCGTGTAATTACAAATCTTGATCTAATAATTCTCAGCAGAACCCATTCCTGCACCCACCAAGAGTAACTGTGAGGGCTTACAGTCTTGTGGCAACACCGTCCACCACCACCACCAAAGGCCCAATTTTTCTGCCCTGTTCAACAGGTGCATGCAATTACAAATCTTGATCTAATAATTCACAGCAGGGCCAATTCCTGTGCCCACCAAGAGTAACTGTGAACGCTTACAGTGTTGTGGCTACACCAACATCTAATGGGGCAAATTTCTGCAGAGTATATACGGCAGGCCCCTACTTTCAAACATCCAACTTACAAACGACTCCTACTTGCAAACGGAAGGAGAAAACAGGAAGTGAGAGGAAATCTACCCCTAGGAAGGGAAATTATATCCTGTTAGATTTAATTTGGGAAAAAGGTATCTCCTCTCTACTGATGCTTTATCACCAATCCTTGTTTCAATAAAAAACCCACTTTTCTAAAAACATTTGTCATTGGGACGGAAAGTGAGGTGAAATGTTCTGAACAGGTGCACAGACAGATTTTTTTGGATGGAGCTACACTTAAAAATGTACCTGTTCAGATTCTACTTAAGATCAAACCTACAGTCCCTGTCTTGTTTGCACCGCCTGTATACTGCTTTTCAGAGTATATAGGGTTGTAGGTATATGGTTTTATTTTGGGTGCGGGGTTCCCCTTAATATCCATACAAGACCCAAAGGGGCTGGGGTGGGGGGGGGTGATGGGGTATGCCATTTTTCTCAAGGATTTCCAGCCATATTGCCAGGACAAGACATAACATTAAAGCCGCAAGCGGTTTTAAATGGCTTCTTTTTTTCCTTTACAAATGTCATTTTGTGCAGGGACAGTTCTAAACACGGGAAACACATGCCACTTCACAGGCATACTTTAGACACCCCCCAGGTACCATATTTAAAGAAATATTTCTCTTTTTGCATCATTAAAATGACTGCTCCCGAAAAAACGCCAGTTTTTAAAAGTGAATTTTACATTGATATATGTCCCCTGGGGCAGGACCTGGGTCCCCAAACCTGTTTTATGACATTAACATGCATATTGGCCGTTATAATTAGCACTTTTGAATTTGAACGTTCGCGTCCATTGTAATGAATAGGGTTCGAATATTCGCACAAACTTTCGGTCCGTTCGAAGGTTCTGGTGTGAACCGAACCCGGGGGTGTTCGGCTCATCCCTATATTTGATCATATATTTTATTTTATTTCATTTTTTTAACACTGTACTTAAAAAAAAAATGTATCAACCTTATTGCTTTCACAAGGGATGAACAACATACCTTATGATAGCATGGGCCATGGCAGGTTTTCTTTATGGAGAGATCTATTAGACCCTATATCTCTTCTCTGGCCTCCAATGCAGGTAATCAGACACAGATTGGTCTGATCGGCTGCTTCACTGGCTGGTAACCAACCAGTAAAAACAGAACTGAAACTGGAAGTGACAAAATCCTCATTGCTTCTGGATTCTGATGTCCCACTCCTCTCACTGTGTGCTCGGAGCTTACCGGGGGGACCCCCCTCCACCACCTGTAAAAGTAATCCAGCAGCTGTATAGCCGTTCCAATTACTTTTACTAAAAAGACAATCGCCAGTTGAAAAAAATGATGCTGGGATGCAACACATAGTTAGGTTGAAAAAAGACACAAGTCCATCCAGTTCAACCACAAATAAAATAAATAAATAATATCATACAATCCCATATACCCCATTCTATACCCACAGTTGATCCAGAGGAAGGCTAAAAAAAAAAAACAGCAGCGCATGCTCCAATTTGCTAAAGCAGGGGAAAAAATTCCTTCCTGATCCCCCGAGAGGCAATCGGATTTTCCCCGGATCAACTTTACCTATAAATGTTGGTACCCAGTTGTATTATGTACATTTAGGAAAGTATCCAGTCCTTTCTTAAAGCAATCTACTGAGCTGGCCAGAACCACCTCTGCAGGGAGTCTATTCCACATTTTCACAGCTCTTATTGTGAAGAAACATTTCCGTATTTGGAGATAAAATCTCTTTTCTTCTAGACGTAAAGAGTGCCCCCTTGTCCTCTTTGTTGACTGTAAAGTGAATAACTCAACACCAAGTTCACTATATGGACCCCTTATATATTTGTACATGTTGATCATATCCCCCCTTAATCTCCTCTTATCAAGGTTGAATAAATTCAGTTCCTCTAATCTTTCCTCATAGCTGAGCTCCTCCATGCCTCTTATCAGTTTGGTTGCCCTTCTCTGCACTTTCTGCAGTTCCCCAATATCCTTTTTGAGAACTGGTGCCCAAAACTGAACTGCATATTACAGATGAGGTCTTACTAATGATTTTGAACAGGGGCAAAATGATATCTCTCTCTGGAGTCCTGACTCGTGTAGCCTAGTAAAGACCACCCCCTGTTGTGACCCCTTTATTCTAAAAACCCCCCTTTTCGTTACCCCCTTAAATAATGGACCACACCGTACTTTTTGTGGAGTAAATGGCCACAAACAGCCTTTATTAAAATTAACTCCAATTTTCAAAAATATAAATAACCATATAAAACCGTATAAATAACTATATATAAATAACCATAAATAACCATAAACATCTGAGTGTAAACACAAATAACCATCGGTTATACCCTCTTTTGTTGGTCAGTGACGGGGCTAACACTTATAACATAACCAGTTAAATTACCATATATATATATGACTACATATATATATATATATATAACACCAGGGGGCACTGCGGGATTTAACCGAACCAAGTAGGCCTCCATTTAAACCGCCCGGAGACAAAACCCTATCCCGCAGTACACACAGAGTAATCATCGAATAACTTCGATGTACTACACCGGAGGGGCCATCTCATGACGAGCCCCCCACACACTCACCAACTACATAACTGCCACCGTCACTGACCAACACTAAACACCGCCATAGACTGAAAGGGTGACCCCTTACCCTTGAAGGCACCTCCACACCCGCAGGGCCGTATGTATCCCCTCCTGCAAACCCAACGACCACAGGTCGATCCCAACATCTGTCAAGTGGACCCCATCCCTCCTCAAATAGAGGCCCACATTCTTTTCAAGTTCCCTGTGTCGAACCACTAAACCCCCTTGCCATGCCAGAAACCTCCCCACCACCTTATTTACTCGAATCCCCGCCTTGTTCAGGCGGTAAACAATCCTCCAGGATGTTCTAGCGACCATATCTGACCACACCAGCAGCGTGTCTGGATACGTCTCGTGCAGGTATGTCAGATCTCTCTTTATATCGGCAATAAGATCCCTCACTGTCCGCACTCCCAGATCGTTCCCGCCCGCGTGTATGACCAGGACCGCCGGTGGCCCGTCCAACCACGCGAACCGTTCTATTTCGGGGACCACCCTATCCCACAACATTCCCGGCCTGCCCAGCCAACGTATGGTGGCCTCTCTCCTAGACACTCCCAACTGCCTCCCACCTGGTCTGGCATCCCCTCTCCGTGCTCCCCAACACACATATGAGTGCCCCAGGATCCAGACAAGGCGCGGAAGCCCTCCATCTGAAATGACAAACATAGTGTAATTGACCAGCACCATAACTTAAACCACTAAGGCCACCATACTAACCATTGCAACTATAACAAACACAGTAAAAACCTCTTTTTTTTTTTATATATATATATATATATATATATACCCCCGTTATTCCTGAATCAATAGTGGCCTAACGTAGGTCCGAAATCGCTTCGATTCCCACCTCCCCATTTTTTGCACATCCACCTCGTCCAACCCACACCTGGCGGCTTCAGTGGCCGCCCCAATGCGGAAGGAGTGGGAGGCGTAGGCAGACCCGTCCAAACCCATACCATTTAGACATTTTCGAAGAACCCCCCCGAATTGGAATCGTGACAGGTACGATCCAGCACTTCCGGTCTCACCCCCATGAATTTACCCACCACTTTTACTGGGCATATGGCGCAACCCTGTAACCTATGCAACGAGATCAGCACCCCCACTCCTTTCTGATCAGTCTTGGATTTTCTCAAACTCACCAACACCCTGTCAGCCAAAACTTCCACGTCTCCCAACATTAAACCCCCCTTTTCTTTCTTAGATGGGCTAACCAATTCTCCAATGCGAAATGCCCCAAAAAACGCTAAGGAAAAAGCCGCTGTAAACAATAACCCCTCGTACCCATCCTTGCACACCCCAACTAACTGCTCACTTAAGGCCAAAACATTAGCAAAAGTAATCAGCCGCCTCTCGTCCCTTGTCCTATTTGCTTTGCGATATCCTTTTATTGCCTGTTTTACCCAAAAGTCTTTTGTCCAATCCACAGTGCCCTGTAACTTGAACAAAAAGGCCAAACCTGCCAACCGTTTCTCAATGGCGGACACCGACCTGCCTTCCTCCATATTCCTGGACACGTAATACAGAACCAACAGCCTAAATTGTGACACATCTTGCCCCACTCCCGATTCCCGCAGCAACTCACCCCACTCTTTCCAAACCTTCTGGTATGCCAACCAAGACGACATACTCACCGACCTCTGAATCCATCCTGCTGCTACCCTAGTGCCAGATCCCAGATCCAGGCCGGGCAAGGAACGCCCTCCTGCTGAGCCTCCGGTGCCAGAGTCCTGAATCTGTCCCACTGGAACCGAGACAAAGAATCAGCCAGCGTGTTCTCCACCTCAGGGATGTGTACCGCATAAAGAAAAATATTCAATTGCAGGCAGCGCAACACTAACTGTCGCATCAGCCGAATGACAGGTTGTGAAGACGCCGCCATACTATTGATTACTTGCACCACCCCCATATTATCACAATTCAATCTCAACTTTAAATTTTTGCAGGACTGGCCCCACAGTTCCAATGCTACCACCACCGGGAACAACTCCAACAGTGCTAAATTCTTCGTAAACCCCGCCTCCACCCATGATCGTGGCCATGGTTCCGCACTCCAGCAACCTTGGAAGTACGCCCCATAACCTGTGGATCCTGCAGCGTCAGTAACTAGCTCAACATCAAAATTGCTAACTGGACCTGACATCCAAACCGACCTACCATTAAACTCCTGCAAAAACCGATGCCACACCTCCAGATCATCCCTGTGCTCCCTCCGAAGCCGAATATAATGCGTGGGAGCTTTCACCCCTGCCGTGGCCGACGACAATCGTCTACAGAAAATCCTCCCCATAGGAATGATCCTGCATGCAAAATTCAACTTTCCCAACAGGGATTGTAGCGTGCGCAACTGCACTTTCTTGCACCCATGGATCTCCCTAATCTCCTTTTGTAAATCCCTCAGCTTCTCTTCGGGTAACCTACATTCCATAGCCATGGAATCGATCACTATCCCCAAGAAGCTCAACTCTGTGCGTGGGCCTTCCGTCTTGTCAGCTGCTAACGGCACCCGAAAACTCTCCGCAATGTGCTGCAACGTGGACAATAGTATCGCACACACATTGGAATCGGGAGGGCCTACACAGAGGAAATCATCCAAGTAATGGATGACTGAATCAATGTTTGTTACATCCCTAACTACCCATTCTAAAAACGAACTAAACGCCTCAAACATGGCGCACGATATGGAACACCCCATGGGCAAACAACGATCGACATAAAATTGGTCCTGCCAACAGCAACCCAGTAAATGAAAGCTGTCTGGGTGCACCGGCAGAAGTCGAAATGCCGATTCCACATCTGACTTTGCCATAAGTGCCCCTCGGCCATATCGCCGCACCCATCGCACCGCAGCATCGAATGACGTATACGATACCGTGCATGCCTCTGGGTCAATAAAATCATTTACCGACCCCCCTTTTGGGAACGATAAATGATGTATTAAACGAAACTTGTTAGGTTCCTTTTTGGGAACAACCCCAAGCGGCGACACTACCAAGTCCGTTAATGGCTTAGCCGAGTACGGCCCCGCCATCCTTCCTAACGCCACCTCCTTGGCTAATTTTTCCGACACAACCTCTGGGTGCAACAATGCTGACTTCAGATTTTTTGCCACCGGAGGAATCTCCGTCAATGTGCACGGAATCCTGAAACCTTCCCTGAACCCCGCACTGAGCAAACCCGCCGCCGCCCTGTCAGGATACCTATTTAGGAAAGGCTGCATTCTTACCCACATCACCGGCGTCATCCCTCTTGTTGCCAGGCTCTCCGGAGCGCTTGCCTTTTTTGAAGCATCGTGCCAAAGAATGCCCCCCCCCCCCGCAACCTGAACACTCGTGCTTAAACTTGCACGTGTTTCCAAACTTGCAGGCTCCCTCGTTGAACTGCCAACATACTCCAAATTTCTTTCCGGCCGGGGATCCCGAGGAGTGGCTACCCCCAGCCCCCCCTTGAAATGTCTGTGCCGGCGTCTTTGCCGAGGCCATCAATCTCATCCATAAGCTAATGTCCTTATGGTCCCATCGCAATGCCGGGCGAACCGCCCTGCGCTGCCTAAACTGCTCGTCATATCGCAGCCAAGCCGTCCCTCCATAGACCCTATACGCCTCCCCTATAGCGTCCATATAGCAGAACAACGCCGAGCAGTGCTCGGGGTTCTTCTCCCCAATTACCCCGGCCAATATGGCAAACGCTTGCAGCCAGTTTGCAAACGTCCGCGGTATTAGCCGGTACCGCCTCTTCTCTTCATCAGCTTTCTTGGTGTCATCCGGTTTCACCCTGTCTAAATTGAATTTCTCCAATGGCAACAGGGAGAAAATCTCCACATACTCACCCTTCCAGATTTTTCCCTCACTTCCTGTTTTAGATGGGCCCCCAGCGGTCCCTCGAAGCAAACGTAGACTTCGCATTTTGCCGCATCTGCCAACCGTACAATATCGGCTCTCACCACCTGCTCATCCCCACTCTTTTCTGGCGTACGCACCTGCTCTCCTGCGCCCACTAAAGCCGATACCTCTCCAGCTGTTGTGACCGAAGCCCCGCTTGGGGGGTTCCCTATTCCCCCCGCTACGCCCCCTCCTTTCTCAAAACGCCCCACCAAGGCCCTCAGGCCCTCCAGCAACTCCTGTACTTGACCCCCCCACTGGAGTTTCACTCCTAGCCCGCGGTTGGTCATGGCTTGCCACCAGCGGAGCCGGAGGCCCCGACTCACCCTCCCCCACAGGTACCATTCCCAACAAATTCTGTAAAGCAGTTGTGAAAGAACTATTACTACTGGACTTACCGGGCCGTCTGGGCACCTCCACCGGGATTACTGGCCTGACATCCGCCGATGCTTGAGGGCGGCTGGGCACCTCCTCTTCTTCGGACAGCTCACCTTCCGACCTGCTGAACTCCTCCTGCTGAGAGAAAGACGCTGTTCCCCTCGGGGAGGGACTCCTGGACAACTCCCGGCTCCTTCTGTTCACCACCCCCGATGTGGACGCACCCCCCACCACCCCACTGCCCTGGTTCCCCAAGTCCTGAGCAGACAGGCCGGACCCAGCACTGCTCCTGCCCACTGCCCTTCTCGCTTCTCCTCCTGGTGGCGCCCGCCTACCCTCCGCTGCGTTGGCCCCTCCGGCGGCCCGTTGCGCTGTGCCAGCGGACATGTGCACCCTACTGTCCTCCCCCCTCGGCTCGTGCAGAGCTGCTGAGGGTTTCGATGTTGCACTCCTCCGGGGTGTATTACCCCCCATCCTGGCTGTATTTTCTGCATGAGCTGACCGCCCCCCCTCAACTCGTGTAGAGCTGCTGGGGAGGACGCCGCTGCGGAAGGGGCTGCTGCGCTTCCCAACTGCCCCCTCCTCCCGGCTCCCGCTCGCTGCGACCTCCTCTCTGGCAATTGTCCCCCCTGGCCGTGCTGGAATCCTGGGGCTGGTGGATCCTGTGAAGGCCTTCCACGTGGAGCTGGGGATGTAGCTCCCTGTAATCCCGAGGCCCCGCCCCCCGCATGGCGCCCCCGACGTGTGCTCTTCCTAGGCCCCACCGGGGTCTCTGTCTGGGCCCTTTTTGCTGGTGGCGTGGATTGGTCCCCCCTTGGGCTCCTGGCTAGTCTGGATGGGCCTGCAACCCCCCCCCCCCGGAGAGTACCTCGCTGGTGCCCTGGCCACCCGGCCACGTGATCGGTCCGATTGTCCATCCGGCCTGCTGCTCTGTCCTCCTCCATCCCTCACTGCTGCACTTGCTAGTATTGTGGCCACCTGCGCCTGTAGCCATTTAGCGCCGTTTGCCGCCGCCGCGGCCCTCAGGCGCTCCACGAGGTCGCGGTCCGCCATTTTGTTTGAGATGCAGAGGAGCAGTGAGAAAAACTGCCTCCTCCTGTGGATTCTACAAAACGAATGTGTCCGCTCGGCCACGCCCCCTTTTTCTATTGCCGCTCCCCCGCTTCCTATTGGCTGCCCCACTACACCATTCCTTAATACACTCCCCCTGGTGTGTCACTAGACACCCAGTCATGCCCGGCCCTCCCTATATTCCTTTTCACTCCATTCCGTCCGGCCCTCTCTATACCTCTCTTAATACAAGAAAGGACTTTGCTCGCTTTGGAAATCGCAGCTTGGCATTGCATGCTATTATTAAGCTTATGATCTACCAAAACCCCCAGATCCTTCTCCACTACGGATCCCCCCCAGTTATACTCCCCCTAGCATGTATAATGCATGCATATTCTTAGCCCCCACGGTATACCCACTTCAATGTAAATTACCTAAGGACATGAAGTGGTTAATTTGTTTGAACAACCTGTGTTTAAAATGAAAGCATTTATTATTGATAGTCCCAGGCCTCCAGAATATATACACTGGGTAATGGATGATCTGTTTTGTTTCTGCAGAAAGTGTTCTACCACCTTAATCCTGACCTGAGTTGGTATTGAGGTATATAAGGAAAATATATTCAATGTGGCAAGGAGCCAGTCTGGTTCAAATTCAACTACTTGTGATCATGTGTATAAAAAGTCTTTGGTCCACCATCCCATCATATCTCATTAGCCCTGGATTGGTCAGAAATGGCCCTTGCCCAGTCCTCCCCTGCGGCAGTCTACAGGGGCAATTTCTCTTTACCCATCTGACAGTGTGAAAAGGTAGAAATACTCTTTTTTGCAGGAAACATGCATTATCTGGTTCAGTTAAAGCGGAGCTCCACCCGATTTTCAAAAATTAGCTCAAGCCGATTACCTCAGTGTTATAAGATAAAAACAGAACTTTTATTTTTTTCTGCTACTGTACCTTTGATCTTGATCTGCATTTCCTGGATGTGGAGTGTACGGATATGGGCGGGGTATGTGCGGCTATTTCGTAATTTTCTTTTCGCCGCACTGGCTCCTGGGAGCTTGTCATTGTTCCCAGAAGTCAGTGTGGCGGCCCGGCATGAATTATTGCAGGATTTCTTTTTTTTTTGCATCACAAGGGGGCGGGAACTACGCCCGTTGTGATAGCAACTATGACGCTAGACGAATTTAAATATTGAGCATGCGCGGGAAGGGACAGAGCTGGGAGGGGGATGGATGTGATGGGAGGGACAGAGCTGGGAGGGGGATGGATGTGATGGGAGGGACAGAGCTGGGAGGGGGATGGATGTGATGGGAGGGACAGAGCTGGGAGGGGGATGGATGTGATGGGCATGCTGGTAGCTAAAAATCAAGGGAACAAAGAAGTAAATGCTTGTGGGCTTCACATGCCCACAAGCAAGATGAGAACGGCCGTTCCAATGTTTTAAAAGTTGTTATTTTCAATGAAAGGGGACAGCAGGCAAGTTAAATCTACAAACAAGTGAGTTTGCAATTGTTTATATGCGATTGTGTTAATGGGTTAAAAAAAAAAAATGAAATAGTGTGTGGAGCTCCGCTTTAAGCACAAGGTCACTTTAACCCTTTTGCTGCCAGGCCCTGTGCTCCATTTTGTACACTCAAGTGGCCAGACCATTTTTGCACTTTTGCCTTTGCTTTTTATTTTTCACTTATAGCTTTCAGAATTTGTGAAAGACCCATCAAACCATATATTTTATGAACGCACATGATCAGTAGAATAAAAAGCCCTGCGGTATTTGCGCAAATGTTTATCAAAGCAATATATTTGCAAAAAATACACTAAAACCATTATTAGCAGTAGGGATGGGCTGTCTGTTCTAGACGAATAGCGAACAATTTGCGGAAAATTCGAAAGCCGCGGAAACCGGAACACCCTTTAAAAGTCTATGGGAGAAATTAAAAGAGCAAATTTTAAAGGCTAATATGCACGTTATTGTCATAAAAAGGGTTTGGGGACCCGGGTCCTGCCCCAGGGGACATGTATCAATGCAAAAAGAAGTTTTAAAAACTGCCATTTTTTCGGGAGCAGTGATTTTAATAATGGTTAAAGTGAAACAATAAAAGTGAAATATTATATGAGTATGCCTGTAAATTGGTGCATCTTTCCCGTGTTTAGAAAAGTCCCTGCAAAAATTTTTATTTCTTAAGGAAAAAAAGTCATTTAAAACTACTCGCGGCTATTAATGAATTGTCGGGTCCCGCAATACAGATAAGTTATTGAAAAAAACGGCATGGGGATTCCTCCCAGTCCATTACCAGGCCCCTTGGGTCTGGTATGAATATTAAGGCGAATCCTGAACCAAAATTTAAAAAAAAATTAGCGTGGGGGTCCCCCCAAATTCCATTACCAGGCTCTTCAAGTCTGGTTTGGAGATTAAGGGGAACCCTGCACCAAATAAAAAAATGGCATAGGGGGGCGGGATCTGGGAGTCCCCTTTTGTTAACCACTTGACCACTGGGCACTTCATACAACACTGTACCCATATGACATTTTTGTCCTTTTTTTCACACAAATAGAGCTTTCTTTTGGTGGTATTTAATCACTGTTGGGTTTTTTATTTTTTGCGCTATAAAAGAAAAAAGACTGAAAATTCAGTAAAAAAATTAATTTTTCTTCGTTTCTGTTATAAAATTTAGCAAATTTATAATTTTTCTTGATAAATTTTGGCCAAAATTTATACTGCTACATATCCTTGGTAAAAATAAGTACAAATTGGGGTATATTATTTGGTCTTTGTGAAAGTTATAAAGTCCACAAGCTATGGTGCCAATATCTGAAAATTGATCACACCTGAAGTACTGACGGCCTATCTCATTTCTTGAGACCCTAACATGCCATAAAAGTACAAATACCCCCCAAATGACCCCTTTTTGGAAAGAAGACATTCCAAGGTATTTAGAAAGAGGCATGGTGAGTTTTTTGAAGTTGTAATTTTTTCCCACAATTCTTTGCAAAATCTATTTTTTTTTTTTCTTTTTTTTTTTTTCACAAAATTGTTATATTAGCACTTTATTTATCACACACAGCATATGCATAGCACAAATTACACCCCAAAACACATTCTGCTATTACTCCCAAATATGGCGATACCACATGTGTGAGACTATTACACAGCGTGGCCACATACAGAGGCCCAACATGCAGGGAGCGCCATCAGGTGTTCTGGAGCACCCGGGCCAATTCTGACATTTCTCTCCTACATGTAAAAATCATCATTTATTTGCTAGAAAATTACCTAGAACCCCAAAACATTATATATGTTTTTTTAGAAAAGACCCTAGAGAATACAATGGCGGTCGTTGCAACTTTTTATCTAGCACGGTACTTGCGCAGAAATTTTTCGAACGCGTTTTTTTTGGGAAAAAAAAGTTTTGTGCTTTACAAAAAACAAAACTGTAAATTTAGCCCAATGTTTTTGCATAATGTGAAAGATGAAGTTACGCCGAGTAAATAGATACCTAGCATTTCACCCTTCAAAATTGCAGACGCTCGTGGAATGGCGCCAAACGTCGCTACTTAAAAATCCCCATAGGCGGCGCTTTACATTTTTTTGCTGGTTACATGTTTTGAGTTACAGAGGAGGTCTAGGACCAAAATTATTGTTCTCGCTCCAACGTTTGCAGTGATACCTCACATGTGTGGTTTGAACACCGTTTTCATATGTGGGCGGGACTTACGTATGCGTTTGCTTCTGCATGCAAGCACGCGGGGACAGGGTTGAGTTGCCACCTCATCCCTTTAAACCCAAACACCTTTGAATTACACAGGTTCTGAGGCTAATTAAATGAAGATAAGGCACCAAGTGAGTTTAATTACCACCTTAATCAGCCACAGAACCTGTGTAATTAATGTGTTCGGGTTTAAAGGGATGAGGTGGCAACCATAGGACAGGGGCGCTTTTAATTTTTTTTTTTTTTTTTTTTTATTGTTCATTTTACTTTATTTATTTTAGTTTGACACTTTTTTTCCCCCAAAAATTTTTTTTGATCACTTTTATTCCTATTACAAGGAATGTAAACATCCCTTGTAATAGGAATATGGCATTACAGGTCCTCTTTACAGTGAGATATGGGGTCAATAAGACCCCACATCTCACCTCTAGGCTGGAAAGCCTGAAATAAAATAAAAAAACGATCCTGGCTTCGATCGTAGCGAGCATTTCATGGTATCACAGGGTATCGCAGAATATCGCAGGGTATCGCAGAATATCGAAGGGTATTGCAGGGTATAGCATGGTATTGCAGGGTATCGCAGGGTATGGCAGGGTATCGCAGGGTATGGCAGGGTATGGCAGGGTATTGCAGGGTATGGCAGAGTATTGTTGGGTATGGCAGAGTATTGTTGGGTATGGCAGAGTATTGTTGGGTATGGCAGAGTATTGCAGGGTATGGCAGAGTATCGCAGAGTATGGCAGGGTATCGCAGAGTATGGCAGGGTATCGCAGAGTATGGCAGAGTATGGCAGAGTATCGCAGGGTATGGCAGAGTATCGCAGGGTATGGCAGAGTATCCATCCATCCATGCTCAGCCATCCCTCCATACCCTGCAATACACTGCAGGCTATTGCTGTGTATTGCAGGGTATGGAGGGATGGCTGAGCATGGATGGATGGATCGGTGGTGACTGCAGGACAGGCTGTGGGCACTACAGATCCCGAGCACAGCACTGCTGCCACCGATCCCTCCCCCTCTCCTCTCACACTGTACCGATCGGTACAGAGAGAGGAGGGGAGAACAACCGGCGTCATCAAATGACGCCGGTTTGCTTACATGTGATCGCTCCGTCATTTGACGGAGCGATCACGTGGTAAACGGCCGCGATGAGCGTCCGTTTACCGTTTACCGTGATCCGCAGTGGTCCTCTGGACCCGGCGATCACGGATGTTCTCGAGTGCGTGCCCCAGGGGGCACGCAAGAGAGGAATTCTGTGAGGACATCATATGACGCCCTCCCAGAGTTAAGCAACCGGCCTGTAGCCATCTTTCGGCTATGGGCCGGTTGTGAAGTGGTTAAAGGGGGCTTCAAGATTCCGATATGCCCCCATCCGCAGACCCCCACAACCACTGGACAAGGGTTGTGGGGATGATGCCCTTCTCCCCATCAACATGGGGACACGGTGCATTTGGGGGGGCTACCCCAAAGCACCCTCTCAATGTTGAGGGCATGTGGCCTGGTACGGTTCAGGAGGGGGGGCGCTCTCTTGTCCCCTCCATTTTTCCTGCGGCCTGCCAGGTTGCGTGCTCGGATAAGGGTCTGGTATGGATTTTTGGGGGGAACCCCACACCATTTTTTTTTCATTTTGGTGCGGGGTTCCTCTTAAAATCCATACCAGACCTGAAGGGCCTGGTAATGTAATTTGGGGGGACCCCCACGCAAATTTATTTTTTTTTTTTAATTTTGGTTCGGGGTTCCCCTTAATATTCATACCAGACCCAAAGGGCCTGGTAATGGACTGGGAGGAATCCCCATGCCGTTTTTTTTCAATGACTTTCATCTGTATTGCGGGACCCGACAATTCATTAATAGCCGCGAGTAGTTTTTAAATGACTTTTTTTTTCCTTAAGAAATTATATTTTGTGCAGGGACTTTTCTAAACACGGGAAACATGCGCCACTTTACAGGCATACTATAGACACCCCCCAGGTACGAAATTTAAAGGAATATTTTACTTTTATTGTGCAAGAATGACAGAGAGGATCCAAAACGTTATACAGCACCTCATCCCTTTTGTAATTAGATGTGTATAAAAGGAGAGTGGATTGTAGGGATTATAGCAGTGCCAGAATGAGAAAAATAAGGGTTGTTGACTATTCAATGCTTATTTGAAAAAATATATGATTTTATTAAAGATAGTTTGACAATAGAGTAAAATACATTGATAAATGCCTAATGGCACATAGTACAAATGCTCAAAGCCCCCAGTAAGAAAAGGTAATCACAATAAAGTATTGAACATAATTGATTAATTCAGGGTAAATTGCTCTTTAGCAGGGCACAATTAGTCATTAGTACAGTATAACAAAACCTTGGTTGGTAATGCAGGCCATTTTAAAATCTGACATGTTTCGCCATAATAATGGCTTCCTCAGGGCTGGCCTGCTAGGCGAGTAAATATATCTACAGAAAATAGATAACAACAAAAATTACTGATAGTGCATAGATCAGACAATCCCACAGCTGAATGAGAGGAAGGGAGAGGGGGTGGGAGAGGGACGGAAGTGTATCCACCAATACGCCCATCCACTCCAGAAGGAGGATGGAATAGGCTACCCTGCAGTCCCAGCCCCAACTTACCCAGTAACTACTGAAGTGTGGTATAGGTCTGGAGGCTGGTTTACACCAAGGCGGAGTAGCTTGATGGACGCCTTTCAACAGAAAGCAGGAGACATACTAGACCTGGCAATGAGTTTGATAATTATGTTACAGATATTTGAGCTAACCATTTGTAAAGAAAAAGGATATAAGCAGTGTTGCCCAGTTGTGGAATAAATTAGTCCACAAATGTATGACATATCACTGTATAAAGGACTAGTGTCTCAATACTTACTTTAATTTAAATGGAGGCTAAAATTGGAATATGCTCGGACATAGTTATATAAAGGTGGCATAGAGGCGCCTGTAATAATTAATACATGAGTTTTAATGAGGGTAGTTTGGAAGGGATATTAATTGATCATAGTAGTTGTAAAGAAATTGGTAACAACATACCTGCAATTCAATAGGACTGATAATGAGTAAGGACAGGTTTGCAGTTTGTTCCAAAATGTGGTTAGAGATTGGTAAGTATGGCAAAGGTAAGTCACCTAAAGGCATTAAGGATAAGTGATGTAAGTTAGGGATAAATAGGTAAATTCACAAAAAGCTGCATGAATAGGTAAAGTTGGCCAAAGCGGGGTATGAAGAGACTTACTTTTGGAGATAAAGACAACTGCTTCAGGCGCCTCCGGTGTCCGGTACTCAAATGAGTGCCGGAGCCGGCTTAAGTGCTGTCTCCCAGTTTAGAGGGCGTGGTGAGACGCCCTCCAATCAGCGGACAAAATGAGCCTCTGCGCATGCGCGAGCGCGCGGAGTCCATGTGAGCCTACAAGGCCCATAATACATGGCGTCCGGGCGCCGTGCCGCGTGATGACGTCATCGCGGCCCGTGCGCAGTGTAACTGCAGAGGCTGGGGTAGGCGGACTATCAAGAAAAGACGCCGCCCTCGGGTGTCCATACTTACCTGTAGTAGGCAATCCTTACCATGCAAGCTCCGCCTTAGTGCATCGCCAGTCACCATAAGGTGGTTTAAACGGGAGAAAGTAGCTGGACAAGGGCAATAATGCCCATGGGGGGGGGGGAAACTGAAGGGGAGAGAGGACAGAAGAATGGAATGAGGGCAGGGAGGCACAGCCAGAGCCAATTCACCCCGTCTCCCAAAATCTCCACTGCTGGAGGGTGGATCATCTGAAATAGCAAAATATCAGAGTACACTATGGTCAGAACAGAAGGAGTTGCTACAGATAACATTAAAATATACATGAATGTAATTTAAACCCATACATTACTAAGCGATATTTTAATACAAAGAGCGTTGTTTTTTTGGTATTATAACAGACCAATGATCCTCAAAACATTATAAGGAAAGAGGAAACAAGTAATTTGGAATATCTGAAATAGCATTGATTAAACAAATATACGCTAACAGATTCTCTTGGAAATTCAGACTAAATTTTGTATCAAATATTTGAGTATGTGTTACAGCATATAGAACATATTTTAAGTATTTTATATGGAGCAAGCTTTGGTGGGAATAAAGGGGTTTATCTGTGTGCTACATATCAGGAGAGCAAGGAAGAGATATTAAGGGGAAGGGACTAATGACAAGGAACGGGAAAAAAGTAAGGGGAAAGACAGAAATAAAGTCAGAATTGGATTATAGGGAAAAAGTATGAAAAAAAAAAAATTTTTATTGGCCAAAACATGGTATATAAAGACTGTTCAAAATTTAATATTTATAGAAATGGTTTGAAACTGATATACTTATTTAGGCCTGGTGGTCGAGTAGCATCTAGGTTGTGTATCCACCTAGTTTCAAGTTGGAGTAGCAGGTTATCAATATCTCCACCACGTACACTGGCTGATATATGTTCTAGTGCTGAAAATTGAATTGCATGTAAATCAAAGTTATGAGATAATGCAACATGACGATTAATGGCTGTGGTGATTTTCTTTTTCAAGAGTGGTTTTAAATGATCTTGTATTCGAATTGAGAAGGATCTTTTTGTTTTTCCTACGTAGAAACTGCCACATCTGCATATGGCCAAGTATATCACTCCCATAGTATTGCAAGTCACCCTATGCTTTATTTTATGTATTTTACCAGTGGGCAAGATAGTATTGGTAGAATTAGAAAGAGTGGCACATGAATCACAGTGGCCACATGAGAAAGTACCTGGATTAGCTGAAATTGAGTCACTGTCCAATTTAAAGTGACTAGAAGTGAGGCGATCACTTATTGATGGTGATCGTCTGTATGTAATTTCAGGATAAGTTTTAACGTAGTTACCAATGATGGGATCTGTAGACAAGAGGGGCCAAAATGTACTCAAGGTTTCTTTGACTTGGTTAGATTGGTTTGAATACTGGGTTATAAGACGAACAGACTGGATTGGGTCGTTATTTTTATTTATTTTTTTTGAGTTTTAAAAAGTTTTATTGTAAATAGTAACAGTACAAAGGTATAAAAACATAAAACAGAACATGAGAACATAGTGCCCCCTAGAGGGTCAGTACCGAGGACAGCTTACAGGCATACTCACTCGGCGATTTAATGAAAGATATACGTACAACAGGCAGGCCGCTTGAGGAGTGAATAGGATAGTAATTCTCGTTCTAATGGCCTAGGAACTGTTGCCACTGGGCGGGGTTTGATCACTTCTAAGTAAGCTTTTGTAAGAGAATTAATCAGCGTCTGGTCACCGACCTCCCACGCACCCCCTGAGGGGAACTTGCTGTGCGTGGGGGAGACAGGGGCCAGAGCCCCAGGTGAAACTAACGTGAGAGGGTGAGAACCCTGCTCACCGTAGCAGAATACCAACCCCTAACTGGGGTAAGGGTGCCTCAGTGTGCCAAAATTTGGTCCCTCACGTAGCGAGGGAAAGTGTGAGAGTAGGCCTGACGAGGCTAAAATAACGGCATCTGATCAAGCGGGCTGCCCTTGTGTACCTTCGGGTGTCAGAACATATCAAACCCGTTTACCAGAACTGGGGTCCTGAGCACGCCAGGACCCTTCAAGTAGAAGTTGAATGAGTAGGAGGAGAGACAGCGAGAGTAATGGAAGAAAAGAGGAAAGAAAAGGAACAGAGAGTGAGGGAGGGAGGGGGGAAAGGGATGGTTAGGTGGGGGGTCCTCGCGGATAGAAGCTGCAGAGTATGTGTAGTTCAGTCAAGGAGATTGACAGCCTTTCTCATAAGAGAATCAACGATGTGCCCGTGTATTGGGCCCAAGGTTCCCATGTGAGACGGAATTTTTCTGTTGAGTCTAGAAGAGTGTGGGCAATTTTTTCCTGAGCCATTATCCACGAGATCTTTTGTTTAGCCCTGTCGGAGTGAGACTGAAGGCGATTTCCATGCTTGAGCTATAGTGATCTTGGCCCCTAGGAGGATACAATGAATGAGCATGCGGGTCAATTTAGGAGTCTGCGGGACAGTCTTGTTGAGGAGAGCTATGAGAGGGTCCTGCGGGACTTTGTGTCCTGTGACTGTACGTATGAAGTAAAAGACCTTGTTCCAAAAGCCCCTGATTTTAGGGCATTCCCAGACAGTGTGAAGGAGAGAGCCTAGGCTGCCACATCCCCTGAAGCAAAGTGGGGAAGACTGGGGGTAAAATTTAGAGAGGCGGGTGGGGACTAGATACCATCTAGATATCACTTTAACATCTGCCTCCATAAGGGAGGTGTTCAAGATACCTTTAAATGAGTGAGAGAAGTGCGTGTGCCAAGTGTCCAGATCCCATTCAAAATGTAGGTCCTGCTCCCACCTCAACATATAGTTCGCCTTGCCCTGTGGTTCAGCAAGCGCTGAGTAGATCAGGGAGATACCCCCCCTGACGCCCATGGCTGAGGAACACCAGTGCTCGTATTGGGTGACCGAGAGCGACTTATCTGAGCCGTTCCAGACTGTGTGTAGGAAGTGACGTAGCTGATAGTACCAATAGGTTTCCGAGGGGGGCATGTCCAGCTTGGTTATGCAGTATTTTAGAGAGAAGGGGCCATCAGCATTGAAGTATTGACCAATTCTATACAAGCCTTTGTCGAGCCACCATGCAAATGCCTTAATGTTTAGTCCTGGAGGGAAAAAGGGGTTGTTGAAGATATGGGTGAGAGGATGCCAGGGAGATATTAGATCGGTATGTTTGTGGAGGGAGTCACAGAGGGACATCGAGTGTGAAAGGGTGGGGGATAGGATCGCAGGGCGATCTTTACGTGTTTTCCAGATCAAGTAGTCTAACGTGTGGTTGGGGGTGGCCTGTCGTTCCATTTCAACCCAGTCAGGTTTTGGGGTCCTGGAATAAATTACGGAGAACTGGCAGAGTTGAGCTGCTTGAAAATACTTCCAAAGATTCGGGAGTCCTAGTCCTCCCTTCTTTCTTGCTCTAAACAGCACTGTGTTTGAAAGACGATGACCCTTGCCTCCCCAGATGAATCTAGTTACAGTGGATTGGAATCTGTCCAGATCCCGTCTCTTAACGGGGATTGGCAGAGACCTGAAGAGGTACAGGAGTCTGGGGAGGAGGGTCATCTTGACTGAGTTAACTCTGTCCAGCCAGGATAGATTGTATAGGGACCATTGTGCTAAATCATCTGAGAGTCTCTTCAGCATGGGGGTGTAATTGTGATGGTACAAAAGGTCTATTTTGGGGGTAAGGAAGATCCCTAAGTAAGGAAGGGAGGAGGAGCTCCAGGAGATAGGGAAGTTGGCTTTAAGACTGTCCACTATATCTTGGGGGGCGGTTATGTTGAGGGCCAGGGATTTTGACATGTTGATTTTAAGACCTGAAACTGCTCCAAAAGCGTGGAGCAGCTTAAGGACCTTAGGAGTAGACGTGAGAGGGGAGGTGAGAAACAGGAGGACGTCGTCTGCAAAGAGAGCACATTTGTGCATCTGATTGCCGCATACCACCCCACTAATGTCAGGGTCTTGTCTGATTGCTAATGCCAGAGTTTCTATCGCTATAGCGAAGAGTAGAGGGGAAAGAGGGCATCCTTGCCTAGTGCCTTTCAAGATTGGGATCTGTTTAGAGAGATGGCCTTGTAGTTTAATCTGGGCTCTCGGGGTGGAGTAAAGGGAAGATAGCATTCGTATGAAGTCCGGGCCAAACCCCCATCTACGTAGGATGGTAAATAGGTAAGGCCAGGTTACAGTATCGAAGGCCTTCTGCAGGTCTATGGAGAGTATGTAACCTAGTTGTTGGGGGCCGCCATCCCAGGCGGAGTGCATAAGCGAAATCAGGTCCACTGCTCTCCTAATCTGGTCCGGCCCCTGTCTCCCGGGAATAAAACCCACCTGGTCCTTGTGTATGTAGGACGCGATGAAGGACGTCATTCTGTTGGCTAAGACTTTGGTCATGATTTGAAGGTCATTGTTAATTAAAGATATTGGCCTATAGTTGCTTACTTCACTAGAGTCTTTCCCTTGTTTGGGGATAACTGTAATAAATGCGAGATTAGCCGCTGGTTCAAGGGAGGAACCTTCGCGTAGGGAGTTGAAGAGGCGGACCAGACGAGGAGAGAGGATTTCGGAAAAGGTTTTGTTGTATTGGGCGGAAAAGCCATCCGGACCAGGGGCAGAGTCTGTTTTAAGGTTTTTAATGACATCCTGGACTTCCTCTGTGGTAAAAGGAGCGTCCATCATGGACCTGTGTGACTTAGAGGGCTCCGGTAGTTTTACGTTTTCGAGGAAGGTTTCTAGGGGGGCTGGGTCAGTTATGGAAGGAGCAGAGGTTCGAGTAGAACGTGTGAAAGGTGTCAAGAATTTTTTGGGAATTCTGGGAGAGGGACCCCGAGTCTGTTTTTATCTTGGGTAATGCAAAGTTTTTCAGTTTGGGGGAGAGTTTCGTCGCCAGACGAGGGCCGATTTTATCTGCCTGTAAGTAAAACTTGCCGCTTAACCAGCGTAAGTGTTTATCAGCATTAGTGGTCAGAGCTAGGTTCAGGGCCACCCAGGAGGATTCGAGTTGGGAAAGGCTGGCTGAGGTGGGTTTGGCTTTATGAGCCTTACTGAGACGTTCAAAGTCTTTTTCCAATTTCTCTATATCAATTTTATGTTCTTTTTTGAGTTTGGATGACAATTGGATTACTTTCCCTCTTATTACTGCCTTATGTGCTCCCCAGAGAGAGCTGGGGGACGTGTCCCCCGTGTCGTTGAGGTTAAAAAATTCCTTAATGTCCTGAGCTAATAACGTGCAGTGGACGGGGTTGGATAGAAGGGATTTACTGAGGCGCCATTGAGGGGGGCCGGTGGGTGACAGTGCGTTGTGAATTTTGAGAGTGACGATGGAGTGGTCAGACCAGGGGGTTTCGTGAATTGAGGCTTGTGTCGCTGTGTGGATGTCTGAGTTGGGGATAAAGATATGATCTATTCTACTGTGCATTTTGTGGGGGGCCGAGTAATGGGTATAGTCTTTGCAGTGGGGTTTAATTCCCTCCAAGTGTCGATCAGGCTCAAGTCATGGAAGAGTCGGACTATTCTGAGGCTCTGTTTGGGGGGTTTAGTGAGGCGGGGCCTGTCTTGAGAAGATTTGTCTAAGACGTGATCGAACGTAGTGTTGGAGTTGCCCCCCACTATGATCCTACCTTCCAGGTGGGAAGAGAGGGTAGCGAGCATGGAAGCGAAGAAGCGCGCTTGACCCCAGTTGGGGGCGTAATAGGAAACGAGGGAGTACAGTTCCCCTTCGATAAGTCCTTTGATTAGGAGGAACCTGCCCTCCGCATCTCGAACGGTGTGTGTATGGACGAAAGGGATACGTTTGGACAGTAGGATAGCTACTCCCCTCTGTTTAGTTTGTGCATTAGCTAGGTAAAAGGTGGGGTAGTTACGGTGGAGGAATGAAGGAGTGTAACTTGCTGGGAAATGGGTTTCCTGTAGTAAGATGACATCAAGGCATCTGGCATGGTAGCTCTGAAAGGCCTTCCGGCATTTGGAGGGGGAGTTTAGTCCCTGAGCGTTATGAGAGGCCATTCTTAGTGTCATTGAGCGGGTTTCTGAATCAGCCATGGGCGTCTGGGTGTGGGTGCGAGAATGTTTGGGGGGAGCTTACCTTAGACCGGTGGCTTCTGTGGTTGTCAGTCTGGGGGATGTGCTTCCGCCGAGATCCTGAAGGGGGTGATGTGGGATAACTCCGCGAGGAACCCTGAGTACTAGGGGTAGAGGGAGAGGGGGGGGGGGGAGAGAAGAAGGGGAGTAAGAAAGGAGAAGTAGAGGAGGAGAGAGCACGAAGGGCATTAAGATGGTTAGTGAGTGCATAAAATAAACAAGGAACAATCAACCAATACATTACAGTTACAGTGCAATAAGGACCAGTTAAGCCGGTCCAGGTCCAAACGCTCACCCAGGAGAGCATTTGGAGAGGGTGCAACCCTAAAAGGGTTGGCTGTCTGGTGTCACCGGAGGGAGTGGGTACCCTCCGCGTCACAACAGGTGGAGTGGCAAACTACACCGCTCCGGCCGGTACGGCCCCCAGTAAGGAGCAAACTGTTACCGGTCGGCCAAGAAGGGTAAACATAAGCTAAATCAACAGAGAAAAAATTAATAACTGAACGCAGCATGCGCAAATGTGTGTCTTAGATTGTTTCTTGCAGTGAGCAAGCAGGGTGGTAGCTCAAAAATAGTAGGGGTGGGGATACCTGCAGGGTAGAGGGGGAGAGGAGTCCCGGAAGGGGGAAAGCTAGGGCCGGGGTGCGGGACTGACTAATTGGGGAGGATGTAAGGGGGAATTGTCCCAGTCCACAGAAAAACATGTAAGCGAACAAATTACCCGCCTGATCCCAGGCGGGAGTGTAGAATGAGAAAGTGGACCCCATTTAGCCCCTGTTAGGACCAATGGGGCCCACTTACACAAGAGTGATCCTGGCCTGGACAAAACTGGTCAGGGCATGGCGGATCCATTTCCCCCTGAACCTTGAGGCAAGCTGGGGTGGTCACTGAAAAAGCGAGAGAGATAAAGTCTGGGTGATGGGGTGACCAGGTGGAGGGGGGGCAAGGTTCAGGGGGAAAAATGTTCAAAAAAGTGAAAGGAAGCAAGGCCTCTCATTAGTGAGAGGTGGAGGATGGGGTCTTCATCTCGGAGGATGGGAATCCCGGTGTCTCTTCGTCTGTTGCTTGTTCCACAGAGGGGTCAGGGGGCTGCCTGGTGGTGGACATTTCGAAGAAGCTGTCTTGATTGGAGCCTGGTGGGGGGCCAAATCTTGGGAGATCAGTCCGAGTTGGAGCAGCAAGCGCTCGCCATCCTGGAACGAGGAGAAACCGTAGGATTTGTCTTTGAAGTGGAAGTGGAATTGGAGCCTGAACGGGAAGGACCAGCGGTACTTGGAGTTCTGGATGAGGACTCCAGAAGGGGTTTGAGGGATCTGCGTTTCTGGACCGTAGCGGGGGAGATGTCCGCAAAAATTTGGATCTTATTGCCTTGGAAGTTCAGGTTATCCAGATTGCGTGTGTGCCTCATGACGTCTTCCTTAATGCTATAATAATGCGGTTTGACCACAATGTCTCTAGGGAGGCCATCTTGTCTGGGGGGGTTGGAGAGCTCTGTGGGCCCTGTCAAGTTCCAATCTGTGTTCCTGGATATCAGGCATGAGTTCTTTAATGAACTTTTTGATTGTGCTGGGGACGTCTGTGACAGATTTGGGAATTCCTCTGATGCGAAGTTATACCTTCTGCTCCTGTTCTCCAAATCGTTGATTTTAGAGAGGGCTGTTTCTAGTTGGTCTTGTAGGGTTTGGATACATGCGGTGTTCTGTTTGGTACGTGCTGCATTGTTATCTACCGCCTGCTCAATAACATCCATGCGGGCCCCTAGGCCCTGCAGATCTGCTTTAATGGTAGCAGTGATTTGGGAAGCATTCTGGGCCAGCATTTCGGAAAAATGTTGCAGCATGAGCTGCATGTCAGTGGAGTGGGTCTGTAGCAGGGGAGGATAGTGATGGGGGCCTTCAAGGCCTAGGGGGGATCCCTGGTAAGGAGTGTGTGGAAAGTCACCAAAATTCCTGCTCAGCAGGGATGCTGTGGAGGCTGGGGAGCTCCCCTGGGGGTTGCAGGTACTCACAGGAGTTGAAGGCATGTTGGTGTGGAGCTGGAGATGCAGGTGCTGGGCTGGTGGGTCTGCAATGGTGTCCGGGTCTTCTGTGCTGCCTCGTGTTGCGGCCGCCATCTTGGCCGAGGCCGGGGCCGCCGGATTATAGGTGAGCTGACGGCTCACCTCGTTTTTGTGTGACCCTGCAGCCATATTGAGGGGTGCCTGGCACCCTTGGGAAGCGGAGGAGTGAGGGCCGGTCGAATCCTGCTCGATCTGAGCGCTCGGGGGTAGTAGAAGGGCCGGAGCGGTGCGGAGCTTCTGATTAGAGCGTCCTCCCGGAAGTCCCGCGCATGCGCACTGGGTCGTTATTTTTATGTCGAAAAATGTATTCTTTTCTCTGTAATTCTTTTACTTTATTGAAAGATTTTTTCAATAGATTATGGCTGTAGCCTCTTTGTTTTAATCTCAAATAAAGTTGATGTGAGGATTTATAGAAATCCTCATCATTGCTACAATTTCGTCTTATACGTAAGTATTGGCTGTAAGGTATGCTTCTTAGTAAAGATTGTGGGTGGGCGCTGGAAGCGTGTAGGATGGTATTACCTGCAGAAGGTTTTTCTATATAGTGAGGAATGAAGTCTTCCCTCTCTATCAATATTGATTGTAAGATCTAGAAAAGTGATCAAGGTCTGACTTATTCAGACTTTCCAATTTTAGCCTCCATTTAAATTAAAGTAAGTATTGAGACACTAGTCCTTTATACAGTGATATGTCATACATTTGTGGACTAATTTATTCCACAACTGGGCAACACTGTTTATATCCTTTTTCTTTACAAATGGTTAGCTCAAATATCTGTAACATAATTATCAAACTCATTGCCAGGTCTAGTATGTCTCCTGCTTTCTGTTGAAAGGCGTCCATCAAGCTGCTCCGCCTTGGTGTAAACCAGCCTCCAGACCTATACCACACTTCAGTGGTTACTGGGTAAGTTGGGGCTGGGACTGCAGGGTAGCCTATTCCATCCTCCTTCTGGAGTGGATGGGCGTATTGGTGGATACACTTCCGTCCCTCTCCCACCCCCTCTCCCTTCCTCTCATTCAGCTGTTGGATTGTCTGATCTATGCACTATCAGTAATTTTTGTTGTTATCTATTTTCTGTAGTTATATTTACTCGCCTAGCAGGCCAGCCCTGAGGAAGCCATCATTATGGCGAAACATGTCGGATTTTAAAATGGCCTGCATTACCAACCAAGGTTTTTTGTTATACTGCACTAATGACTAATTCTGCGCTGCTAAAGAGCAATTTACCCTGAATTAATCAATTATGTTCAATACTTTATTGTGATTACCTTTTCTTACTGGGGCCTTTGAGCATTTGTACTATGTGCCATTAGGCATTTATCAATGTATTTTACTCTATTGTCAAACTATCTTTAATAAAATCATATATATTTTTTTAAATAAGCATTGAATGGTCAACAACCCTTATTTTTCTCATTCTGGCACTGCTATAATCCCTACAATCCACTCTCCTTTTATACACAATTTACTTTTATTGTTTCACTTTAAGCATTATTAAAATCACTGCTCCCAAAAAAACTGACGTTTTTAAAACTTTTTTTGCATTGATACATGTCCCCTGGGACAGGACCCGGGTCCCCAAACCCTTTTTATGACAATAACTTGCATATTAGCCTTTAAAATTAGCACTTATGATTTTTCACGTTCGAGTCCCATAGACTTTAATAGTGTTCACGCGTTCGAACAAATTTTTTGCATGTTCGCATGTTCTGGATGCGAACCGTACCGTGGGGTGTTCGGCTCATCCCTAATTAGCAGATAAAAACACAGCTAATTTGACAAAATTCCTGCTAAATCCCTACTAAATATGAAAGCTTAACCTGTATGGAGTCAATAGATAACAAAATGTTTTAATTTTTTCATTGAGCCTTTTTGCAAAATGGTGAAAATCAAACGTATTCAAAAATGTAAATATCCAAATCTCTAAAAATCTGAAGGTTTAATTTTTCCCTTGCAGCTTTCAGAATTTGAAAAGACCCATCAAACTAGACATTTTCTAAAAGCACATGACCTGTAGAAAAAAAATGTTTTAGTGCCCCGCAATAACTGCGCAAATGTTCATAAATTTGCTATTTTCACAAAAAATACACTAAAGTCATTAATATTGCACATATAAACAACTTGATTTATAAAAATTCCTGGTAAATTAATACTAAAGCCTCTTCACATGTGGCATATTAAAGTGTACGCCCATGGGGGGGGGGCATGTTTACCCGCACAGGGATGCATAGGTGTTCTGTGCATCCTCATACAGGCAGTCCCATTTATGTCAATTCGGATGCAACGACTGCACAGGCACAGCTGCTGTTCCCAATCTGACATCTGTGTGGGTACATGACCCCGAACGCAGGCAGTGTGAGCTCAGGGACATGCATGTTGACCTACATGGATGTAAAATTGGGAGTAACGGTTCTGTTTATGCAGTTGCTACATCCCAAATGACATCAATGGGACTGCCTACACAGAGATGCACGGAACACTTGTGCATCCCTGTAAAGGTACGCTGTGTATGCCCTGTGTGAACAAGGCCTTAAGCCACTTTCACACAAGCACACTGATTGGGTCTGCCTGTCCATTTTTCAGACGGGCCAGATCAAACTACCCATTGTTCTCTATGGAGAAACTGATGTAAATGGATCTGTTTATACCCGCCTGCATCCGATCCAGTCCACTAAAAACAGATGAATGAGGATTCCATTCCCCATCCATCTAGAAGATCAGATCGTATGGTATCTGCTGAAAATGGATAGGCGGTCCGTTTCCATCTGATCACCCCATAGAGAACAGTGGGCTGTGTCCCTGTCTGCTCTGCATTAGCGGATCGGACACAGACCTGCCATCCGCCTGCTCAGCGTAGATCAGCAGACAGATCCCCGCTGACCATGCGGATCTGCTTGACAGAGTCCGCTCCATGTCCAGGAGCGGCCGGTCCTTTGGGGGCACAGGGGCACCACCCCTACTGCATACATTTTGTATGAGTTTTTTTTCAAGTCACATGATTAGAGCCTGAGGCTCTGATTGGCTTGAAAAAGGTTGGGCTTGGGGCATTGCACCCTGAACTCACCCACTCATCTTCCGGCTTCTGAAGCTGAGGTATCTTTGGAGGAGTGAGTGTGGGGGTGGACTGTCACTGTTTTGGGGTGAGTGCAAGCGGACCTGGGAGTCTTAATGTTTGTTTTTTTTTAAACATTTTTAATTTAATTTTTTTATTTTTTTGTCATTTTATAATTTGTTTTGGGGGGTCTAGGGTGAGATAGCAGAGGTCTAAACAAACCCCCATATCTCTTTTTTTGAGACAGAGAAAGGGACTGAAGATAGTCCTTTTCTCTGTATCACTTTACTTGAATGAATGGAATCTGTATAGAGATTCCATTCATACATAAACTGACAGTTTGATGCATAGTAACTCTCGCGGTTACTATTATCAGATGTTAGTGGGCAAATAGGAGCGATTTACAGTGATCGCTGCATGCGCCCAGATCGCTGCATGCGCCCAGGGTGTCACACATAGAGGGGTGGTAAACACGTATTTATCAAGCTCCCCTTAGCCCAAACATCACCCGCACTGCTCCCCCCTCCACTGCCGCGATCACCTGTCAGCTTACTGGAGCAGAAGCTGCAGGAGGGGAGGGAGAGATGCCGCCAGAGCTTGGACCCCCCCAAGCCCCCAGCAGCACCTGAAGCCGGCGGGAGCAGCAGAGGTGGGATGCCAGCTTATGATGGTAGCTGCGGGGGATTGAATTTTGGGGGGTTTTGATCGGGTGTAGGGGGGTCAGTGCTGGGGAGTGGAGAAAGGGGTTGAAGGGGATAGGAGATGAGAGTGGGGGGAGTAGTTTTAGGTGGATGGAAGGTGCGGAAGGTAGAGGGGCTGGGGACAAGGAAGCGGTGGCATGGAGAGAGGGGTGTCATATTAGGCGTAATAACTCTGATCAGCGGGTTGTAGTTATAGAATTAGTAAAAGGAGAACTGCGCTACCCCTAAATAAAAAAAAAAAACACCAGTAGGCTGCAGTATGAGTGGGATAAACACAATAAACAAAAATAAACAGAGAAACTGTGCCAACAATAAGTCCACCAAGGTCTACACCAGACCAGATGATGATGGGTTAAATTACATCCAGGATGCATACTAAACGTAGTTCAATACAGTCTCTAGGTAAACCCTGTATCCTTTAATATGGTTAAGTAAAACATGACTGTGATCCACAATAAAGTGACTGAAAACCACCACCGAATGGAAATCCACTTACCAGAGGGCAAGCTTAAAAAGTGTTTGGCTATAACCCAGCCGCGGCCTTTGACATCCGAAATGAAAGACTCAGGGAAAAACTTCTCAGGGCGTTTAACACAGGATGACATTCAGGGTGCTAGGCTTATGTCATACGGTCCGTAAGGTCATGAGACATATGAGAAGAAAGGGGACCATAGCATAATACCGTAACAAAATTGGTTTATTAAAAATGTAATTATACTTACAAACATCATATTTTTAAAAGCATATAAAGGAAACGCCGGCCGGCATTCCAGGAGCCCTTCCTCCTTCAAATTGTCAAAGTGACATCACTGTATGCCCTCCCAAAAGACTTGGGAGTGAAAGGGTTAAAATTTACATAATACTGTACTTCATAATGAACTTCTCTCTTTTTGCTTTTTTGTCTTTTGAAAATACCATTGAAAGCTTATAAAGCCAACCTACCAGATTGAAATTTACTGACATGACACTCAAAATTTACTTGCACAGCCAAGTTTTTACTGGCAGCTCCAAAAGTTACAAATTAATGGTTTAACCACTTCAGCTCCACAAGATTTGTCCCCTTAATGACCAGGCAATTTCATATGGTACTGTCGCTTTAACTGACAATTGCGCGGTCGTACAACACTGTAGCCAAACAAAATTGGCATCCTTTTTTCCCCAAAAATAGAGCTTTCTTTTGGTGGTATTTGATCACCTCTGCGGTTTTAAGTTTTTGTGCTATAAACCAAATAATATCAACAATTTTGAAAAAAATAGAAAAAGATTTTTTACTTTTTGTTATAATAAATACCTAAAAAAAAATTTTTTTTAAATTTCTTCCTCAGTTTAGGCTGATATTTTTGAATAGTGCTCTTAAAGCAGCTATGACGCCTCATCCAGGGGAGCCAACCTGCCGCTGTATAACTGCGACGGCTGGTCCTCAAGTGTTTAAGTGCAAATTTCAGCATTTAACCACTTTAAGGACCGAGTCTCTTTTTGAGATGTGTTGTTTACAACTTAAAAACTGTTTTTTTTTGCTAGAAAATTACTTAGAACCCCCAAACATTATCCATTTTTTTCTAACACCCTAGAGAATAAAGTGGTGGTTGTTGCCATACTTTCTGTCACACCGTATTTGCGCAACAGTCTTACAAGCGCACTTTTTTTAATTAAAAAATAAGACAACAGTAAAGTTAGCCCAATTTTTTTATATTGTGAAAGATAATGTTACGTTGAGTAAATTGATACCCAACATGTCACACTTCAAAATTGTGCCCGCTCGTGGAATGGCGACAAACTTTTACCCTTAAAAATCTCCATAGGCAACGTTTAAAAAATTCTAATGGTTGCATGTTTTAAGTTACAGAGAATGTCTAAGGCTAGAATTCTTGATCTTGCTCTACCGATCGCGACGATTCCTCACATGTGTGGTTTGAACACCATTTTCATATGTGGGCGCTACTCACGTATGCGTTCGCTTCTGCATGCAACCTCAGCGGGCCAGGGCGCGTTTAAAAAAAATGTACACTGTTTTAAAAAAAAATGTAATTGTGTCACTTTTATTCCTATTACAAAGAATGTAAACATCCCTTGTAATAGAAAAAAAGCATGACAGGACCTCTTAAATATGAGATCTGGGGTAAAATATACCTCAGATCTGATATCACTAAATTGCAATAAAAAAAAAAATTGTCATTTAAAAAATAAATAAAAAAATTGCCCTTTAAGAGCTATGGGCGGGAGTGAAGTTTTGACGTTGCTTCCACCCTGCAATGTTATGGAGACGGGTGGCGGCTATCTTCCCCTCACTCGTTTACAGGCTGTCGATGGCTCCGGTAAGCAGCGGAGGGCACCGAAGCATGTCGGGAGGGGGGCCCTCTCCCGCCGCTGATAAAAGTAATCTTGCAGCAAATCCACCGCAGAGACCACTCTTATCGGAAAGCGGGCCGCAGGCCGAAGAAGAAGATACTGGAATTATGACAGTTAGCTGCTGCCATAACAACGATATTCCACTTCAAAATAAGGACGTATATCGGCATGCGGCGATCTGGAAGTGGTTAAGCTACAAGCAAGTACAATATGTAATTAGCAATCTGATTTAAAGTTGTTGTAAACCCTTACAGACCACTTTCACCTACAGGTAAGCCTAGATTAAGGCTTACCTGTAGGTGCTTGAAATATCTCCTAAACCGTAAACCTACACGGTTTAGGAGATATTTACTATGTCCCCGAACTATGCCATCTTCTGCGTATGCGCCGATGTATTGCGCACTCTTGAAAGGGCATGCTGTGCTATTTCAAGCTGGGGTCATGCCGTGACTGGCGGCTCCCACGCACGGTTCAAGCCTCGCTCTCAGTGGCAGGCCAGATGGGTCACACGGGACCCGTAAATGATGAATCCCCCGCTCCGACCCACGTTTTACTGTACTTTCTGAAGTATGGTGCAATGTACGTCAGAGCGGGGGATTCATCACGTCCGGGTCCTGTGTGACTACCCAACTGGCCTGCCACTGAGAGCGAGGTGTGAAATGCACGCCAATGCGGGAGTAACAGGCTCTATCTGCACACGCTGTATACACCTAGTGCCAGGATAGAGGCACAGTAACATGTGAGTGCAATCATTTTATACTTGTTTTTATTACCAAATAAACACACTACACTATGGAATCCTTTTAATTATATCTCCTGTGGAGTCATTTCACCCATCTAAGCCATACACTGAGGGATCACTGGAGTGGAGTGGTTAAAGCTGATGAACCAATCTGGTTTTCAAAGGGTGTTTTTTTTACCTTCCTGTACAAAAAGGGGTCAAACACCTCTGGTGAGTTGCCATCTATCTTTAGCGCCGGTACTTTTTATAAGTACGCGCTAAGCATTGAAATTTAGTTTTTGCTCAAGACTATAGCTGAGTCTTGGGGTTAATTGTGCTAGGTTGTGCTTTGGCATTAGTTTGAGTAGGGATGGGCCCGGTGTTCGATTCAAACCCATGAATCGAACATCGGCCGTTCGTCCGCTCGTCGAGTCCAGAACTTTGCAGGCCGTGCGCATCAAATTCGTATGATGCAAACGGCCCACAATGCACTGCGCCAGTCGCAGTGCATTGCTGGCTGATGATTGGCCAAGCATGCACTGTGACCCCGCATGCTTGGCCAATCATAGCGCCAGCAGCGAGGAGAGCAATAATTGGCCACATCAGGATGCCTGTGGCCAATTATAGCTCAGGGGGTTTAGTACACGCCCCACACTATATAAGGCCGGCGGCCTTGTGTAGTGTGTTCCAGCGTTCAGGGAAAGAGGATTGATAGGCAGGGACAGTGTGAACTACTTATCATTCATTTCCGTGTGGGGAAAGTGCAGGGAAAGAGGATTGATAGGCAGGGACAGTGTGTTCTTCTCTGGCATTTGCGTGTGGGGAAAGTGCTGTTCTCTATAAATACAGCCATCTGCAGGAGTTAGTGTGTGTGCTGTGTGTGTCCAGCACAGCACAGTATACAACCTGCACCTGTATCTGCCCTGGTGTCATCTAATCCAGCCATCTGCAGAAGTTAGTGTGTGTGTTGTGTGAGTCCAGCACAGCACAGTATACAACCTGCACCTGTATCTGCCCTTCTGCCCTGCTGTCACCTAATCCAGACATCTGCAGGAGTTAGTGTGTGTGTTGTGTGAGTCTAGCACAGCACAGCATACAACCTGCACCTGTATCTGCCCTGGTGTCATCTAATCCAGCCATCTGCAGGAGTTAGTGTGTGTGTTGTGTGAGTCCAGCACAGTATACAACCTGCACCTGTATCTGCCCTGGTGTCATCTAATCCAGCCATCTGCAGGAGTTAGTGTGTGTGTTGTGTGAGTCTAGCATAGCACAGTATACAACATGCACCTGTATCTGCCCTGGTGTCATCTAATCCAGCCATCTGCAGGAGTTAGTGTGTGTGAGTCCAGCACAGCACAGTATACAACCTGCACCTGTATCTGCCCTGGTGTCATCTAATCCAGCCATCTGCAGGAATTAGTGTGTGTGAGTCCAGCACAGCACAGTATACAACCTGCACCTGTATCTGCCCTGGTGTCATCTAATCCAGCCATCTGCAGGAGTTAGTGTGTGTGTGTGTGTGTGTGTGTGTGTGTGTTGTGTGAGTCCAGCACAGCACAGTATACAACCTGCACCTGTATCTGCCCTTCTGCCCTGGTGTCATCTAATCCAGCCATCTGCAGGAGTTAGTGTGTGTGTTGTGTGACCTTTTTTTTTCCCCTTTTCCTTTTTCTTTTTCCTTTTCGTCCTTTTTTTTCCCTCTTTTCTTCTTTTCCTTTCTTTTTTTTCTTTTCCTCCCCCTTCTTTCTTTTCCTCTTTTCTTTCTTTTTTCCCCCGTTCTTTTTTTCCCCTTCTTCCTTTCTCTTTTTTCTTCTTTTTTCCTTCTTTTTTTTCTCTTTTTGCTGTTTTCTTTTTTCTCTTTTTTTTTTCTTTTTCCTTCTTTTTTTTCTTCTTTTCTTCCATTTTTCTTTTCTTCCTGTTTTTCTCATTCTTTTTTTTTTTTTTTTTTTTTTTTTTTTCTTTTTTTTTTCCCATCCAGCACAATATACACTATCTTTTTCTCTTCCCCCCCTTTTCTTTCCTCTTTCCCCCCCCCCCTCACCCCCCCCCCCCCCACCCCGCCCCCCCTCCCCCCCCCCCCCCCCCACCCCCCCCCCCCCCCCCCCCCCCCACCCCCCCCCCTTCCCCCCCCCCCCCCCCACTCCCCCCCCCCCCCCCCCCCCCCCCCCCCCCCCCCCCCCCCCCCCCCCCCCCCCCCCCCCCCCCCCCCCCCCCCCCCCCCCCCCCCCCCCCGCCCCCCCCCCCTCCCCACCCCCCCCCCCCCCCCCCCCCCCCCCCCCCCCCCCCCCCCCCCCCCCCCCCCCCCCCCCCCCCCCCCCCCCCCCCCCCCGCCCCCCCCCCCCCCCCCGCCCTCCCCCCCTCCCTTTCCCCCCACCCCCCCCCCCCCCCCCCCCCCCCCCCCCCCCCCCCCCCACCCCCCCCCCCCCCCCCCCCCCCCCCCCCCCCCCCCCCCCCCCCCCCCCCCCCCCCCCCCCCCCCCCCCCCCCCCCCCCCCCCCCCCCCCCCCCCAACCCCCCCCCCCCCTCCCCCCCCCCCCCCCCCCCCCCCCCCCCCCCCCCCCCCCCCCCCCCCCCCCCCCCCCCCCCCCCCCCCCCCCCCCCCCCCCCCCCCACCCCCTCCCCCCCCCCCCCCCCCCCCCCCCCCCCCCCCCCCCCCCCCCCCCCCCCCCCCCCCCCCCCCCCCCCCCCCCCCCCCCCCCCCCCCCCCCCCCCCCCCCCCCCCCCCCCCCCCCCCCCCCCCCCCCCCCCCCCCCCCCCCCCCCCCCCCCCCCCCCCCCCCCCCCCCCCCCCCCCCCCCCCCCCCCCCCCCCCCACCCCCCCCCCCCCCCCCCCCCCCCCCCCCCCCCCCCCCCCCCCGTATGGCCCCCCCCCCCTCCCCCCCCCCCCCCCCCCCCCCCCCCAAATGCTGTTTTTCCCATCTCCCTGCAGGTCATTACAATGTCTGGAAGGCCAACAAGGAGAGGCATACAGTCACGAGCCAAGAAAAGAGGGCAAGCAGGCTCTGTGTCTAGAGACAACAGTGCTGGTCATGGACGCGGTGCATTGTCATCAGCACGTGGCCATGGGACACGCTTGTCTTTATTTTCGGCAGCTGGACATGTTGAGCCGCATCATGCCGAAGGCTTGGTAGAGTGGATGACCAAGCCCTCCTCATCCTCCTCATCCTCTCTCACCCAGGCTCAGAGTACTGGCAAAGCAGCTGCCAATGCATACTCTTCCCTCGTCTCAATGTCATCAGTCACCCCTTCCCTAGACCCACCATGTCCTCCCGAGGAGTCCCCCGAATTGTTTGAGCGCAGTGTTGGGTACATGCTCCAGGAGGATGCCCAGCGTTTTGAAGGCTCTGATGATGATACCCAGCTAGAGGAAGGCAGTAGCGTTAGCGCAGAGAGAGGGGATGCTCAAGGACAGCAATCTGGCAGTCATGTTCCACCAGCTGCAGCATACTGCCAGGTTTGCTCCAGTGGTGAAGAGGGAGGGGATGATGAGGTCACTGACTCCACGTGGGTGCCTGATCGGAGAGGGGAGGAGGCGGCACATCTCCAACAAGGCAGGATGCCCTCGGGGGGGCCAGCTTCAGGGCAGCACATCAACTGAATCACACCGCAGAGCTCCGCCTGTGCAGGGCGCTGCCTCTGCGCGTTATTACAAAAGTTCTTTGGTGTGGGCCTTATTTGAGACGAGTGCATCAGATCGCACCGCTGCTATTTGCAACATATGTCTCAAGCGCATCTCGCGTGGCCAATACATCAGCCGCTTGGGCACCACAAGCATGACCAGACATATGTTGACCTGCCATGCAGCTCAAGCGTACCTTAAAGACCCACACCAATGAACAAAGCGGACCTCTCCTTGCTCCTCATCAGCTGGGATCTCCAACCCCACTATACCTTCAGTCCTCTCTGAAAGCTGCACTGGGAGGAATGAAGGTGTAGAATTAGGTGTGTCACAGCCAAATACTTGCGGGCACTCTGCTAGCAGTATACCGACGTCCGATTGTACCAGGCAAATTTCTCTGCCCCAGCTGCTGGACCGTTGAAAGAAGTTCACTCCCAGCCATCCACATGCCCAGCGGTTGAATGCTAGCTTGGCTAAATTGCTAGCACTTCAACTGCTGCCTTTTCAGTTGGTAGACTCGGCCCGCTTCCGTGAGTTTGTGCAATGTGCGGTTCCTCAGTGGCAGGTTCCCAAACGCCACTTTTTCTCATGGAAGGCGATTCCGGCTCTCTACCGGCATGTGGAAGGCAATGTCTTGGCCTCGCTGGACAGGGCGGTCAGCGGTAAGGTGCAGATTACAGCTGACTCATGGTCCAGCAAGCATGGACAGGGACGTTACCTATATTTCACGGCCCATTGGGTCACTCTTTTGGCAGCTGGGAAGGATGCAGGACAAGGTGCAGTATTGTTGGAGGTTGTCTCGCCACCACGCCTCCAAAATGCTACTACTGGTTGTGACACACCTCTCTCCTCCACCCCCCTCCTCTTCTTCTTCCTCCAGTGCTCTGTCCTCGGAACCAGCGGTGCTCCGTAGGCGTTCAAGGGGCTACGCAAGTACGCAGGCAAAAAGATGCCATGCTGTGCTTGTGCTGGTGTGTTTGGGGGACAGGAGCCACACTGGGGCAGAGGCTCTCTCAGCTCTGCAGGGGCAGGCTGAGAGGTGGTTGACGCCATGCCAGGTTAAGCCAGGAATGGTGGTTTGTGACAATGGCACCAACCTCCTCTCCGCTCTGCGACAGGGACAACTGACCCATGTGCCCTGTATGGCTTACGTCCTTAACCTGGTGGTGCAGCGGTTCTTGGGCAGGTACCCAGGCTTACAGGATGTC
The DNA here is from genome assembly GCA_028564925.1 of Lithobates sylvaticus. Classification (NCBI taxonomy): domain Eukaryota; kingdom Metazoa; phylum Chordata; class Amphibia; order Anura; family Ranidae; genus Lithobates; species Lithobates sylvaticus. The sequence continues at coordinate 178,846,428 of CM053038.1, forward strand.
CTAAGGCAGGCCAGGAAAGTCTGTGTGCATTTCCGCTGATCATATAATGCCAGTGCTTGGCTGGCTGAGCTGCAAAAGGAGTTGAACCTGTCCAAGAACCGCCTTATATGTGACATGCCCACCAGGTGGAACTCAACGTTGGCCATGCTGCAGCGACTGCACACGCAGCAGAGGGCCATCAATGAGTACCTGTGCGACTACGGCACCAGGACAGGGTCAGGGGAGCTCGGATTTTTTTCACCACGCCATTGGAGCATGATCAGGGATGCATGCACTGTCCTGTCACCATTTGAGCAGGCCACGAGGATGGTGAGCAGTGACAGTGCATGCATCAGTGACACTGTACCTCTTGTCCACCTGTTGGAGCATACGCTGCCTGGAATAATGGACAGGGCACTTGAGGCAGAACAGAGGCAGGAAGAGGAGGACTTCCTTGCCTCTCAAGGCCCCCTTTATCCAGACAGTGTTTTTTCTCTCCCACCCATCACACGGGAAGAGGATGAGGAGGAGGAAGAGGAGGAGGATTGTGTCAGCAAGGAGGTGGAGCCTGGCACTCAGCAGCCGCAGTCTTTTAGGGATGATTTACAGTCCCCAAAAAAACGGGTGGATTTGAACGTGGCTGGGAGGAGCTGGCTGCGGATCATGTCGTCCTTAGTGACTCAGAAGACTCCGGGCCAAATGCCTCAGCTAACCTACGTTGCATGGCCTCCCTGATCCTGCAAAGCCTCGTATTCTTCGGATCAAGGAGAGCGAACATTACTGGCTGGCCACTCTCCTTGATCCACAGTACAAGGGTAAGGTTGGGAATCTTATCTTGCCATCGCAGAGGGACCAGAGGATGAGACATCTCCGGGAGGCCTTGCAGAAAGGTCTGTGCAACGGCGTTCCCAGAGACTGGGAGGTTACAAACTCCTGGTCCTGGATGAAGAGTTGCTGAGGCTTTGGTCAGTAGCAGAAGGAGCGTTGGGGAAGGTGGACGTCTGACCGATGCGTTCAGACAATTTTTTAGTCCGCAACCCCAAGGTATGATCGGTTCCAGCAACCATCGCCAGCGTCTGATATACATGGTGCAGGAATACCTAGGGGCAAGGTCAGACTTGGACACCTTTCCCACTGAAGATCCTCTGGCTTACTGGGTCTTGAGGATGGATCACTGGCCAGAGCTTGCACAGTATGCAATTGAGTTACTGGCCTGTCCTGCATCCAGCGTTCTTTCGGAATGCACATTCAGTGCTGCTGGAGGCTTTGTCACCGATCACAGGGTGCGCCTGCCCACCGACTCGGTTGATCGACTGACCTTCATAAAGATGAATCAGTCTTGGATCACAACCAGCTACCAGGCACCTGAAGCTGATATAACTGAATAATTTATTTTGAAATGTCACATCCCTTCAAGACTGCCTATGCTGATGCTGAGTGACTGTCCTGTTATGTTGACTGACTATCCTCTTCCTCCTCAATGATCCTGATGATAGCTTGGAAGAACATTTTTGTTTCTGGGTGCCACCACCAGTGGCTACGGCCCAATTTTTCAGCCCCTGTTTAACAGGGGCATGTAATTACAATTTTTTTATGCAATGCTTTGCAACAGGTCACATTGCAGTGTTCCAAGTACAGTATCTGTGAGGGGTTGCAGTGTTGTGGCACCAGCACAAGTGCCTAAGGCCAAATTTTTCAGCCCCTGTTTAACTGGGGCGTGTAATTACAAATCTTGATCTAATAATTCACAGCAGGGCCCATTCCTGCGCCCACCAAGAGTAACTGTGAGGGCTTACAGTGTTGTGGCAACACCGTCCACCACCACCACCAAAGGCCCAATTTTTCTGCCCATGTTCAACAATGGCATGTAACTACAATTCCTGATATAATAGTTCACAACAGGGCGTTCCAGCGCCCACCAAGAGTAGCTGTGAGGGCTTACAGTGTTGTGGCAACACCAACATCTAATGGGGCAAATTTCTGCAGAGTATATACGGCAGGCCCCTACTTTCAAACATCCAACTTACAAACGACTCCTACTTGCAAACGGAAGGAGAAAACAGGGAGTGAGAGGAAATCTACCCCTAGAAAGGGAAATTCTATCCTGTTACCTTTTCTCAAATTTAAATCTATCTCCTCTCTACTGATGCTTTATCACCAATCCTTCAATAAAAACCCCACTTTTCCAAAAACATTTGTCATTGGGACGGAAAGTGAGGTGAAATGTTCTGAACAGGTGCACAGACAGCAAAACAAATGTTACAGGGGTGATAACCCTTCCCTATGTTCTCTAAAAAGTTTAAAAATAGATTTTTTGGGCTGGAGCTACACTTAAAAATGTACCTGTTCAAAATTACAAACAGATTCTACTTAAGAACAAACCTACAGTCTCTGTCTTGTTTGCACCGCCTGTATACTGCTGTTCAGAGTATATAGGGTTGTAGGTATAGGGTTTTATTTTGGGTGCAGGGTTCCCCTTAATATCCATACAAGACCCAAAGGGGCTGGTAATGAGCTGGGGGAGGGGGGGTGATGAGGTAGCCATGCCATTTTTCTCCAAGATTTTCATCCATATTGCCAGGACAAGACATGACATTAATGCCGCAAGCAGTTTTAAATGGCTTTTTTTCCTTTACAAATGTTATTTTGTGCAGGGACAGTTCTAAACATGGGAAACACATGCCACTTCACAGGCATACTTTAGACACCCCCCAGGTACCATATTTAAAGGAATATTTCACTTTTTTTCACTTTATGCATCATTAAAATGACTGCTCCAGAAAAAACGTCAGTTTTTTAAACTTTTTTTTGCATTGATACGTGTCCCCTGGGGCAAGACCCGGGTCCCCAAACCTTTTTTATGACAATAACATGCATATGGGCCGTTATAATTAGCACTTTAGATTTCGAACGTTCACATCCATTGTAACTAATAGGGTTCTAACGTTCGCGCAAACTTTCAGTTCGTTCGCAGTTTCTGGTGCGAACCAAACCCGGGGGTGTTCAGGTCATCCCTAGTATTGAGGTTCTGCCTGCTCATAGGTGGGGTGCACCTGTGAACAGGCCTTAGAATGCAGTCTGGTTGGAAGCATTGGGTACCAGTCTCTGCTCTGAGCCAATCAGTGGGCTCGTTTGTCCCACTGTGTATTCCGGGAGAGGGTACTTAAGTTGCTGAAGTTACGTGGTTCAGTGTTCTGTTCTGGTCCAGGAGTGTCTGCTGACTCCATGGTCCTGGTCCTCCTGACCAGCAGCCAGAGGCCCTCATGGTCTGGGGTGGGGGTCCATCTATTTCGGAGCCTCCGAACTGGCTAGTTCGAGGCGCAGTAACTGAAGGAGGATTCTGAAGTGTTCCGTGCTGTCTCAGGATTGGAGAGGCCCAGCAACTCTACATGCAACCAGGGGAGGTATCAGCAAAGAGGTACTCACCAAGGCCAAGATGCAGAAAGCAGTGACTGTTGCGACTCAGCGCACACCACCCCTGAAGGTGATACAGGGAGTGGGTTGCACCAAGAGGCACAAGCCTCCAGCGGGACACCTGACTTGTGTGAAGGTCTGGAAGATGGCTTGTGCAGGATGGACCGGACCAGAAGGCAAGTGGCAAGCAGGTCTGTAAAACGGGTAAGGAAAGTCCAGAAACAGGCCGAGGGTCAAACATGGAGTCCAAAAGCCAGCAAGGCTAAGTGCTGAAGGCAGAGATAATCCAGAGACAGGCTGAGGGTCAAACGCTGGTAATAAGTCCAGGAGCCAGCAAGGCTAAGTGCAGAAGGCAGGAGATAATCCAGAGGCAGGCTGAGGGTCAAACACTGGTAATAAGTCCAGGAGCCAGCAAGGCTAAGTGCAGAAGGCAGGAGATAATCCAGAGGCAGGCTGAGGGTCAAACACAGGAGACTGAAGATAATCCAAGTAAAGGCCGAGGGTCAAACACTGGAGAGAGCAGGAAGTCCATAAAACAAGCCAGGGGTCAGGTCAGGAAAGAATCAGCGTAGTCTTCAAACAATCCGGGTCACAACAGGTAATGGTAAACAGGAACAGGAAGCAGAGGAACACAGGTGAGCTGAGACAAACCAGCAACTTGTCTGTCTCCTTTTATAGGCTGGTCAGGGGATTCATGTTATGTGTGCGCTGATGCGCACGCCGCTCAGTATGGCCACAAAAGCGCGTGCGCCAGAGAGCCAATCCATGGCGAATTTGTGTGCGCCAAGGTGCTGTTCCACTGCACCTGCACGCAGGGAGATGGTGAGATTGATCCAAGTTGCTTCCCTGATAGGAGGACTCTTCGGAGGAGGCCCACGCACGAGGCTGGCTGCTCGGTAAGAGCCTGGAAGCTGAGCTGTATGGACACTAATTGGATCCACATTTCTTATGGGATCGCCGGGTCGGCTGTGAGATACTGGTACTGTAAGAGAAGTTCCTAACCTATCCTTCAGTTGCAACCAAGTTCCTGTGAAAGACTTTTGTGTGTTTATCTAAGGTTTCACAGCCAAGTCTGTGTCCGAGACTTTGCTGAGCTAAAATCACTTGTTGGCTGCTAGATCTACAAACAAGGATTTATCCAACAGTTGAGTTATCCAGTTGCGAGTGGCTACTCCCTGGATCATCTAGAGAGACACACTTATTGAGTGTCAGCAGTTCCAAAGTGCCTGAGCTTCTATACCCTTACCCTCTATTCCCAACTGAGAGACTGTGTTTTTGTTCAACGTTTTAAGCAAATAAAAATCCTAAAAGGGATTTCAAGTGTCAGTCTCGACAGTTACTGGGTATCAACCCTGGGAACCCCTAGACAAGAACGACGAGCTACAAGGCGGAGGAGGTAATTGGTAAGCCCAGAAAAATCCAGCCGCCCCCAGGGGTTATGGCGCTACATATCCTTTGAGCACCAGTGGTGAAAAGAACTAGAAGATATCTCTATATTGAAGCACTTATTTGGTGTTGGGAACCGTCACATTGGACATTCTATATTGCTTTGCATTGTTTTTTGTTACTGATTTTGGCAATATATTATGTTTTTCCACTTAAAGCAATAGTAAACACGCAGATTAATTTTTTTTAAACCTGTAAGGCACCACATACTAGCTCATTATGAAATACTTCCCTTAGAACAAGGCATCGGCAGGTGATCTCGGTCCACGTCGAGGGAGCGGATATTTTTTCTCGGCGTGTCTTCTGGGTATCGCAGCTCCGGTGCTGTGAGTGGCCGAGGCCATTCAGCTGGGAAACTCAGAGCGCATGCACCGCTGAAGTTATCGGCTGCATGCAAGGGGAATATCGCCTAAATCGTACAGGTTTAGGAGATATTCTTTTTACCTACAGGTAAGCCTTATTATAGGTTTACCTGTAGGTCAAAGTGGAAAAAAAGGGTATACAACTGCTTTAAAACATCATTGTATATCTGTTTAACCATATCAAGTTATTTATTTAGCACTGTGAGCACCATTCCCTTTCTTTCATGGTTTTCAAGTAATAGAGTATAGAAAACTTAACTGTCTAGGGCTGTGTGTTATCTGTCATAAGAGTTATTTAGGGTACAAGTATATCAGGTATTTTTCTGTACTTGCAATGTCTTTAAAAGGATAAAAATTGTGTATAAATTGCTGAGAAAAAAAATCTCTGTTCTCAAGTATAGTGGTACCCCCGTGGGGGCTGCTGATTTTGTTCATTACCTTCTGCCAGACTGCTCCGCTTCCGATCCCCCATACAATTTTATGACACCAAACAGTCAAGATTCCAGATTTAGATTTCTGGGCTATTCAGTAAGGTATATGAGATGCCCCGTCTGACCCAATTTTTGTATTAAAGGGTATTAATCTGTAGCCGTAGCTTTGTTAATTAAGTCCCTTATAGCAATCCTTTCCTGGCTTCATTTCTCTCTCTGATGCAGCACTCCCAATTTGGACAGATAAGCATTACTCTGAATAATGCTGTGGGTGTTGAGCTCAAAGCTATGCTGCCTATTTCCATGACTTGTAAGTCAAACTTCCCTCAGTCCTGGAAAGTGCTTGATACTGTGGTCCTTGGATACACAGTATGAAGTTCTGGATTAGCGCTCCTGGGTTTGCACTCCCTTTGCTCTCTCCCAATCAACAGTCCATGTTCTACTAACAGAAAGTCGATTACCCAGTCTTCTTCCTCTGATTTGCTCCTACTTCCTCCTCCTCCTCCTCCCACGCTGCCCCGCACATCCCCGCATGGAACATCCTGTATTCCTCCAGCGCTACATGCTGACTTTGTCTCCAGGGGCCAGACTTTCGGCCTCCCTGAATCATCTCCGGCTCCCGGGCTCCGGGATCTCTGAACTCCAGGGCCTCAAGCCTCTGAACCACTGTGTATTCCGGGAGAGGGTACTTAAGGTGCTGAAGTTACGTGGTTCAGTGTTCTGTTCTGGTCCAGGAGTGTCTGCTGACTCCATGGTCCTGGTCCTCCTGACCAGCAGCCAGAGGCCCTCATGGTCTGGGGTGGGGGTCCATCTATTTCGGAGCCTCCGAACTGGCTAGTTCGAGGCGCAGTAACTGAAGGAGGATTCTGAAGTGTTCCGTGCTGTCTCAGGATTGGAGAGGCCCAGCAACTCTACATGCAACCAGGGGAGGTATCAGCAAAGAGGTACTCACCAAGGCCAAGATGCAGAAAGCAGTGACTGTTGCGACTCAGCGCACACCACCCCTGAAGGTGATACAGGGAGTGGGTTGCACCAAGAGGCACAAGCCTCCAGCGGGACACCTGACTTGTGTGAAGGTCTGGAAGATGGCTTGTGCAGGATGGACCGGACCAGAAGGCAAGTGGCAAGCAGGTCTGTAAAACAGGTAAGGAAAGTCCAGAAACAGGCCGAGGGTCAAACATGGCCAAACATTGCTCCTACTTCCTCCTCCTCCTCCTCCTCCCACGCTGCCCCGCACATCCCCGCATGGAACATCCTGTATTCCTCCAGCGCTACATGCTGACTTTGTCTCCAGGGGCCAGACTTTCGGCCTCCCTGAATCATCTCCGGCTCCCGGGCTCCGGGATCTCTGAACTCCAGGGCCTCAAGCCTCTGAACCTCTGACCCCCTGCAGAGCATGTGACCCCCCTTTTTATGAGAGACCTCCCTTTTGATCATATGAATTAACCATTGGTCAATTTTCACATGGGTTTCCTGCTACTCAGGTCTCAGCCCATCCTCTCTTTCCAGCACAATCCACTGTTAAGTAGAGAAGGTATCCCTGAGCCCAAGTGTAGGTGGCCACACCCTTTTTTTCTGACACTCCCAACCCTGAATCCACAACCAGGCCTAGTAAAGAACATGGCCCTGGTTAAATTTGCCTGTCTCTATATCCTACACTGTCAGAAAAACACCACTAAGCACCTACCTAAAAGTAGAGGGTGCTACACAAGTAATATGGATGACCACACAAACTAACCTGTATCATAAGCATTTGAAAATAAAATGTAGTAATGATAAAACCATACTAATATTATGATAAATACAGAAGAAAATGATATCAACATTCTTGACTTCTGCTTTAACCTGATCCATAAAATATTTCCATTATATTTCCAGATATTCAGGAAAAACACAAACAATATCTAATGAAGAAGACTGAGACTCTGGTGGAGCATAAACCCCCAGGAACTACCCTGGAATCACAAAGATTCCTCATTAATGAGCGTTATGTGAATCTGATTGTAGTCTCTACTGATCAGTTCAGGCAGCGTCCCCAGAATGAGCTAATACAGACTGGGGTAAAACATGAGGAATGCTTGAAGGAAACACAAACTAGACTGGAACACATTTCCCCCAACAAGCTGTTCCGATGGAACAACCAGTCACAATGTGTATCACATGCAGTAATGGTGAGCGGAGTACCAGGAATAGGGAAGACCACACTGATGCAGAAGTTTGTCTATGACTGGGTGACCGGAAAACACTACCAGAGATTTGCCTTTCTCTTCTTCTTCAAATTCCGGGACCTTAATAGACTGGGAGAGGTCACCTTGGAGGAGATGATTCTTCATCAATATCCACATCTGGAGAGTCAGATTGGAGCTATTTTACAAGATCCAGAAAGACTTCTGTTTATATTTGATGGATTAGATGAAAGTATTCACAAAATGGATTTCAGATCAAGTAAATTGTCCAATACAAAAGAAAGATCACATTTTGGTGAGATTGTGGACAGTTTGGTGAGGCAGAGTCTTCTTAAGAGTTGCTCTGTACTGATAACCAGCCGTCCAACCAGAGTGGCATCAGTTAATACCAGTGTTTTCCAAAGAATAGCTGAGATCATGGGATTTCTCCATGGAGACAGACTGATCTTCTTCAATAATTTCTTTGGAAATGAGAAATTATCAGAGAAGGCTTTTCATTATGTGCAAGAGAATGACATGCTGTACACTTTCTGTTATATCCCATCATACTGCTGGATCATCTGTACAGTATTATCAATGTGCTTCAGATCCCAACCAACAATCACTGATCAGCTGATGACATCATTACCCAAAACCGTGACACAACTCTTTGTGACTTTTGTCTCCAACATTCTGGCCAATCACAGCCAGAATACAGATGGTGGTCACACTGCCCTGGAACTGCTGACATCTATTGGGTGGATGGCAGAACATGGAGTCATGAATCACCTGATTGTATTTGATGAGCGTGATCTGGAGTCATTCAGTGTGAGAAATGATAATCATCTCTTTTCATCTTTCATGATGGTATCTGGTCAGCCTCCTGATGTGGATTACACGTTCTTACATCTCACTCTTCAGGAGTTTTTTGCTGCTTTAGTCCACTTTATGAACAATAATCCTGAAAGATTACAGAAAACACTTGATAAGGCTGAATCTTACAAAGACGGCCGTGCTGCAATATTCCTCCGTTTCCTCTGCGGTCTCTCAGACTCTTCTACTAGATCCATGTTAAAGTCTCATGTGGGAGAATTGTCTACTCAGGCTGCCAGACATGTCATCACCTGGATCCAGAAGAAAATCACAGACCAAAGTTCTGACAAATCTACAGAAGACAAGAGAGGGCTTCTTAATGTATTCTACTATCTCTATGAGAGTAGGAATACGGCTCTGGTGACACAATGTATTGGATCAAACAAAGGTGACTTTTCTGATGTCCCCCTCAGCCCTCTGGACTGCTCTGTGCTGTCTTTTATCCTTCAATCCTGCAGAGAGACAGAAGTAAATCTAGAGAGATGTAATATTCCGAGTGAAGGATTGAGGAAACTTATACCGGCTCTACACAATATCAAGAGTTTGAGGTAAATATTTAATCTGAATAATAACATTGCTGTAATAAACTTGTATTTTTCTGTGTTTTTTTCCAGAGAATTATCAGTGTGATTTGTTTTTTGTTATGCAGACTGTACACATCTATTTATCTGAATACATCAAATAAGACTTAAAGTGAATGTAAACCCTCACATATACCCAGTAAAGTGAACAGCCTCAGATGGTACACAGAGATGTTACAAATCCTCCTACATATATTTTACATGTATATCTGCTGTCTCCAGCTTTATACACTGTTTAGAAAGTGAACGTTGTGTTTTAGAATTTTTTTTCTTCCTGTTCCAGCACTGGGTGTGGAGTTTGGACATACACTGTGTGTGAGATCATTGGAGGAAATGCACACACCCCCCTCCACATAGGTGAAGGAAGAAACATACCAAGCTGTTCTGTGAATAGACCAGCTCTCTACTAATCTATTTATAGCATCCAACCCGACACAAATTTCTAGCTGCATTTATCTCCTTTGTCAAAGAGCTTGTCAGAAGTTATCATGCTGATAACAGAGGGACGAAGCAGCAGAAATACACTGGACACGGGGCTTTGAAGAGAGATAAGTAAACACTACAGATATTTGTGCCCAGGTCAATTTTCATGAATGGGGTTTACATCCACTTTAAAGGAAAACAAACAAAACTTTTTTATTGTTTGTTTTTTTGGATAGAGTAAAGGAAGGTTAAAGAGTGGGAATATCACCAACAACCCTCTTCATCTAATGCTGACAGCTACAGTATCTCACAGAAGTGAGTACACCCTTCACATTTTTGTAAATATTTTATTCTATCTTTTCATGTGACAACACTGAAGAAATTACACTTTGCTACAATGTAAAGTAGTGAGTGTGACTCCTATTATTGGAGAACTTTGAAAAAGCATCCCAAAAACTCAGAATGACATATTATGCTATGGGAAATAAAGCAGGTAAAACTCTAGCACGCAGAGTAAAAGGCTTAAGACGCAAAACTAAGATTCCATATATAATACATTCCCTCACCAAAAATAAGCTTTTTCATCCTCAAGATATAGCTGACGCCTTCAGTCATTATTATAGCACTCTATATAATTTAAAAGATGATACAGACACTGTCCAACCCAATATCGACGCAATCAATCTATTTTACAAGACTTCGATATACCCAATATCTCGCAAGAACAATTAGACTCTGAATCAGCCATTCAGTACTACAGAGATACACATCGCTATTGTGTCACGTACCAGATAAGACCAGAACTGTGTGGACTGCAACAGAGGAAACCCAAACGTGTATAAGTGAAATATGAAGATTTATTAAGGGAAGTAAATAATATATACAACCACACAGTGCAATAAACCAACCAACAGACAGAGACCCCCAAATAACAGACAGATATGTACAATAAATGGGGAAATACCAGGATCATAAACAAGAGGGATGGACGGATCAGACTGCAGGGCAGGGATGACGGTAACAGGTGGGACAGGATAGGGACCAGGACAGTGAAACAGGATCAGAAACATGGGTTACAGGTTCAGGGCACAGAAACAGGTTCAGAATCAGGATCAGATCACACAGCAGCAGGTCAGGGCGCAGGGACAGATACCAAGGCAAGGCATCAGTGTGTCTGCCGGGTACTTATACACACCTTCTGCAATCACTCAGGTGAAGCCTGATTGCAAGAGATGATGTCGGCCCCACACTGCCAGGAACCACCCGCTGGTTGAAGCCAGTACTGCGGCCCAGGGATCCCATAATACCATCAGCAGGGGAAGGCTCCCCTGGTAGTTCCAGACTGACAGGAGACACCTGCTGGTGGACCACAGTACTGCACACCAAATGTCAGACAGTATTATCAGCAGGTGGAACCTTTCCTGACAGTACCCCCCCTCAAAGGTGTGGCCTCCGGACGCTCCAACTAGCAGCTGCTGAGGAAAGTCCATGATATCAAGCAGGACAGTGGGCACATCGGCAGCAGGCTCTGGGTCATCGGGCTAGGCAGCAGGCTCTGGGTCATCGGGCTAGGCAGCAGGCTCTGGGTCATCGGGCTGGGCAGCAGGCTCCGAGTCATCGAGCTGGGCAGCAGGCTCCGAGTCATCGAGCTGGGCAGCAGGCTCCAGGTCATCGAGCTGGGCAGCGGGCTCCGGGTCATCGAGCTGGGCAGCGGGCTCCGGGTCATCTAGCTGGGCAGCGGGCTCCGGGTCATCTAGCTGGGCAGCGGGCTCCGGGTCATCGAGCTGGGCAGCGGGCTCCGGGTCATCGAGCTGGGAAGCGGGCTCTGGGTCATTAAGCTGGGAAGCGGGCTCTGGGTCATTAAGCTGGGAAGCGGGCTCCGGGTCATCGAGCTGGGCAGCAGGCCCCGGGTCTTTAGGCTGGGCAGCGGGCTGCAGGCCATTGAGCTCGGGAGCAGGCTCTGGGTCATCGAGTTTGGCAGCAGACAGTGGCACATCAGGCTGGGCAGCAGACAGGGGCTCGTCAGGCTGGGCAGCAGACAGGGGCTCGTCAGGCTGGGCAGCAGACAGGGGCTCGTCAGGCTGGGCAGCAGACAGGGGCTCGTCAGGCTGGGCAGCAGACAGGGGCTCGTCAGGCTGGGCAGCAGACAGGGGCTCGTCAGGCTGGGCAGCAGACAGGGGCTCAACAGGCTGAACAGCAGGCACATCAGACTGGTCGGCAGATGTTGAAACATCGGACTGGAAGGCAGGCATCGAGACATCAGACTGGACAGCGGGCACTGGTACATCAGACTGGAGTGGATTAGCTGGTGCTGAGGCAGATTGGGTTACTGGCAGGATTAAATGGGTATGAAAGAACTTCCGTCTCTTTTTAGGTTTAGCTACTGAAGTCCTATAGGCAACTGCAGGACTGTAGGTAGGGGATGAAGCAGACTGGAGAGGAAGGTTGAACTATGGCAGAGAAGAGGTAACAGTAGCTGGGGGAAGTGCTTGAGGCATTGCAGGCAGCTGAGAAGGGGCAGGTGGGTTAAAGGTAGGATAGGTGCAGGGAGTAGAAACTGGGTATTGATATTTGGTGGGAAGCAGGGTGTACTGAGCTGCAACTGAGGTTGCCATAGGTGAGGGGAAAAAAGATATTTGGGCTGGCAGGTTTCTGATGGCAGAGGTGGTTAGTTGTGGGTTGGCTGGGGCTGATTGCAGCATATGTGACCATGCTAAGCCCCCATACACACGGTCGCAAATTCCGATGACCAAATCCGTCAGATCATTTCCGTTGGATTTTTTCTGAAGCTGGTGTTGCGTAGACACGGTCGAACAACGTTGTCGGAATTTCCGGTCGTCAATAACGCTGTGACATAAGCCGTGTACGACGGGACTAGAAAAGGGAAGTTCAGCACCACGTCCGGCACCCTTTGGGCTCCTTCTGCTGATTTTGTGTTTATCGCGTGTTAGTAGAAGTTTGGTTAGAGACGATTCGTGCTTTTCAGACTTGTGCTTCAGATCGTTACTGCTCTTCAGTTTGTGCTTGTCGGTGCGTATCTGTTTAACAGTGCATGTAGTCAGTTCACATTTGTTGGTCATTGCGGCCTATATCTTGATATCTTCTTGATATAGGACGCTTTGATTTTCACTGCTTATTGTCTGCTCGTTTCTGGTATTCATTTCGTTCTTTCAGGCCTTGCTGTTTATCGGTGCTTTCTGTTAGTCCGTTCTGACCAGCTGACCATTTTTGAAGCCATGTTTCGTGTACGTACTCATCGTAGAGTTTGTGCTGTGCAGGGGCTTGGTGTTGGGCTTTTAGCTTTGACACAAGCCCAGTCCATGAACAGGGTGAGGAGGAGTTCATGGACCAAGAATTGGTTGCTCCAGCAAGACCAATTCTCGCACATGCCTTTGCTTCGTGAGATCCGGGAGAATAATCCTGATGATTTCAGGAACTTTCTCAGGATGACGGACCCCGTTTTTCACCATCTGTTGGCTTTGCTGACCCCTTATATCAGCAGGCAGGATACCTGCATGAGGCAAGCCATCACTCCGGAGCAGAGGCTAGTTGCCACGTTGAGGTACTTGGCGACAGGGAGAAGCCTTCAGGACCGCGAGTTCTCCACAGGCATTTTCCCCCAGGCTCTGGGTATCATTATTCCAGAGACCTGTTCTGCAATCATACAGGTCCTGCAGAAGGACTATATTAAGGTAAGATTTCTCCTTTACTATCCCATTCTATGTATTTACTGTTTGCTAATGTCTTGTATTTCTTTCCTCGTTCCCTCATTACCAGGATTGCAATCTGCTGTATTATGCTGGGCCCCTTTGTCCTCATGCATGCTGGAAGCTTGGAATGTTTTTTTTTTTTGTCCTTCATGCATTTTTGCCTTCACTTACCTCCCCAGCATGCTCTTCTGGGCCCATATACACCTATGGCCTAGTCACTTAGCAATGTATTTTTTCTGCTCCATAGTATTGGTTTCCCCTAAAATATACACAAATGTTATGTGTGTGTTTAACTTCATGTAGAGTCCCTGTGTTTTTTTTTTGGTGAACCAAATTCATTAGGAACCCCCCTCCCCCAACTGCTAGGTCAGCTGATACCAATCCTCTATCTGCTGACTTTGCCAAACACAATACACACTATACCTACCTCTTTAGTGGTCAGATTTATGGATAAATTCAGCAAAGCATGTAGTGCAAGGGCCTGCCTCAATACTTTCAAATGCTAAATGTTTTTTTTTTTTTTTTTACTCTTATTATTATCTTGATAGGTAAGAGCAGAATGTCAAAATGTGCTTCCATTTGTTCATTTAGTGATATTTTTTTGGTGATTATGACACTTCTTACCTGTCCGGTGGGCTGCCAATAGTGTAAAGTAAGGAGGGTCTGGCCAAAATATCACACATTATTTAGGCATTCAGCTCTCAATGAAGTTGAGAGGGTTACCTGTCCAATACCTGCTAAGGGGACCTTATACTTTGGTTTGTAAATGCTGTTTAGCAAAAATATTATACTGATCTTGTTCCAAAATGTTTGTATCTAATCTGCTTGCAATGTTTATGTGCAAGAAGACAATTTTTTTTTTTCTTGTTTGACTCCACAGTTTCCTTCAACGCCACAGGAATGGCAGACTGTGGCCTCCCACTTTGCCAGCCGTTGGGACTTTCCTAACTGTGGAGGTGCAATTGATGGGGAAACACGTCTGCATCGTCCCACCCCCCAACTCGGGGTCATACTATTATAATTACAAGGGGTATAATAGTATTGTGATGTTGGCGGTGGTGTCAGCGACCTATGACTTCCTGTATGTGGACGTGGGGAAAAATGGCCGGATGTCGGATGGTGGAGTCATCGCGCAAACGGAGTTCTACTGGCATCTCCAGAGTGGCAGTCTGGGCTTGCCACCTCCAGAGGAGAATGCGGAAGGACTCCTCTTCGTGTTTGTCATGGATGAAGCGTTTGCGTTGTCAAGACATCTGATGCGGCCTTTCCCCATGAGGACCCTCAACCCGGACCAGAGGGTCTTTAATTTCCGGCTGTCCAGAGCCCGAAGAGTAGTGGAGAACACTTTTGGGATCATGGCCAGCCTCTTCCACCTATTTTTGACACCCATCCACATGGCGGAATATAAACTCAATCACATTGTGCTTTCCTGTGGCATTCTGCACAATTTTTTAAAAAAACATTCACCCAACTATGTTTTGTCTATTGGCCCTGATGCAGACGTACCCCAAAATGCCAACCTGATGGCCCTGGAAGCTGTATGTCCTGGCTTGCCCCCTCAAAACGCCTGCAAAGTCAGAACCAGATATATGGAGTACTTTGTGGGTAGGAGGGCCATTGATATGCCAGACAATGTGTGAGAGGCATTTTTTAATAAATTTATTTTGAAAACAGAAATAAGATTTGTTTTCATTTACTGCTTGGGTTTGTTGTAGGTGTCTTCTTGCTTATTTTATGGTTTATTTTTGGGCCTTTATCTTCAACTGTGTAAACCCACTTTCTGGGTGAGATGAGGTTACAGTCTCTTCTTCCTAAAAAATCTTCTCATGTTGTGGGTCTGATACATACAGCTAGTTTTGCTAGTTAAGGTATGTAGTGCATTACTGACAAAAAAATTACTCCTTTTCAGCACCATGACAGAAATGTGTGGATTCATGAAAACGGCGTGATTGGTGGTTCATTAAAAAGCTATGCACTACAAGTGCACTGCAAAAGTGCACCTGAAACCGCACTTGGAGTGCAAAGTGGATTTTCCTTTAGTAAATAACACCTATTGTCACCAAAAACAACAACTTTTTACGCAAATACTGCTTTTGGGGTTTGGAATAAGGAAGCCACACATTGTTGATACGGTAAAATTTTACTTCATACACATGCACATGTGCCTTTCAAAAAGGCTTTTCCAAAAAACAAACATATTTGGTGTTTATAACATTCTTTCCTAACATTAATATAACTTGGCGCTTTTGTGTAAACAGGCATGTATCAAAGCAGAACATACAGAACACAGGAACTTACAAAGTTCAACTTGGAAAAGTGAAGACAATATCAGACATGAGTATTGTCCAAACTGTGTTGATCTTGCCTTCATCACATGGGGTGTCACCCACTGGAAAAGCCAAATTTAGAAGATGCACACAAATTAGGGATCAAACTGGGCATTTTCTTCAAGAACCCATGCCTAGAATGTCAAAATGTGCAATCTCCCATCATGGGGGATCAATGTACGTGTTTTGGGGGTACAACCCCTTCACCTCAGCCACTTTAGTAGTAAGGAAGGGGTTGCATCCACAAAAGGTGGTCATTGATCCCCCATGATGGGAGATAGCACATGTTGACACACTGTGTGCATCCCTTTCAAATTTGGCAATTTTCACACGTAAAAATTGTGGTTTTTAAAGCCAATGTCTGCTAGCTAGTTTGTGGTGTTTCAAAAAAACACTATTTTAAAGATGCAGGCATACATTGATTAGCTTACCTGTAGCTGTGGTCTCCGACAATCACCTGTTGTGGTGACAATTTCTACAACTTCTACAATCTCTCCTTCCTCCGCCTCCTCTGCTTCTGGTGTTGGTATTTCCCCTTCTTTGGGAGGTGAGGGGTCCCTGGTGTCCTCAGACGTCCCGAGTCTTCTCTCCCCTATGAGAATGTACAAAAGGAACACTTGGCACACCAATCTATGAGGGCAGAAATAGGAAATCTGAAACATTGCTTGGAAGTGACGTACAATTGTGGTTTTTGGCCAAGTTCAAAGCCCAAAAACATAAATTTTGACACTTTGTAAAGCTGCAATACTTATTACCTGTTGGTGCAAGTTTGTCAGATGGAGACACCCCTATAGTATCCACTGGAGCACATGTGTGGGACACACTAATAAAAAGGGTATTTGGGTGTTCCAGCACTAGTGCTCTAGTGTCCAGATGTGTAAACAGCTACTAAGTCACCTCTCCTTTACACTAAATCAAGTTTGCATTTCATTCTATTACAAACCCCTATAGCCAAAAAACTTCCTTTGACTAGAAACAGGCCTGAAGAAATGTAGTTAACTCGAACTTCACCAAACATCGTATTATAAGTGAGCGAACGATCGAGGTTTATTACGATCGATTGAACACACGAACATAAAAGTGGCCATTTTCAACTGTCCAACATTAAAAAACAAAGCACATGGAGCAGTATGCAAGCAAGAAAAATAAGATGAACACACGACAACTACTTACTTTTTTGAAGAACTCGCTTGATCTTTCTGTACTGATCGTGCTCCCTGAGTTTCAGGTCTGACCAGCGTTTCCTCAGTTGATCCTTGGATCGTCATAATCCAAAATTCTTCTGCAGACTCTTTACAACTTTAGCCATGATCTTGGCCTTTCTGACATTTGGGTTGGGGTAAGGCCCATACTTCCCATCATAGTCGCTCCTCTTCAATATGTCCACCATCTCCAACATTTCTCCAAAAGACATATTTGAGGCCTTAAATCTTCTCCTCCGGGATCGGGACGTTTCTGGCTCCGGGCTTTCCTCGTCCTCCTCCTCGCTGCTGGAATAGTTAGGGAGCACCTGCTGTGTCCCCGCCATGTGCTCTCCCCACTGCGCCGTAAATAGAAGAGAAGAGAATAGACGAGAAAGATCATCAGGGGTGGGCGGAGTTCCACGCATGCGCACTGTATATAAAACGTCACACGCGTGTGTCGTATGGACGATCTGTGAGCAGAGGGAGAGAGCGCCGATCGTGCTCATGAAGGTACAATTTGAATTTGGTACATGACTAGCCTATACTGCTTCTAGATTGAGGCTTATTTTGGGACAAGATTAGGAGAGTTTAGCCTGATATTATTATGGTTTGTCTTGTGTTGCGTCTTGCAGAAAATACTATGGATCCCTTAAAAATCCAGTTTTTCAAAGTTCTAATTATTGATGCGCTCAGGGTGCTGCCCTGCCTGTGGCAGATTAACAAACCCGATTACAATGACCTAAATAAGAGGAAGGCAGCGCTGGAGAAAATACTTAGTTTCTTTAAGATCATGGTCCCCACGGCAGACATCACCTATGTGATGGTCAAAACTGGTGCCCTGAGGAGCACCTATCTGAGGGAGTGCCAGAGGTTCCAGCATTCCTTGCGATCAGGAGATCCAAATGCCATTTATGTCCCCAGGATGCAGTTCTACGAGAGGCTGCATTTTCTGGCAAACCAGAGGGAACCCAGGCCACCACTGTACAGTCTTCCTTCAAGGCTTCCTTCCCCCCAGCTGAGGCTTCGGATGTCCAACCTGGGCCTTCCAGGCAACAACATGTGGAGGGGCCCAGCTTGAGACAGGTATAGCATTGGTGAACATATTTCTTAATGTACATTTAAGGATGTTAACTAGATGTTATTATTGATCAGTTAAGTTGTGATTTAACAAAGTGGTTGACATATCAATAGACAGTAGTGACCAAAAAGCATTGGGCCAAGAATGAAAAATGCTGGGCTCAGAATGATAGTATGTTCTATTTATTAACATTCAATTTGCAACAGTCATGAGCTGAAAATAGTGTGATTGATGAACAAAGAATTAAAACTATGTCCCATTTTCATACACAGGAAGAACTCAGCCGGGAGGAGGCTGTGGCGAGTGGCAGCCGGGAGGTTGCACCTTGCCCTCCTCCTCCTCCACCTGCTGCCACAACTAGAAGATCTGAGCCACAGCCTGGAAGGAAGCCTGGAGGGAAGTGCCTTAGGAAGACCAGAGTGATGGCCTGGGTTCCGTCTGGTCTGTCAGAAGATTCAGCCTCTTGTCTGACAACATCCTGGGGACATAGATGTCATCTGATCTTCCTGATCGCTTGGACTTCTGGACCAGATTGTACTCCCTCAGATATGTACTCCTCATGCCACCAATTTTGCTATTACATATTTGATGTCTGCCGTGGGGGCCAAAAGTGTCTCCAGCATTGCCTTCCTGTTTACACCGAATAAAGGTTTTTTTTGGTTTGAAGAAATACTTGCCTATGTGTTTTACTCCAAAAAGGGCAGTTTATTTGTGAGTAGGCAGGTACATTTCACATTTCAGAAAGTCAAATTAACAAGGGGCACCAACACCAAACAAACTCCTAGTGAATTTAGCCAACAAAATACAAATGATAATAATGGTGTTGGGATAAGTTGAGACACACAAACCCCCCCCCCCCCCAAAAAAAAAAAAAAAACATTACAGATAAAGGTAATCTGGATTAAAAAACAAACCACTATAAATGGAATAAAAATAAAAAAAATAAAACATTCTTGAGATCTGACGAATAAAAAAATTCTAGCCATGAAATCAGGAAAAAGAATAAAGAAAGAAGTTTGGGAGAAGTCAGTGTGAATATGAGCAGCTAAAAAACTTCATTCTGGGGGGCGTGGCCTGGACGGAGACCGAGATGGCCGCTTAACTTGTGAGCTCCTGCGTGCCCGGGACTATCCAACGACTTGAAAGGGAGCCTACCGCACTTCCCCTGCTATGCACAGGACCACCAGGAGCTCGTCAGCCTCCCGCACCCCCAGAGGCTCGCAAACCCACCTGGGAAGGAACATCCCGGAGTTATTCCGGGCCCAGAAGGTACAGACCCCCGCGCCGCTGCACGCGCCATTACAGGCCTAAGCCGCGGCCTCGCCTGACAGACATCTACCTACCCTCATGCCGGGAGCATCGTCCCCCACCCCTAGCGGGGCTCTACCCCCCAGCCTTCTCGATTTGGAGAAGGTTGCCTTAGATATAAAAAGCACCGTGACGGCGGCAATAGCGGACCTGAAGACAGACCTATTAGCCGTTGCACATCGCATTGATGGAGTGGAACAAACAACGCAGACGCACGCGGCGGCCATTCGCCAGGTACAGTCTGCTTATGACTCCCAACTGGCACAGGTCTTTGAGCTCCACAGGCATGTGGAAGACTTGGACAATAGGGGATGGAGGCACAATATCAGGGTGCGAGGTGTCCCTGAAACTATTGACCCAGGCGCCATCCAACAGACCATCTGCGCTATATTTAACGAGCTGATCGAGCGCCCTGCAGACTCCCCCATTGACATGGAAAGGGCACACCGCGCTCTCCGCCCCCCCACGAGATAACGAACCCCCCAGAGACATAATATGCTGCATCGTAAATTTTCCCCTCAAGGAAGAAATCCTCCGCAAGGCAAGGGAAAGGGGGCGCATACTTTTCAACGGTTCCGAGGTAAAGCTCTTTCAGGATCTCTCCCAGATCACCCTCCAGAACAGGAGGGCCCTCAGACCACTACTAGATGCCCTACAAGCCAGAAACATTCAGTACCGCTGGAAGTTTCCATTCGGCCTTTCTGCCTCCGCCAGGGGGCGCTCAGCTCTACTCAGAACACCAGAAGACCTCCAAGCTTTCTGCGAACAACTCGACTTACCCAACATTGAGCTTCCGGAATGGTACGCGCTCTACTTCCCCATGGAGCCCTGGCTCCCGGTATCTCTCAACCCTTCTCCGAAAGCTTCCCGCCAAAGATCGAGGCGCCGCAGACCAGACCCGATGTCTCCGAACGCTCGTCCTTTACGCCAACGCAGCCCGTCACCGATGAATCTGTGACGGGACAAGCCAGATGACTGCCCGCCAGCCGCTTGACCAACACGCTCCAGCCTGTGAGTACCCCGCGATGCCCTCTTCATCCACTCCTCTGCCAACAACCCCCCCCCAGGTCTCTTCCTTACCCTCACCTCACTAGCGCCTCCACCTCTCCAGACAAAGACCAGCTGCAGGAGACCGCAGTACCCTGATCTGGCTCCAAACGGACCTTCCTCCCATGCTCGCTGCCCCGAGCCTCGATAGACTTGGCACCCATGCCCCCGGCCTTCATAGTCTCTCACAGAGGACCTCACAATCTGATCACCCGCCTGACCCCTGCCTCTCCGATGGGAAGTACCCCACAGCCCCGATACAGGCTCACGTTGTCTCCCCTGCATGACCGAGATGTCTCTCTCCAGAGATGGCCACCGGAGCCATGGCTTCCACCCCCACCTTCGTTCACTGGCCCAACACCTCGAACTACCCACCGTGGAGGCCTGTCTTGCAACCTGCCACCCGAAGATTCCCCACACACCTGAGGTACAGACTGTTGCTCGGGGACCCTTAATGGCCCTATGCCCTGCTTCTCTTCTCCCAGGTGGACAAAACGCTCATGCACCCCTCTTGGGCCTCGAGAAGAAGACTCTAATCCCCACCAGAGACGACACGTCTAACCCACATCAGGCAATGTATTCAGATGCTTTGTACCCCCATTTTTCTATTTTTCTTTTTTGTTTTCCTTTGATGTTTGCCTCTCGTTTTTTGGCCGTTGTCCCCTCCTTCTCACCTGAACTTTGTGAGAATGGGGTACTACGCATACACTTGCCTTAAGGGCTCTACAAACTATGCCTCTGGTTTTTGCTTGCTACGACCTGGTCGTTGCTCACCCCCTGCCTTGAGGTGGCGGGGGCTGGACAACGACCCGTCTGACTAAACGCACAGGCTCCTTAGCTTCCTCTGGTACAATCCTCCAAATGTGCAATCTCCACGGAGATTGTGATGTCCCACCGTCTCCCCCCCCCCCCCCGGGGGACCCCATCTGAACTCTTTTCCTAGAAATCCTATAGGTGGATAGCTTGACTACCTCCACCTCTGGTTACTCTTCTCCCCCTTTCCTCCTACTCCCTTTCCTTTTCTCTCTTCCTTCCCTCTCCCCCCCTGCCATCCCATTCCAGCTCCTCTCCCTTCCTCCTCCCTAACTACACCCCCCCCCCCCCCCCAGGGGAGTGGTCCCTAGTCACCCCCACCTTTAAACCGCGACTCACCGAACAGACAGGCTCCTACCTTAGATGGCTACTAACCCTTCCACAATGAAATTAAGAGACCCCCTGACACTGAAGTGCGTCTCACTAAACGTTAAAGGCCTCAACATCCCAGAGAAAAGGTCACAGGTTCTCTCTTCTCTCCAAACACAAAGCTCACTTCATTTTTTTACAGGAAACCCACTTTAGATCTGATTCCATTCCTAAACTTTCCAACCATATCTATCGCTCAGTCTTACACGCCACTAACCCTGAAGCCGAAATCCAAAGGGGTCGCGATCCTTATCTCTAAACACGCAAACTTCCTTCTGACTGACTCCCTGGTAGACCCGGAAGGCAGGTATTTATTCATTAAAGGAACGTACGCCTCTAAGCCAGTTACATTGGCCAATATCTACTGCCCTAATGAGCATCAGGTTTCATTCTTCCGCAAAACCTGTGCGCTCCTATCATCATTCCAGACCAGACTGGTTCTCCTGGGTGGCGACTTCAATGTCCCCTTGAACCCTCTCCTGGACACCTCCACAGGATCATCCTCCCTCACTTACATGGCACTACGACAAATCAAGGCCCAACTTCAAACCCTGAACCTACACGATGCCTGGCGCATTCTATACCCTTCTTCCAAAGACTTCACTTATTTCTCGCCCCCACACCAAAAATACTCCAGGATTGACTTCTTTTTTCTGTCTCAGACTGACCTTTCTGCTCTACACCACTCTTCCATTGAACCGATGTTTCTGTCAGATCATCACCCCATCTCGATTACGCTCTCGTTCCCAGAAGCCAATCCCAAAACCAAGGTATGGCGCTTCAATCCTTCGATTATACGGGACCCGGTATCCCTTGAACACATTCGTTCACGTATCAGACTATACTTCCAAGAGAACACTAGCCCTGACATCTCCCCCATTTCCCTTTGGGAAGCACACAAATGCGTGATACGGGGCGAATTACTGACCTTGAACGCAATTTCCAAAAAATACCATCAAAAACGAGTGAATGACCTCCTCAAAAGACTGAAAACTCTCGAGTTAGCCCACAAACAGACTCAGGCCCAACACACCCTACAGGACCTAATTCAGACCAGGGCCCTCCTCACAGAAGAACTAGGGAAACACACAAGGAGACGATACATTCTGGGTCAACGAATCTTCTATGAGCAGGGCAACAAAAGTGGACGCCTACTGGCACGCTCAGTCCAAGCTGCCAAATTGTCTTCCACCATTCACTCCCTGCGCGATCCCAAAGGCTCTCTTTTGGCCAAAAACGAAGACATAGCGAAGGAATTCGAACACTTTTATCACAAGCTCTATAACCTCCACCCCGGCCAATCACCCCACTCCACAGGAGACACACGCCACTCACTCATAACAGACTTTCTTTCCCATCATGGTCCCAAGCCCATTTCCCCCCAACAAGCACGAGCCTTGGAAGGTAATTTTTCTAGCTCGGAACTAGAGTCTGCCCTGAAACAAATGAAGGTAGGAAAAAGCCCGGCCCCGATGGATACACCCTCCAGTACTACAAATCTTTTGCTGACGTACTCACCCCTAGCCTCCTACAGACATTTAATGCCCTGGCAGTCCCACAAAACCGACCAAACAGATTGCTAGAGGCGCACATTACCGTGATTCCGAAAGAGGGCAAAGACCCTCTGCAGGTAGCTAACTACAGACCGATCTCACTCCTTAACGTGGATATCAAGCTCTACGCAAAAATTATCGCGAATAGATTGCTTCCACTGATCCCTGATCTCATTTCCACTTACCAGGTAGGCTTTGTCCCGGGCAGGGAAGCCCGCGACAACACCATCCGCACCCTCAACTTACACCATTGGCTCACGTCCTCTAAAACCCCGGGATTCCTCCTCTCACTCGACGCCGAGAAGGCGTTTGACAGGGTGGCCTGGGACTACATGCAGGCAGTTCTAAAAGGCATTGGCCTTGAAGACCGCATGCTCACATCAATAATGGCCTTATATGCCGGTCCCACCGCCGCGGTGAAGGTCAACGGCCACCTGTCAAACGCCTTCCCCATCAACAATGGTACGCGCCAAGGGTGCCCCCTCTCCCCCCTGATATATATTCTCTCCCTAGAACCCCTCCTGAACAAGCTCAGAGGGAACCCAGACATTAAAGGACTAAAAATTTAAGGATAGCGAATTTAAAGTAGCCGCCTTCGCAGACGACATCCTGCTTTCCCTCACTAACCCTCGCACATCCCTGCCATCGCTCCTCCGGGATCTCGGGGCCTTTGGCTCGATCTCGAACCTGAAAATAAATTACTCCAAATCGCATGCCCTGAATGTTTCCCTCCCGCCTCAAGAAGTAACACACTGCCAGGAATCTTTCCCGTTTCACTGGAAACAGACTGCCATCACCTACCTCGGAATCCGGATTCCGCCCTCCCTCACGGATCTCTATTCCCTTAATTTCCACCCAGCCCTGATTAAAGCTCAGAATCACCTTAAAGAATGGGCGTCACTCAATGTGTCCTGGTTTGGCAGGGCAGCCTTGATCAAAATGATCATACTACCACGCCTATTGTACTTGATTCAGACTATCCCTATGGCCATTCCGATGGGCTTCTTTGCCTCATTCAGGAAGGCATGCTCGACCTTTCTTTGGAAGGGCTCCCCCCCTAGGATTAAATACTCCAGACTCACCCTTCCCAAATCTGCAGGTGGCATAGCTCTCCCAGATCTGCACAAATACTACGTAGCCTGTCACCTCACGAGAATAGCAGACTGGAATATTCACTCCCAAACGAAGATATGGGTTTCTCTAGAAAATGCGTTCTCCCCCACCCCAATACATCTTCTTCCATGGCTACTCCCCAAACAGTGGCCCCCGAACTTAACCACACACCCCTTCATCTCCACCTCCCTGGCGCTCCTTAGGAAAGCCCCAACAGGTAAGACTCTTGCACCCACCCCGGGACCACTAACCACACTGAGAGGGAACCCGGATTTCCCTCCAGGTGAGGGACCCTCCTTCCTCAGACAGGAATGGCCCTTCCAAGAGGTCCTGGCATATCAATTCTTCACTGGGGGCAAACTGGCATCGATAGACGACCTTAGAAACATCTCTACAACTTCATCCTTCCCCTTCTGGACCTACAGGCAAGTCTGCCATTTCCTTTCCACACACTCTACTCCCGCCAACTGGACAAGACGACTCACCCCGTTTGAAACACTTTGCCACAACAGGACCCCCCAAAGACACCTTATCTCCTTGCTCTATACTGCTCTTACAGACACAGTAGACCTGCCATTATCCTCCTCACAAAAATCCTGGAACAGGGACCTCCCCTCCCCCTCGTCACACACGGAATGGTCCAGAGTCCACGAATACGCCCACAGGGGCTCCTTGAATGTCGCTACCCAGGAGAACGGATACAAAATACTCACTAGATGGTACAGAACGCCATCCCTCCTCCACAAATTTTCACCCTCAGTCTCTAACTTATGCTGGAGATGCAAAACTGAAGTTGGAACCATGCTCCACATATGGTGGGACTGTCCACTCATTCAAACCTTCTGGAGGGATGTCCATAGACTCACCTCATCTATCACCACTTACTCCCTAGACTATACTCCGGCTCAGTTTCTCTTGCACCATACATCCATACCAAGGAGAGCATACCACAAATCTCTTGCCATGCATCTTGTCAACGCTGCTAGAATCTGTGTCCCAAGACACTGGTGCTCTACTCAGACACCCTCACTTAAAGAATGGTTCACGACCATATCAAAAACCTGCGACATGGAGGAGTTAATTCACATCTCACAAGAGAGAATAGAGACCTTTTCTACTACCTGGGCCTGCTGGTCACACTTCAAAACCACCCACGAGTACAAACAACACATGCCCCCCGAATAAGATAAAACATTTCCACGCCTAATTGGTTCATTGGGGGGATGTACGGGACCACTCCCCTACCCCCTCCTCCCTCTTTCTACCCCAACTCACCAGCCAGTATCCTTTCCTGTTGACCCTTTTTTTATCCCACCCCCCCTACCCCCCTCCCCCTTTCTTCTTTCCTTTCAGACTTTTCTATCATGCAGGTGCTATGGACTAGACACCTGGAGCACTAAATCTTTTACCCGGATCAATTGAAAACAGACCCCCTCCACTAATGGCTCTAATCCATACGCCCTCTCCCGCCATACTGTATGAAACCCCAGAGCCGCATCTTTAGTTATGTTTTTCATTGATATCATTCTGTTCTGTATTCACTGTTGATCTATGTTATCTGCACTATTGTACAGTATACCCGTGTATAACCTCTGTATATATTCAATAAAATCTTTATGGAAAAAAAAAAAAAAAAACTTCATTCTTCTTGCATTGTAAAGAAAAAGAGAATGCGCTGCATTAAACAAATTTTAACATTGCAGCATGACGAATGTGCTCTGTTGATTAGGAACGGTAGTTTTACCTGACCGAGCGCTTCCGTCAGAGAATTTCTTCTGAGCATGCGTGGCCCTTTGTCCATTGGACTGGGCTATACATGATCAGAATTTGCGTGATCAGACTTTGTTGTTGGAAAATTTGAGATCCAGCTCTCAAACTTTTTCCGTCGGAAATTCCGATGGAAAAAGTCCGATGGAGCACACACACGGCCAGATTTTCAGACAACATGGTCCGATAGGACATTTTCCATCGGAAATTCCGACCGTGTGTACGGGGCATAAGAGTAAATGAAAAAAAAGTGTTGATTCCGCACTATGGGATTAATGAATGCCAGCAGAAAGAAAATTGTTTAACTACCTGAGATCCGCGCTATAGCCGAATGACGGCTACAGCGAGGATCTAAGATGCCGGGACGACGTCTATTGACGTCGTCCCGGCCACGAGCTGCCTGCGCGCCCCCTGAAGGGCGCGCGCGGCCCGCTCTGTGATCAGCGAGTCTGTGAGACTCACTGGATCACAGATCCGAGTAAGGGGTCGATCCCGACCCCTTACCACGTGATCAGCTGTCAGCCAATGACAGCTGATCATGTGATAATAACAGAGCCGGTAATCGGCTTTTTTTCCTCCTCTCGCTGACAGCACGAGGAGAAAAAAAAAAAGCCGGCGGCAGTGAGAGGGACATCAGTCCCTCTCACTGCAATGTGCCCAATCCATGGTGCCCACCTTTGCCCAATTAAAGTGCCGCCTACCAGTGCCCACAGTGCCATCTGTCAGTGCCCACAGGGCCATTGGTCAGTGCCCACAGTGCCATCTGTCAGTGCCCACAGTGCCATCTGTTAGTGCCCACAGTGCCAGTGCTGCACATCAGTGTCACCTACCAGTGCTCATCTGTGTCACCTACCAGTGCTCATCAGTGTCACCTACCAGTGCTCATCAGTGTCCCCTACCAGTGCCCATCAGTGCCACCTATTAGTGCCCATCAGTGCCACTCATCAGTGCCACCCATCATTGCCACCCATCGGTGCCACCTATCCGTGCCCATCAGTGCCATCTTTGCTGTCCCCATCAGTACCGACTTATCTGTCCCCACCAGTGCAGCCTATCAGTGCCCACCAGTGCAGCCTATCAGTGCCCACCTGTGCCGCCTCATCAGCGCATATCAATGAAGCAGAAAAATTACCTGTTTGCAAAATTTTATAACAAACTATTAAACATGATTTATTTTTTTTTTTTAATTTTCCATTATTTTTTTGTTTGTTTAGAAAAAAAATAAAAACCCCAGCTGTGATTAAATACCACCAAAAGAAAGCTCTATTTGTGGGAAAAAATGATAAAAAATGTATTTGGGTACAGTGTTGTATGACCGCGCAATTGTCATTTAAAGTGCGTCAACGCCAAAAGCTGAAAATTGGTCTGGTCATGAGGGGGGTTTAAGTGCACAGTAATCAGGTGGTTAAAGAAAAAAGAAAGAACTGCTGCCCCTACTGGTTACTCCCACCTAGGTGGGGTAAAAAGATATAGGAAATTGTGATAAAAGTAGGTATCTGTTAAAGTGGTTATGTGTGGTTAAATAATATAATAAGTGTAAAATATAAATCATTAAGTAAAAATTTGTGTGAGACTTTGGTGAAATGTAAATGTTCTTGGAATAAAATTAATAATATTAATAATGTTGAAATATTAAGTTGATGAAATACATATGATTTGATATTATATAGATATAAATACGTTCAAACCACAAAATTTGATACATGCAAACCAATAGAATGATTAGTAAATCCTAGATATGTATGAATTACACAAATATATTCATACAATTTGAACTGAGAATATAAAAATATGCTCCTGTGCAAAAAAGTGCTACTGTGCAGAATCCAAAAAAACATCCCCACCGTGCATAAACTTAATGAACCAAAAAAATTAGTCCAGTAATAAAGTTCATTGACCCAATCAAAAATTAAAGTTCATAATCCTAACCAAAAATAATAATAATAATAGTGAATGGAAGTGTTTTGTGCTGGTGAAAAGGCAAAGAAAAAATCCCACGATGATCTACCTGTACCCTTTTGAGACATGATCACAGCATTCGTGGCTTATCCGTGCTCCTACAGAATTTATTCTGCAATGTCTCATGCTAAAATGTCCACTATTGAAGGTAACCGAATTCCAAAATTCAAAAAAATATGGAATCCATCATCATCATCATCATCATCACCATCATCAATCATTAAAACTAATTTACCCCCAAATTTCAATGACTCAGTCCTTCAGCCATGGTAACTGATTTATTTAACTGATTACCTGATTAGTTAACCAAACTGCGCAGTCACGTCTTTTTCATATATGGAATAACTGAACTGAACCAGGCTCTTGTATCTGGACCGACCGTGTGAACTTACTCTCTATCAATTCTCCCCTTTCCCCCTTTTCTACCACCTTTCTTTTTTTTTCTCCTTTTATGTTACTGTACAATTTTTGGTCATCCATATCTGGTCTTCAGTAATACATACTAGAACTATGTATAAACTTAGACTTTTAGGATAACCTTTGTTAGATGTTTATAGTTTCAACATCCATACTAACTTGATAAAATAGAGCAGTTACTTACTTACAGGTACATGATGAAGTTTATTGCAAACAACAACATACTATGTTACTGTTATGACTAATTTCTGATTGGGACTCTAAAATAAAAGTTAATACTGCAGCTGCAGGAACAGATTCACAGGAATCAATCACTGTGTTTAAAATGTCCGTTCAGTGACAAAATTTATTATTACATGTTATTTTATACACAGATAAGAAAGGGGTGGTGTGAGGTGTTATTAAAAACTAACAAATAGAAATACGTTATTAAAAGCTAACAAATAGAAATATATTATTAAAAGCTAGCGAATAGAACAATTGCAAAAGTAAAACATGAATAGGGGAGGGGGGAGTAGAGAGTTTCTAGAGGAGATGTGTCTGTGTGTTAGGTGAAGGTTACAGAACACATTTCAACAGTGAGAACAAAATGGAGTCTCTTGTGCTTAAATTAACAGTACAACGAATTTCCATGTCATTTCCCCCCTTTTGTTTATTTTACACCATTATTCTCTGCGTTACATTCAGCCGATTGCTGGTAACTCCTGTTACATTGGCGCAGAGAGACGGCGTCCTGTTCAGTTCTCTCCTAGCTTTCTCACAACAACGGGTTCATCAGGGCTGGTGGACCATTTGTTGATACAGTGGGTAGTCACACAGAGGCACAGCCTGATGAGGAAGTAAATGACAAATATGAGAAATAGGAACATCACAATGTAAGCGCCTAGTTTCTGTAACCATGTTGCTATGCCATATAAAAAGTCACCAACACCTCCTAAACCCTTAAAGGGGTTCCATTCATCTTTAGCAATATCTCTGGCCTTATTCTGTAGTTCTCAAAATCCCAAAATCCCAAAAAGCCCAAAATCGTGAGCTATTCCAAATGCATATCGGCTGTCAGTGTAAATGTTTCCCCTTTGATACTCTAGGAGATGACATGCTTTGACAACAGCACACAACTCCGCTTCCTGTGCTGACATCTGGGGTATCAATGCTTCCTGGTGTAAAATGGTGTCTGTAGTGGTTACAGCAAACCCTGTGTGTGGCTGACCATCATCAGTGTGAAATCTGGAACCATCTACAAATAAGTGTGTTTAATTGTTAAATTCGATGGAGCAAAAAGAGCAGACTGATAAACATGGTACTGCATCATTAGCTGCTGGTAAAGTAAAGGCTCATCATTTGCTGGTGTGACAGAGGCCCTTTCTACCTCCCATCAGAGCCATACAATCATGAGAGAAACTCTCGGGTTCTACATTAGTACCATTTGTTGCATCTTCCTCATCAATTATAGGAAGAAGAGTTGCCGGATTTAAAGTAACGCATCGTTTAATTGTTAAATTCGATGGAGCAAAAAGAGCAGACTGGTACTTGTCAAATCTACTGGCAGACACATGTCTGGTATTTACTTGATTCATGATTTCCTGTACTGCATGTGGTACATACAGGATCAGAGCAGAATCTAGTACAAGCTCAGTTACTTTGTCTAGCAGCAAAATGCAGGCTGCTATGGCTCGCATACAACTGGGGGAGCCTTTGATGATGGGGTCTAATGAGGCCAATACATACATCACAGGCCTCTGTTTGTCTCCATGTAGCTGGGTGTGTACACCTGCAGCAAATCCATTGACTTCATGACAGAACAATGAGAAAGTTTTAGTATAGTCAGGAAGTTCAATGGCGGGAGCTTCAGACAAAATTTTAATAAGCTCCTTCGTCTGAAATTCATTGTCCCATGTGAGGTTAAAAGGATTTCTAGTGGTAGCCTCATATAGAGGAGCCATAAGTTCTGATGCATTCGGAATCCAGTCCCTACAATATCCCACTAACCCCAGGAAGGCACGTTGTTGCCTTACATTTCTTGGCTTTTCAAATTTTTGTAGAGTTTTAACTCGATCTGGGGTTAGGTGACGGATTCCATGTGAAATGCAGTGACCCAGGAAGATCCCTTTCTCTTGGCAGTATTGTAGCTTATCTTTGCTAACTTTGTTGTTACTGTTATACAGAAACATGAGAAGGCTTACTGTTTCTTTGCTACAAATGTCCCTTGTATCAGAACAAATAAGCAAATCATCTATGTACTGAAGAAAAACGGTGTTTGGGTGTGAGGGGGACCATTGGTCCAATACTTGCTTTAACGCAGTATTAAATTCAGAGGGGCTACTCACACAGCCTTGGGGCAATCTTGTCCATGCTAACTTTTGGGCATCATTGGTAAGTGAAAAAAGGTGCCAGCAATCTGGGTACAGGGGCACCCAAAAAGCATTTGCAAGATCAATCACTGTAAAGTAGGTGCTGGAGGCAGGTATTCCACTTAGTAAAGTGTGGGGGTTGGGAACGATCGGAGAATCTGCCTCAATTATATTGTTAATGGCTCTCAAATCATGCACCATGCCATATGTCACCTGCCCACCCTTCTTGTCTGGCTTCTTTGCAATTGGGAACAGGGGTGTGTTGACTTAATTGGTACAACAACCCATGCTGCTTTCAGTTGAGTGATTTGATCCTTTATCCCCTCAGTCTGAGCAATACTCAGTGGGTACTGTTTAATCTGTGGGAGATGGGATCCTGGTTTTATTTTTATCATGACTGGGGTGCAATCCAGCAGACCTACATCATATTTGCTGGTGGCCCATAATTCAGCGGGAACCACTTTCAATTCTGGTGGAAATGGCGGAGTGCAGTCTTGTATTAAAAATACTCCACAGGCAGAATTTAAAACTTCTCCTGACAGACTACTGACCACTTGGACTCCTGTAGGAGTGTAGTCTATGTTTGCTAAAATTTGGTTCAAAATGTCAGCTCCCAAAAGATTGGTAGGAACTGTGTCTGAAACTAACACTTTAGTGACAATTTATGTTTGCTGTCCTAGCCTGAGTTTAAGTGGCTTGGACTCGACCAAATCAGTAGAGGTCCCGGTTAGGCCAACACCAGAGATAACATTTGTAGATAATAATCCTGGAGGTAAGTCCTCTATATTAAAAACACTTCGGCTTGCACCAGTATTGATTAAACAGGTAATTCTGTTTCTCCTCTATGTAGTATATTATATCTAATATATATATATGTATACATATATATATATTATATATATACACATTTATTATATGTAGTGTTTTTATTTAGGCATTCTAAAGACAAGTTTATTCTAGGCAGGCCACTTTGGTAGCTGTTAATCTAATTGCGCATATTAAAAGAGGGTTTGTTGCCACATATCAAAAGGGAACAGATAATGATTATCTTAATCTAATCAGTATTCACACATGTCAAAGGGAGTATTTACTGATGGTAATTAGAATTGAGGGGGGTATTCATGGTAAACATTTGGTTGACCCCCACCCAGTGTCAGACTAGTATATGAGAAGACAGTCAGGATGTCAGGCAGTCTAGAAGATATATCTCTGAGAGAAGGGTCTGGAGTCACGGGTCTAGGAGAAGATATTCCTTGTCATGTACTCTGTTGGATTTTGTCGTCTGTAAGAATGTTCTGTTTTGGAAGTCTCTCTGGGAGAATCGGGTTTTGCTGCGGACAATACTTTTAATAACTATATACCATCTACGAGGAACGACGATTATATTAGATCACTACATTGGTGCCGTTCAAGAGACCAGAAGAGCATTTTCAGGACTTTGTAACAGAAGTCAGTGATAACAATCCGTGAGTTGGACAGAAGTCTGATGGAGACCCAAGACCTGTGCTGTGTCTCTAACGTCTGGTTGTGACATAAGAGAGTCTGATCTACAAAATCAAACAAGTTTGGAACCCCAGAATTATTCTCTGGAGACTGGAAACGAAGAAAAGGACTGCATCGTGTACCAGAAGACGTGAGCTGGAAGCTGAAGGAGTAATTAATGCGGTGAGTAAAATATTTCTCTTTTTAAATTATTAATAATATAGTAAAAATGCTTACTCAGTGTGAAGCTAGTGTCAGTTCTGATAAAGTTAACAGATGGGTGTTAAAATGTTTTAAGCGTCATGGCGGGCCTTATGAAGTGCCAGAAAAATATAAGCAGACATGGACTATGATGAATGAATTTTTAGAAAAAACTGTTTTTGAGAGCAAAATTTCAGAAAGTAAAAGAAAAGGTTGTATTGTACAGGGCTTGTTATCTTGCTGTTTAACAATGGAAAGTTCGTTGAAGGATAAGGTTGAGGAAATTACCCAGTTACAGAGTGCAGTTGATAATAGCAACAAGGTTTGTCAGAGGTTACAAAACCAATCAGAATCTGAGACTGTAAATTTAAAATTGCATGCAGTCACCATTGGGGAAGCTCTGCTTGAGAAGTCTAAACGTTGTAATGAATTATCAGAGGAAAATGAAAGATTGAAATTAAGAATTATGGAATTAGAGAAGAGATCTCAGAAATGCAGATATGCATTGAATCTGCAGCAAAATACAAATACAAACATTCTATCAAATGAAACAGAACCTCATATTAAATCTGATAATTCATTGCCAGCCGCACCCACTGTGACCACCACAGTTTATAACAATAATAATAATGCAGGTGAAGTTCAGCTTGTAATGAAGCCTTTGAAACCAAAAGAATTAGATGCAATTCTTAAAGAAATAGGAATGATTCCCTGCCATGATTTAAACAGATTTTTAAAATGGTTTTGTGACTTGCAGAATGTCAGAGATATGTACAATCTCAACCCATCTGATTTAGACAGAGTTATGCAACATTCTATAGGAAATAGTCTTTGGGTGAGAATTAAGCAGATCTGTACTCAGCCAATGAGAACAAGGGACATATTGATGGAATTATTATGTGTTTTGTATGGTGTACGTTCTGATGTTACTGTTCATGGGAAGATCAAACAAATGCAAAGTGAATCTCCCTACGAACTGTCAGAAAGGATAAAATCTATTATGGAAATATTGGTCAGTAATAATCTTGCATTTGAGCATGGTGGCTTGTTACATATGAGTATATTTCTACATGCTTTGCATGAAGATATTAGACAAAATATTTTACTAGTTACCCCAAATCCTCATGATTTAAAAGACGTATTGTTGAAAGCAGACAATTTATGGAGAAAGTCAAATGAGCAAGCTGTCAAGATTGATTTAGCCACATTGTTTAGGACAAATACTGAACATAAAGATCAAAAGATAATGTCTTATGATAACAATCAAAGAGGAGACACCAGGTCAAATATAGGTGATATTGATATGAAAAACAGAGCTGACCAAAATCATAATAAAAAGGTATCTAAGGCTTGGATACCGTTTTCTCAGTTAAAACAGAAATATGACCACCTAAAGATTGAGTACGATAAGATGAAAATGGAACATTACACATTGCTGGGACAGCTAAACAGATTACATTATCCAGATCTGTTTTTGAATACAAGTGACATTTCTCTAACAGTGGGGGTGGTTTAGTTTCAACCTGGGGATGTGTAAATAGTCCTTTGTTTTAACTTCAAAGAATGTTTAAGGATCTTGCTAATTAGTTTTGTTGGAGAGTTTTTTTGTCTTTCAGATATATTGAAGATACTGCATCTGCATAGCATGTGAACTGCAAGCTGAAATTTCTGGCTAGTGGGGGAGAAACGCTGAATAAACAATATCATGGACTCTCTCAATATTCATCAAGCAATTGATTTTTTTTTTTTTTTTTTTTGACTTTTTGACTTGGACAATGGACTTTTCCCTATATTTTATTTTTTATTTTTCACCCTTTTCCATTTTTATTTTTATTTTTTAATTTTATTATGTTTTATTTCTTGAACTTTATCTTAAAACCAGAGCGAAACATTTAAACCTAAAATAATTTTCATGTTACATTACATGTAGCATATTACATATTGCATATTGATCAATATATTTGACTTCTAAGGTGAGATGCTGCACAATGGCTTGGCATAGCATAAAGTATAGTATGTTGGGTGGTTTTCCTAAATTTATAAGAGGGGTGAGTGAAATTCATCACTCCAGTCATGATTTGAAACTTTGTTGAATCAGTCATTGATAATATTGACATATGGATGAAAAAAGACATAACTTTACTGGCAAGATTTTCCACTGCTGCTTTGTCTGGATAGAAGATCTGATAAACGCTGATGTCAAGCTGATTCTATCTGAAAGTGGGGGATTATATATGGATTATATGGATATATGGATTATAGATTGGTATATAGATTGGTATACCATCCAGGTGGAATTATGGACTGAATGATTCAAGTAACTGCTCTATTATGGAGCCAATGAGGAGTCGGCCTACAGCAAATTACAAAGTACAGCAATAGCAGTTTTTTCTGCCGTATCCAAACCTTTTGAACTTGAAAGTGAATGCTGGTACATGGATGGTTCTTCTTACTATAAAGATGGAAGTAGAATTTCGGGATTTGCTGGTGTTTGTGCAAAAGCATCTTTAAAAAAAATGAAAACCCTGAGCCTGGAGATGAGGATCCTGGATTTATGTGGATCGGAGCTCCCAGCACACCAAGTTTACTTTCAATGAGAGATGTGATGAAGTTGAAGTTAAAAATTGAAGAATGGACTGTGACATCCGCTCGTTTTTGTGCAATATTAAAGATCTTGATGTGATATAATAAGGCCTAACAGCTATATGGGCCAAGGATGTTTACCAAACCCTTTTCAAGTCATGGTCTAAAGCTATATTATCTAATGACTTTTTCATGGGGATATTTTAGAGGCTGGTGAAGAGAGATGTAACCAGTTTCAACTTTATATTTCATATGAGCCATTGTGAAGCATCCAATACCTCAAGTCGGTAATGCTATGTTTGTTGCTTGATTTATGGGTCAGTTCTAGTAGTTAGAACGACCCAAGTGGGGGTATATGTAGTATATTATATCTAATATATATATATATATGTATACATATATATATATATTATATATATACACATTTATTATATGTAGTGTTTTTATTTAGGCATTCTAAAGACAAGTTTATTCTAGGCAGGCCACTTTGGTAGCTGTTAATCTAATTGCGCATATTAAAAGAGGGTTTGTTGCCACATATCAAAAGGGAACAGATAATGATTATCTTAATCTAATCAGTATTCACACATGTCAAAGGGAGTATTTACTGATGGTAATTAGAATTGAGGGGGGTATTCATGGTAAACATTTGGTTGACCCCCACCCAGTGTCAGACTAGTATATGAGAAGACAGTCAGGATGTCAGGCAGTCTAGAAGATATATCTCCGAGAGAAGGGTCTGGAGTCACAGGTCTAGGAGAAGATATTCCTTGTCATGTACTCTGTTGGATTTTGTCGTCTGTAAGAATGTTCTGTTTTGGAAGTCTCTCTGGGAGAATCGGGTTTTGCTGCGGACAATACTTTTAATAACTATATACCATCTACGAGGAACGACGATTATATTAGATCACTACACTCCAGAATAGGGGAGTTCTTGTAAAAATACTTTTACTCTGGTCTCGGGACCATTGTCTCCTCTATTTAACATGATTGATACTGGTATGCCATTTTCCTATGCCTGATACACTGCTTTTGCACTGGGATCAGCATGAGGTGCCTCTAAGCTCTTTTCTAGTCTACGGTCAGGAAGATGGCAGAATTTAGCTATGTGTCCTTCCCCATCACAATTGTAGCATATGATTGGTCCCCGATCGCAATGATTTCTGAAATTGCCTTTGCCTCTTCCTCTTCCTCTCTGCTTCCCCATGTACATAACCTTGGGTTTGCTGTCTTTTTGGTTAATCCTGTTTTCTATGGATAACAGGATAGGCAGGACATCTCGAATAGACATATTGCCTGCCTCAGGCCTTGCTGTGAAGAACTTCTCTTTCAACTGGGGTATTAAACCATCAAGAAACCTTTGTTTTACCAGATGTGTAGATGGACTTGCAGTTTCTCCCACCTTCTCTTCCTCTATTTTAATGCCTGCTTCCTCAGCCATATCGCTTAACCGTCTCCAATAAGCCCCTGCTGCTTCCTCTTTCCCTTGCTTAGCATTCATAAATTCAGCATGTCTGGTTTGTCCATATATTTGGGGCAATTTTTCTTTCAATTTCCCACAAACCTCCCGTCCACTAACCATCTTACCTAGATTTTTGATGTCTACACCTCATTCTTTAAGTATATAGCCAGACATGTTGCTTCCCACTGCTTTAATAAGAAGCTGATGAATGCCAGTAGCAGAAGCCTCATATGCTTCCTGTGCAGCACTAAGTTTGTTTGCAAACCCAATTGGATTCTTTCTAGGGTCTCCCAATCCCTCTAATATGGCTCTCATATCTTGGGGACTGAAAGGTACATGCCATTTAATTTGAGACTTACTGTCAACAGCATTACCTTCAAAAACGAATTGGGTTCTGACAGGATAAACTAAAACAGATTGCTCTGTGACCGGGGCAGAAGGGGCAGCATCTCCCTTCCTTCTCTCCATCTTGCTGCCACAATTTAGAAATTATGGTTTGCCCTGGAAGTTCAGACTCTATCTCTCTTTCTCTGGCCAAAGCCTTAAGTTCAGAGAGATCTAGTTTTGCATATGTGCCTTTTGATTTATGCCAATCATCCGTTTCTAGGATGTGAGCCAAATCCCTCTTTGTAGGTTGATATGGAGCTGTTAAACCTCTGCTCTCTACTATATTGCCCAGCTCATCTTTTGTGTGTTCCATGTAATCAAATTCTTTTGCTTTTGTGCGTGGACCCCTTAAAGCCAAACTGGCAGCCACATAAGGTGGGGGGTCCTCTTCTACAGAGTATCCTGGCCAAACATAGTAAATTTGGGCAGTACTTTTATTAAACATCTCCGTCAAGCCAGTTTGATTTGCTACTTTAGCTTCTGTCTCCCATGTGCAAGCTATTCTCCAAGTTCCTTCACTGCACAGTAGTGGGCCATAATCGTGCAGAAAAGTTTGTCATACTTGTAAATCCAAAGTCCCTTCAGATTTTAAAGGTTTAGCTGTTCCCTTTGTCCATTCTACCCATTTATCTAGGGGCTCAGTATAGGCGGAACCGTACCTTTGGTTCATATATTCTGTAGCGCTCATCTTGCGCTGGGCATTATCTGAAGGCCTCTTACCCTTCATTCCCTTACTTAATTTAATGCCCATAATGACTGGCCAGTCTTCTCTACTAGTGCCTATACCCTCTTGCCTCTAAAACAAATAGTACAGCAAATCTGCAGATTTACAAGAATAGTCTCCACTTATCTACGCGGATAGAAGGGGTTTATGACAATAGACAAAACACTCATTAAGAGACCCTCCTCGTCTCTTCTCTTCTCTGTGAGTTTTATCTGACCCTACCATGCGCCTCTGACCCAGGTCGCCCACAAGTAGTCAACGCAGGGAACTGCAGAGGATTCTCCCTATCCACACACAGTCCAACCCGTGAAGGGGGACACAAACACATTCACACACACATGTTAACCAACCAGAAAGGTCCGAGAGTGGTCTGGTTTCTTTGAGAACCGACAGATAGGATACATAGGAAAGGCAGAAATATAGCAAGCTTAAGGACAGCTTACCTAGCCGGCATTTAGAGGTCTGCGTTCCCGATGATCCCGATCGAATCGCGGTTCCTTATGGAAACTCTGCCAAACTCCTGGCTGGCTCGCCAAAACTGTTATGACTAATTTCTGATTGGGACTCTAAAATAAAAGTTAATACTGCAGCTGCAGGAACAGATTCACAGGAATCAATCACTGTGTTTAAAATGTCCGTTCAGTGACAAAATTTATTATTACATGTTATTTTATACACAGATAAGAAAGGGGTGGTGTGAGATGTTATTAAAAACGAACAAATAGAAATACGTTATTAAAAGCTAACAAATATAAATATATTTTTAAAAGCTAGCGAATAGAACAATTGCAAAAGTAAAACATGAATAGGGGAGGGGGGAGTAGAGAGTTTCTAGAGGAGATGTGTATGTGTGTTAGGTGAAGGTTACAGAACACATTTCAACAGTGAGAACAAAATGGAGTCTCTTGTGCTTAAATGAACAGTACAACGAATGTCCATGTCATTTTTTATATAGGTAATTAGTTATTGTTTAACAAAGAGCTTGTGTTTACACATTTTTGTAGATGTAACCACTGTACTTCTATTTTATTGTGAAATCAGTACACCTTTTTGACAAGGAAAGAAATACAATACATTAGCAAACATTATACATAGAATGTGATGTTAAAGGAGAAATCTTACCTTTTAATATAGTCCTTCTGCAGGACCTGGATGATGGCAGAACAGGTCTCTGGGATAATGATCCCCAGAGCGTGGGGGGGAGCCTGTCAAGAACTTGAGGTCCTGCAGGCTTCTCCCAGTCGCCAAGTACCGCAACGTGGCGACTAGCCTCTGCTCCGGAGTGATTGCTTGCCGCATGCAGGTATCCTGCCTGCTGATATAAGGGGTTAGCAAAGCCAACAGATCGTGAAAAACGGGGTCCGCCATCCTGAGAAAGTTCCTGAAATCATCAGGATTATTCTCCTGGATCTCACACGGAAAAGGCATAAGAGAGAATTGGTCACGCTGGAGTAACCAATTCTTGGTCCATGAACTCTTCCCCACCCTGTTCATGGACTGGGTTTGTGTCAAAGCTAGAAGCCCAACACCAAGCCCCCGCACAGCATGAACTCTACGATGAGTGCGTACCTGCAACATGGCTTCAAAACGGTCGGTTGGTCAGAACGAACTAACAGAACGCACTGAAGAACAGCAAGGCCTGTGAGGAGCGAGCTGAAAATCAGCAATGAGCAGACAAGAACACACTGAAAAACAGATACGAACTGACTGCACGCACTGAAAACCAGATACAAACCCACAAGCACAAACTGAACAGCAGTAAAATTATCTGAAAAGCACAAGTCTGAAAAGCGCGAATCGTTGCTAACCAAACTTCTACTAACAGGAGATTAACATGAGATTAGGAGAAGGAACCCAAAGGGTGGCGCAGGGGCTACTTCATAGCTTTTCGAGAATTCTGATCGTGTGTACGCGACATTAGTGATAAAATGTGTGATGAAACAAATGAGAAATCTGCAACCTACAATGTGTCCGAATACCAACACTTCTAATGTAGAAGTGATAACTCCCCCAATAGTGATTAAATTAAATGCACTTTTATACATGTGAGCAAGGACAGATCTTCTCCAAGCTATTAACAGCTACTTCAGTCTGTATAACATATAATGTGCAAAAATACAATATCACCCCGAGGTATCCAGACAATGGTCACAATCACATTACATAGAAAGGAAAAAGCCTCCATGTCCATCATACACTTCTGCAGTCCGGAGCGGTGTGTGCTCTGAGTTCTGTGTACACTCGTGTATATGATGGAAGTGTACAATCTGTGATTATTTATATATTTAAGGATTATGCACTTTGGAGGCTTTATCTTTTCTATGTAATGTGATTGGTGCCATTGTCAGGATACCTCGGGTAATATTGGAGATACTACCTGGAGGTCTGACATTCCGTGGCACAGTCTGTTCTCATCGGAAGCTGGCTTGAGCGGAGTGGTGCTGCTGGAAGGATAGAAAACAAGCGTTTCTGGGCCTTGCTTGTGGGGGCAAACCTTTTAGTAAGTGACCTGTTTGCTCACTGGTGTGGGAGAGGTTGATTGAAGTTACTGCAAAGAGGTGGAAGTTGATCAGCATTGATTTAATCCATCTGGATAAATCTCTGGTATTTCTGTTAGACTCCTTTCACACTGAGGCAGTTTTCAGGTATTTTAGCACTACAAATGGCGCCTGAAAACTGCCTCCTATTCATTTGCATGAGTGCTTTCACACTGGGGCGGTGCACTTACGGGACGTTAGAAAAAGTCCTGCAAGCAGCATCTTTGGAGTGAGTTATGAGCGCTATAAATGGCGTTCCCAAAACTACCCCTACCCATTGAAATGAATGGGAAGCACTTCCAAAGAGCTTTGAAAGCACTGCAAAATGTTTTTTTTTAAGGTCCTGTTGTCACCGGCCCATTAGCACACGGAAAGCGATGCTAAAACACCACTAAAGGACAACAAAATTGACCAGTGCTTTAGCGGTTCTGCAGTTTGAAAGGGGTCTTACTGCACAAGTCACTGTATGGTGATTGGAGATGGAAGTAGTGGTGAATGGGTTGTAGGAAATACGCTTTTTCACATTTATGAACTGTCTATTGATGTTTGCAAATTTTAAGATAACTTTTTTGCTCTTCATGTTTATGTATTTTTGTACATTATATGTTATATAGATTCAAGTAGCTGTGAATAGGTTACAGAAGATCTACCCTTCCTCAAATATATGAAAGTGCATTTTTGTAGTGAATATAATTGTTATATCTGATCACTATTGGTGGAAATAGCACATCTAGTATAATATGGAAGACTGCAGCACTAGTATATAACATTCACACAATATAAATGTGAAAATATAACAATAATGCCCTGTACACACGATAGGATTTTCCGACAACAAAATCCATGTTTTTTTTCCGATGGTTGTTGGCTCAAACTTGTCTTACATACACACGGTCACACAAATCTTGTCGGAAATTCCGAACGTCAAGAATGCGGTGATGTACAACACGTACGACAAGCCGAGAAATGAAGTTCAATAGCCAGTGTGGCTCTTCTGCTTGATTCCGAGCATGCTTGGAACTTTGTGTGTCAGAATTGTGTACAAACAATCGGGATTTAGGACGGATTTTGTTGTCGAAAAATTTCAGATCCAGATCTCAAATTTTGTGTGACGGAAATTCCGATAGAAAATGTCCGATGGAGCCTACACATGGTCGGAATTTCCAACAACAAGCTCCTATCATACATTTTCCGTCTGAAAATCCTATTGTGTGTACAGGGCATTAAAGTGAGACTCAACACAAAACTCCCTAGGTATGGAGACTATTTCACTGATAACTAATAAAGAGAATTTATAATCCGCATATATCATTTTCAAAAAAGGTTCAAATAAAGAACAGTATTAATAAAATCTTCTCCACACCATTAAATCAAATCCTCCACCATGATTTTCAAAGAAAATCCCAAAGTACAATGGTGTCACTTTTAGTCAATGAAGTTTCCACAACATGAGTGAGACTTCTGTGACCATCAAAGTGAATCCCCACAACTGAATGCAAGACTTGGCAGAAGGTTGGAGGTAAAAGCCTAGAGGACAATGTGAGTGTGTATGGTCCAATCACCATACAGGAATAATGATTGGATCACACCACCTCATCCACTTCTCATGTCACATTTAGTAATTGGGATCCACAAAAAGAGAAATCCTCCAATAGTCTAGATGATTGATCGTGTTTTATAAAGTGATCTAATATTAATGATTCCAATAAAGAGAAATTAGTTCCATTCATGTAAAGAATAGTTACATTCATTCCTGGGGGATAAATTCATTTTCTTCTGGTAACATTCTCCTCTTCTTCTACAGATTGGATAATAATCACCTGACAGACAGTTCCGGCCCCCACCTGGAATCTGGAATAAGAAATAACCGGACACTGAGGACACTGATCCTGTCTAATAACAATCTGAAGGGTCCTAATTTCAGGGATCTGATGGAAGCTCTGACAACAAGCCGGATAGAGGAATTACAGTGAGTATAACAGGACTGACTGAGGCAATAATATTCTGGGACAGTTTATATCTAAACCACATAAATAATATAGAAATATAATAATGCCATCAAATTCCATCTTTAGACTCCATAAGGCGCCAGGCACACTGGGCTTAAAAAATGTCAGTTCCCTTGGCAGAAAAAAACTTTCATATAGAGAGTTTATTGTACAAAGTTTAGACGAGTTTAGGAGAGTTTTTCATCTTTTTCTACCAGAAAGCTCTAATCAGAAACGCGATGACACACATAGAGCATGAAATGCATAGAAAAGAGGCTTGACACGCAAACTGACAGAAGCCCTCCACTTCCGCCGGGTAGTTGGAATGCACGCCACATGCCCGCTAGTCACACAGTGGTGCGGGACTGATTCTACAGACCCTGGAGCTGCCTTTGTGCCATTTGTATCATATTGGAAATATGTAAGTACAGCTTTCCTTTAAATAAAACTTTATTACACTATACCTGTCTTCTGTGGCTCTTTGTGGTGGAGCCAATTCCACAGAGTCTTGTAATGGGAGAAGGAAACAGATAAATATTGTGGAGGATATATGATACTGGAGAGATTTTTTTTTTACATATCCCTGCTTTTTCGATCATGATCGTATTTATCCATGTATGGAGGAGAGAGAGATAGATGTGGATTCTGATGGAGACTGACGTATGAATCGAGCAGTTTCTCACATTTCATGCTTTATGGTCACTTGCTGGCCGGGGCATTCTATGGTCACTCCGGGTGAAGCACTATTGGTTTGCAGTATTGGAGCACATATTTCAGGAGCACTGTGTTGGAGCATATATTGCAGATTCATTTATCATAGAAATTTATGTATGAAGTGTGCACTTTTTGATTACACGCATTTTATTTAATGTATTGATTTACTTACAGCTTTTATTAAACTCACTATAAGTTTTTTCCTTTGTCCAGATTGCGCCCTTTATACACACTATTTCAGAAACATGAACCAGAAGGTTTTTTCTTTTCCAGCCTCTAAACGTTGATGGCAAAATATGTCTGTAATTGTCCCAATGTGTATGGACATAGGAGAACATGGAGCTGCTTCTACAGGCAGAACATAGGCAGAAACTCCTGTAGTCGCAGCAATTTTTAAGCCAGTGTACATGAAGCCTAAATAATCGATCCTGGACTGTTACACTATAATACCAACAGTATTGGGATGCCTGCCTTTACATACACATGACCTTTAATGGCATCCCAGTCTTAGACTGTAGGGTTCAATAATGAGTTGGCCCACCCTTTGCAGCTGTAACAGCTTCATCTCTTCTGGAAAGGCTTTCCACAAGGTTAAGGAGTATGTCTATGGGAATGTTTGACCATTTTTCCAAAAGCACAATTGTGAGGTCAGGCACTGATGTTGGAGGAGAAGGCCTGGCTCACAGTCTCCACTCTAATTCATCCCAAAGATTTTCTATTGGGTTGAGGTCAGGACTTTGTGCAGGCCAGTCAAGTTCCTCCACCCCATACTCGCTCATCCATGTCTTTATGGACCTTGCTTTGTGCACTGGTGTGCAGTCATGTTGGAACAAAGTTTGGAGTATGAAATTTTCCAAAATGTCTTGATATGCTGACGTCTTAAGAGTTACCTTCACTGGAACTAAGAGGCCAAGCCCAACCCCGGAAAGACAACCCCACTCCATAATCCCCTGGAAGGATATAAACAAGCATGTCTGGGCCTTGCTTGTGGGGAAAAACCTTTTGGTAAGCAACCTGTTTGCTCACTGGTGTGGGGGAGGTTGATTGAAGTTGCTGCAAAGAGGTGGCAGTTGATCAGCATGGATTTAATCCATCTGGAGGAATCTCTGGTATTTCTGTTAGACCCCTTTCACACTGAGGCAGTTTTTAGACATTTTAGCACTACAAATGGCGCCTGAAAACTGCCTCCTATTCATTTGCATGAGTGCTTTCACACTGGGGCGGTGCACTTATGGGACGTTAGAAAAAGTCCTGCAAGCAGCATCTTTGGAGTGAGTTATGAGCGGTATAAATCTCCCAAAATGCTCCTACCCATTGAAATGAATGGGCAGCACTTCCAAAGCACTTTGAACGCCATGCAAAACGGGTCCTTTTTCCTTTTTTTTAAGGTCCCTTTGTCACCGGCCCACTAGCGCATGAAAAGCCCTTCTAAAACGCCACTAAAGCACTGCAAAAATGACCAGTGCTTTAGCGCTGTTTTAGCGGTGCTGCAGTGTGAAAGGTCTTACTGCACAAGTCATTGTGTGGTGATTGGAGATGGAAGTAATGGTGAATGGTTTGTAGGAAATCCACTTTTACACATTTATGAACTTTGCTCTTCATGTTTTTATGTACTGT
Organism: Lithobates sylvaticus; assembly: GCA_028564925.1. Taxonomy (NCBI): domain Eukaryota; kingdom Metazoa; phylum Chordata; class Amphibia; order Anura; family Ranidae; genus Lithobates; species Lithobates sylvaticus. Next base: position 178,890,793 of record CM053038.1, read on the forward strand.
ATATACTCACGTATAAACCGAGTTTTTCAGCACATTTTATTGTTCTGAATGTGCCCCCCTCGGCTTATACTTGAGTCAAGCACTTTTCTGCAGCAGAAAATGACATTTTCCGACCCGACTTTGGGGCCACTATCTCGAGGCCTCTTGGTGCTAGGAACCCCAAATATGGTGTGCAACCCCAGTGGAACCAAAACTATAGCATATCTATATCCAGATGGGGTTCCTAGCACTAAGTGGCCCTGAGATACGGGGCCCCCAAGTCAGTTTGGAAAATGTAATTCTCTGCTGCAGAAAAGTGCTTGACATTTTCCGAACCGACTTTTGGGCCCCGTATCTTGGGGCCACTTGGTAATAGGAACCCCATCTGGATATGTTATAGTGCTAGTTCGACTAAGTTTGCATACCAAATTTGGGGTTCCTAGCACCAAGTGGCCCCAAGATACGGGGCCCCAAAGTTGGTCAACTGTGTCCATCTGCAGCAATGTTATTTCAGGACCCTTTGGCTGCAGATAGGGGGCATCTAGGAACCTTTAACTACCAAGTTTGAAGTTTGGGGGACCTATGGCTGCAAATAGGCACAGTGAGGCATTCAAATAGGCACAGTGAGGCTGCAAATGAGCATTGTTGACCCTCTTTTCCACTTACAGTAGCTGCGCATTTTTCACCCTAGGCTTATACTGGAGTCAATAAGTTTTTCCATTTTTTTGTGGTAAAATTAGGTGCCTCGGCTTATATTCGGGTCGGCCTATACTCGAGTATATACGGTATTTTTGTAAATTATATGTTATATAGATTTAAGTAGCTATGAAAAGGTTACAGGAGATCTGCATGAAAGTGTAATTTTGTAGTGAATGTAATTTTTCTGATCACTATTGGTGGAATTAGCACATCTAGTATAATATGGAAGACTGCAGCACTAGTATATAACATTCAAACAATATAAATGTGAAAATATAACAATGAAAGTGAGACTCCTCAACAAAAAAACTCCCTATAAGTGTATATATAACAATGGTATGGAGACTATTTCACGGATAACTAATGAAGATAATTTATAATTAGTAAGGATGAGCCGAACACCCTATTGTTCGGCTCGCAGCAGAACATGCGAACAGGCAAAAAAGTTAGCAGAACACACGAACACCGTTAAAGTCTATGGGACACCAACATGAATAATCAAAAGTGCTAATTTTAAAGGCTTATATGCAAGTTATTATCATAAAAAGTGTTTGGGCCTGGGGTTCTGCCCCAGGGGACATATATCAATGCAAAAATTGTTTTTTAAAATGCCTATTTTTTCGGGAGCAGTGATTTTTTTTTTTTAGTGCTTAAAGTGAAACAATAAAAATAAAATATTACTTTAAATATCCTGCCTGGGGGGTGTCTATAGTATGCCTGCAAAGTGGCACATTTTTCCTGTGTTTAGAACAGAACCACAGCAAAATTAAATTTCTAACGGAAAAATTGTAATTTAACCACTTCAGCCCCGGAAGAATTTACCTTCTTCCTGACCAGAGCACTTTTTGCACTGCGTCGCTTTAACTGACAATTGTGCGGTCGTGTGACATTGCACCCAAACAAAATTGACGTCCTTTTTTTCCCCACAAATAGAGCTTTCTTGGTGGTATTTAATCGCCTCTGCTGTTTTTATTTTTTGCGCTATAAACCAAAAAAAAAGCGAAAATTTGGGAAAAAACACAATATTTTGTACTTTTTGCTATAATAAATATCCCCCCCCTTTTTTTTAAAAAAAAGCTATTTTTTCTCAGTTTAGGCCAATATGTATTCTTCTACATATTTTTGGTAAAAAAAAAATCGCAATAAGAGTATATTGGTTTGCGCAAAAGTTATAGCGTCTACAAAATAGGGGATAGATTTATAGCATTTTTATTATTTTATTTTTACTAGTAATGGCGGCGATCTGCGATTTTTATCATGACTGTGACATTATGGCAGACACATTGGACAATTTTGACACATTTTTGGGACCATTGGCATTAATACATCAATCAGTGCTATAAAAATGCATTGATTACTGTAAAAATGTCACTGGCAGTGAAGGGGTTAACACTAAGGGACGATCAAGGGGTTCGTCCTGTTCCCTGGGAGGTGATTCTAACTGAGGGGGAGAGCACTGACTAGAGGAAGTGACGGATCGTGGTTCTTAGCTAATAGGAACACACGATCTGTCACTCCCGTCTTAACAGAACAGGGAAGTGTGTGTTTACACACACTTATCCTTTTTCTGTCTCTCCTGCTCAGGATCGCTTGTGTCCGTCGGTCATCAAGACCATCGGCCACGAGCATTGGCACCCCCGATCTGCAGCGGGTGCGCGCGCCTGCTATCCCGACCCCACGAGCCGACGTATAGCAACGACGGCTCGCACAGGGGAGCCAACCTGCCGCATTATAACTGCAGTGGTTGGTTGGGAAGTGGTTAAAACTGATTGCGGCTGTAATGAATTCCCAGGTCTTGGCAATATAGATAAAACTCATTGAAAAAAGAGCAATGACAATGGCCCTTTTGGGTCTGATATGAATATTAAGGGGAACTCCGAACCAAAATTTAAAAAATTGTGTGGGGGTCCTTTTAAAATCCATACCAGGCCTTTCAGGTCTGATATGAAAATTAAGGGGAACCCTGTACCAAATTTAAAAAAATGGCGTAGGGGTCCCTTGCATATAAGCCTTTAAAATTAGCACTTTTGATTTTCCATGTTAGTGTCCCATAGACTTTAACAGTGTTCCAGCAACTTTCGATTTTTGCTGCGAACACGGCATATTGTTCGCTGTTCGGCAAACAGGCGAACAATGGGCTCATCTCTAATAATTTAGCATATATAAAATTAGTGCAACAATATTACATTTTCAAAAAGGTTCAAAAAAAGAACGGTAATTATAAAATCTTCTCCACACCATAAGATCAAATCCTCCGCTATGATGTCCAAAGGAAATCCCAAATTACAATGGTGTCACTTTTAGTCAATGAAGTTTCTACCACATGAGTGAGATGTCTGTGACCAAAGTGAATCCCCACAACTGAATCCAAGACTTAGCATAGCAGAAGGATAGAGGTGAAAGCCTAGAGGTCAGTGTGAGTGTGTATGGTCCAATCCCCATACAGGAATAATGAATGAATCACACCACCTCATCCACTTCTCATGTCACATTTAGTAATTGGGATCCACAAAGAGAGAAATCCTATAATAGTGTAGATGATCAATCGTGTTTTAAAAAGTGATCTGATATTAATGATTCCAATAAAGAGAAATGAGTTCCATTTATGTAGACAATAGTTACATTCATTCCTGGGGGGTATTAATTTTCTTCTGGTAACATTCTTCTCTTCTTCTACAGATTGTCCTCTAATGAATTGACAGACAGTTCCTGCCCCCACCTGGCATCTGGAATAAGAAATAACCAGACACTGAGGACACTGAACCTGGCTGCGAACAATCTGGAGGGTCCTCATTTCAGGGATCTGATGGAAGTTCTGACAACAAGCCGGATAGAGAAATTACAGTGAGTATAATGGGACTGACTGAGACAATAATATTCTGGGACAGTTTTATATCTAAACCACATAAAGAATATAGAAATATGAGAATTTCATCAAAATCCATATTTAGACTCCATAAGGCTCCATGCACACTGGGCTTAAAAAAATGTCCGCTCCCTTGGCAGAAAAAACTTTCATATAGAGAGTTTAATGTACAAAGTTTAGAGGAGTTTTGCATTTTTTCTGCCCGAAAGCTCCAATCAGAAACGTGATGACACGCGCAGAGCATGAAATGCATAGAAGAGAGGCTTGACACGCAAGCTGACAAGACACCTCCACTTCCGTTGGGTAGTTGGAATGCACACCACATGCCGCTAGTCACACAGCTGTGCGGGACTGATTCTACAAACCCTTGAGCTGCCTTTGTGCTGTTTGTATCATATTGGACATATGTAAGTGCAGCTTTCTTTTAACCACTTGAGATTGGCGCTATAGCTGAATGATGGCTACAGCGCAGACCTGCATTGCCGGGACTATATCTATTGATGTCGTCCCGTGCACGAGCGGCCTGTGTGCCCCCTGAAGGGCGCGATCTATTAACAGTGAGTCTATAAGACTCGCTGGATCACAGATCAGAGTAAGGGGTCGATCCCGACCCCTTACCACGTGATCAGTTGTCAGCCAATGACAGCTGATCATGTGATGTCAACACAGCCGGTAATCAACTAATCAAAAAGCCAATCACCAGTGGCAGTGAGAGGGACATCAGTCCTGATCACTGTGAGCTGCCGCCAGCTCCTCAGTGCCCACCTGTGCCCCCTACAAGTGCCACCTGGCAGTAGACAACAGTGCTGCCTACCAGTGCCCACCAGCACCACCCATCAGTGCCACCTGTCAGTGCCCACAATCAGTGCCTCAAGAACAGCGCTGCACATCCGTGTCACCTATCAGTGCCCATCAGTGACACCCATCAGTGCCTATCAATGCTATCTATCAGTGCTACCCATCGGTGCCACCCATCTGTGCCACCCATAGGTGCCACCCATCAGGGCCCATCAGTGCCATCTTATCAGTGGCCATTAGTGCCGCCTTATCTGTGCCCATCAGTACCAACTTGTCTGTCCCCATCAGTGCCACCTTATCTGTGCCTATCAGTGCCTCCTTAACTGTGCTTATTAGTGCCCATCAGTGCAGCCTATAAGTGCCCACCAGTGCCGCCGCATCAACGCATATCAATGAAGCAGAAAAATTACCTGTTTGCAAAATTTTATAGCAAACTATTAAACATGATGTTTTTTTCAAAATTTTCCATCTTTTTTTGTTTGTTTAGAAAAAAATAAAAACCCCATCTGTGATTAAATACCACCAAAAGAAAGCTCTATTTGTGGGAAAAAAAATGATAAAAATTTAATTTGGGTACAGTGTTGTATGACCGCGCAATTGTCATTCAAAGTGCGTCAGCGCTGAAAGCTGAAAATTGGTTTGGGCAGGAGGGGGGTTTAAGTGCCCAGTAAGCAAGTGGTTAAGAAAAACTTTATTACACTATACCTGCCTTGTGTGGCTCTTTGTGTTGGAGCCAATTCCACAGAGTCTGGTGATGGGAGAAGGAGACAGACGAATATTGTGGAGGATATATGATGGCGGAGAGATTTTTTTACATATACCTGCTTATTCGATCGTGATCAAATGTATCCATGTATGGAGGAGAGAGAGATATACGTGGATTCTGATGGAGACTGGACTATGAATCAAGCAGTTTCTCACATTTCATACTTTATGGTCACTTGCTGGCGGTATAAAATCTGGTAAAAGCATACTCTAGTCACTCCGGGTGAAGCACTATTGGTTTGGAGTATTGAAGCACATATTTCAGGAGCACAATGTTGGAGCATTTATTAAAGATTCATTTATCATAGAAATTTATGGACTTTTATGTATGTTGATGAATTGTGCACTTTTTATTACACGCATTTTATTTAATGTATTGATTAACCACTTCAATACCCGCCCATAGTCATATGACGCCCACAAGGTGGATCTCCCATCCTGGGTGGGCGTCATATGACGTCCTCCCATTCCCGGCTGCCTAGGGGCACGTGCGCGGCATCGCTCGGGACCCGGTGCGAGTGCCCGGCGGCCGCGATGTCCGCCGGGCACCCGCGATGTCCGCCGGGCACCCGCGATTGCCCGTTAAAACAACGGGACCGTGCGGGACCGTGGAGCTGTGTGTGTAAACACACAGCTCCACGTCCTGTCAGTGGCGAGGAGACCGATCATCCTCCCCTTGTAAGTCCCCTCCCCCCACAGTTAGAATCACTCCTATAGGGAACACATTAACCCCTTCCCTGCCAGTCACATTTACACAGTAATCAATGCAATTTTATAGCAACGATCGCTGTGTAAATGTGAATGGTCCCAAAAATGTGTCAAAAGTGTCTGAAGTGTCCGCCGCAATGTCGCAGTCACAAAAAAAATCGCAGATCGCCGCCATTACTAGTATAAAAAAAAAAAATGCAATAAATCTATCCCTTATTTTGTAGACGCTATAACTTTTGCGCAAACCGATTAATATACGCTTATTGCAATTTTTTTTACCAAAAATATGTAGAAGAATACGTATCGGCCTAAACTGAGTAAAAAAACGTTTTTTTTTTTAAATGGGATATTTATTATAGCAAAAAGTCAAAAATATTGTGTTTTTTTTTTCAAAATTGTCGCTCTTCTTTTGTTTATATAGCGCAAAAAATAAAAACCGCAGAGGTGATCAAATACCACCAAAAGAAATCTCTATTTGTGGGAAAAAAGACATAAATTTTGTTTGGGTGTAACGTCGAACGACCGCGCAATTGTTAGTTAAAGCGACGCAGTGCCGAATCGCAAAAAGTGCTCTGGTAAGGAAGGATGTAAAATGGCCCGGTGCTGAAGCGGTTAACTTATACAGCTTTTATTAAACTCACTATAATATTTAAGTTTTTTCCTTTGTCCAGATAGCGCCCTTTTTACACACTATTTCAGAAACACGAACCAGAAGGTTTTTTTTTTCCTGCCTCTAAACATTAAGCTCCAAATATACCTATAATCATCCCAATGTGTATGGACGCATAGAAGATCATAGAGTTGCTTCTACAGGCAGAACGCAGGCAGCAATTTTTAAGCCAGTGTGCATAGAGCCTAAATATCATGTCCTGGACTGTTACACTATATTACCAAAAGTAAAAGGACACCTGCTTTTACACACACACACACACACATGAATTTTAATGGCATCCCAGTCTTAGTCCGTAGGGTTCAATATTGAGTTGGCCCACCCTTTGCAGCTATAACAGCTTAATCTCTACTGGGAAGGCTGTCCACAAGGTTTAGGAGTGTGTCTATGGGAATGTTTGACCATTCTTCCAGGAGCACAATTGTGAGGTCAGGCACTCATGTTGGATGAGAAGGCCTGGCTCACAGTCTCTGCTCTAATTAATGCCAAAGGTGTTCTATCAGGTTGATGTCAGGACTCTGTGCAGGCCAGTCAAGTTCTTCCACCCCAAACTCGCTCATCCATGTCTTTATGGACCTTGCTTTGTGCACTGGTGCATAGGGATGAGCTTCGATTTAGAATCAAACCCATGTTTGTCTCAAACATTGGCTGTTCGACCGTTTGTCGAATTGCGAACTTTATGGGCCGTTCGTGCGCCATGGCCCATAATTCACTGCGGCATTGCAGTGCGTGGCTGGCTGGTGATTGGCCAAGCATGCACTATGACCCGCATATAGAAAAAAGAGATTTTTGAGACCGATAGAACTGGGCTCAAAAGAGGCTATTACTAGCAGTGAAAAATAAATCATATAGTTGTATTTATTTAAACTATTTAAATTGTATTAAGTATCAAAATTAATTTATATACAAAGGTGCAGCTCCTTAAAAAAGATCTGAACAATCAGACATCTTATAATTATGCTATAGTCAAACTGGACACAACAAGACAAACATAAAACAACACTAAACACACCACCTATGTCCGGACTGTTGCTATAGTCAATTGAAACCACTATATTTTCACAATATGATTAATTAATTTATTTTGGAGAACATATTTTATCTTAACCAATCACTAAGTGGTGCTTCAATAGACTAAATCAAATATTAGGGGAAATCATGAGCAAAAATGAGGTAGATGGATGTTGAATATATTCAAAGAAATTAATATGATTAATTTATTTTGGAGAACATATTGGGGCTGATTTACAAAGCATTTGAACCATGAGTTGCGGCGCACGCTGACGCGCAACGACCGTTTTCGTATTCACAAAGCATTTGCGCCTGTAACACAGCGCAATTCCCCATTTACTAATATCTTGCCGACGCACGGGCGGGCGCGATCTGTGCGCCGCTATAGACCTGGCGCAAGCATTCTTAAACTCAGAGTTAAAAGAAGCTGGAAGCGGCAATATTATGGGGGTGATGTGGGTGATGTGAGGAAGTATAGATATGACTGTCGAAGTAACAAATATGCCCAAAATAGAACGGAAAATTTACTTTCTCTGAGCAAGATTGCTGCGTCTGCAAATACACTTGGAACTGCGCTAGGTCAACTTATGTACTGCGCATGCGCAAGCAGAATTTGCGCCCGTTCAAGTGCTCTGGTTCACTGCGCCGGCAAAATCTTAGTAAATGTCAAGCCATGTAGATTCATTTGCATAAGTTGAACAGGCCCACCTCTCAACTTTACTTTTTTTGCACTGGTTCACTTCTATGGGTTTTTTTAAGGCTATTTGCACACAGGTCATGTTAGCATTAAAAAAAAAAAAATTTGTGGGGGCCCCCCAAAATTCCATACCAGTCCCTTCAGGTCTGGCATGGATATTAAGGGGAACCCCGCACCAAAAAATAAATGGCGTGGGGGCCCCCTCAAAATCCATACCAGGCCCTTCAGGTCTGGTATGGATTTTAAGTGGAACCCAGCGCCAAAAAAAATGGCGTGGGGGTCCCCCTCAAAATCCATACCAGACCCTTTCTGAGCACGTAACCCTGCAGGCCGCAGGAAAAGAGGGGGGACGAGAGAGCGCCCCCCCCTCCTGAACAGTACCAGGCCACATGCCTCCGTTATATAAGACATGTCAGAAGAAGAGAAGCGTCACACAGCGGGAGTCTCCCATTGCGCGGAGCGGCCCTATAACGAAGAAGAGACGCCGTGGAGGAAGATGACAGACGAGAACACCGGAGCATGAAGAAGCGGATCGGAGGAAGAAGAAGATGGAGGAAGAAGATGAAAAAACGTTTGTAGAAGGATGTAGAAAGGAAGAAAGAAGAAGACCAGAAGAAAGAAGATGAAAGAAGACTTTAATAAAGGACTTGTCAAAGACCGTCTCCTGTAATTTTTAACACTTTTGTCACTTTTTTGGTGAAATGGTAGGGGTAATTTTGTACCCCCTGATGTAGGCGATATAATAATTATATCTGTGTATTAGTTTGTCTAGTCCCTATAGATTAGTTGGTTTATTAAAACTCTGAGCACATGCTACTGTTAATATCACAATAATACGAGGTTAGCTATGAAACCAAACACAAACTGCTGCTAGTAAAACACTATCTTATTTATTTCCCAAGAATCAGGAATGCTAACATAAAGTATTAAAAGACATTACAATATCACAAAGCTTACAATCAAATCATATAATACAATAATATCAAAGATACTTATCACAGGGCCCTCCGTGAGGCTTGTAGCCTCAAAAAATGGCCGCCAGACCATGAGGTGGTCAGGTACATCTTCTCATGTCAGGGATTCCCAGCAAACAGAGGCTGCCTTCCTGTGTGTGCGAACTCTTCATTCAAACCCACACATCCACTCATAGCCACCCCCCTTTGCCTTTCATCCAATAGATATCCATAGCCATCTTAGTATTAACAGTCTCCCTTGAAGCTTGTAATTACACATGTCACAGCAGGTGGGCTCGAGCCAAGCCATTGTTATCTTGATATGCTACAAAGCTTTTGGTGTGTTCTCCAACCTGGTTACATTCCAATCCGGAGAATGCCTTCTGTCCTCAAAGATATTGGGAATGAACCGATGTGATATTACATGAGTTCATATTGAATCCAACATATGCCGCTTTGCGACTGAAAGTCGCATAAAAACCCTTCTTCAGACACGGCTCCTATTGAACAGTCCATAACTGTTTTGTCCCTGACATGCGTTTCCAAACCAGTATCCATAGAACAGTCCTTTAAACGTCTTAACGTGTTGTATTTTTACAACGTGTGCAGAAATAGCTCCTATGGAACAGTCCATTGTGGTCTTACCATGTTATGCTTCCCAACATGTGCCGCTTTGCCACTGAGTGACACATCCTTCTTTAGCGACAGCTTCCATGTCGCCATTATGTATCTTTGGTATCTTCAAAACGGATGCAATACAGGCAAGGGGTATCCATTCATTCACCATTCACCAGTACACATTCAGAGCAACATATCAAACAGCTCTCAAATACTGATCTATTATCTAGATAAGTCTCGAGGAGGGCCTTATTCACCCATATTATTAACCTACAATACGCATAGGTCACACTATACCATAATATAAATCAACCTCTTATCATACTATATACATATATCTGTATCCCATCCCTTTATGCACCCCGCTCCCAATCCTATAACCCTTTACTGTACATATGGGTTGGGATTAGGCAGGCTTGCTCACAGCGGTATTGCAGGGCTCTGACTTGGCAGCAAGGTCTTTAATTTGAACACAGAGACCCTACCGTCAATTCGTCCGTCAACTTGCATAGACAAATGGGAGGTCCTTCTATATAAATATCGAGTCTAATCACACATATAAATCTGCAAAAATGACAAAAAAAAACCCACACAATTCCATCCCTGTGCCTGTATTTCAGAGACCATGCCCAAGGTATACCATGCACCCCTACCTCTGGTTAGGTTCAAGGAACCTTCCAGTTTTATGACTAGCGTTACATCGGTATTCTTTAGGACAAATAAATAAACTTGTCTATGTCCCAAACGACACCCAGGTGCCTTCTCCCCAGCAATGATCCCTGAAATAACTTCCCAACATTTTTATGTTCACCACCATGATGTATTGACCTGGCATACAAAGGACATCATGGTCAGGCTTCCGACCGAGGGAAGTATCAACCTGCTTCCATCTCCTCTGATCACATGTGGGTGATTTAGCCTCAAATGCGACAAGATAGAATCCCCAATCAGTAAGCCCATTGATGCCACCAAATATACAGACCAAGTCCGCACTTCTGTATATGGGATCATACAGCCTAACACCTTTCACCATCCAAACTGGTACAGCCCATCCAGGCATTTGACCACCATTTTGGATTAGTGTAAGCGACGTATTGTGGCAGAGTCTTACTGAGCGGTGATGCTAACTCATCAGGCCACTGCCCTTTATACAGAGATTGCACAATCAGCTTGATGCTGGTTGACACTTCCGCCTGCCACTGCGTGTACGCCAGAGCCCATGACCGATTTCTATCCTGTACCCTCACACCCTCCACCAACCTCTCAACATGGTTCACCAACTCTAGAGCTAATTTACTCTGGGTGTTTTGTGAATGCTATTAAGGATGCCACCAATCTCTCTGAGTAACAAAGTCCCGCTCACAGCTATGGCTGAGAGTTTGTTCCTCAGGATACCGATGTCTACTCCATTAACACCCCTCCCAGCGCCCATTCCCCCCAATATAGTGCTGAATACATGCCTCCTCTTGTGGTTACTCCTCAGAGACAAGCATCCTGCATGCACCTTATTCTGTGTCCGCACCTCTCTGGGAGTAAGTCACTTCTATAATGACCGCACTTGATTCAGCGTGTTCTCAGCAAATATAGGGTAATAGGTTTTATCAACCACTGTGAGATGTTGCAGTGCCATGTGGTGAAGGCATACTGTACTCTGGTAGTCAGCGTTTGTTCCCTTTATCTATCGGAGCATGCTCCTGTGTGTATACACTGGCATTCCCTGTGCAGGGTTTCAACTTCTCAGGTGAGACCTCAACCAGGCGCATCTCCCCCATACAAGGAAATGCTCACCCCATTGATGTGTCATCTGACACCCTCTAGTCCGGCCAACAGACACCTTATTATGCATAAGTGCCCGCCCCCTGGGTACCTGCACCATATAAATTCCGTTACGTCAATACATGTCATACATTACACAACTTTTCTTATTTCAACTCCTCCCTCCAACAAAAACATATATATTTTACATTTTCATGTTCTTTTTTTTTATTTTTTCTCTTCCTTTTTCTTTTTTTTCCTTTTTTTTTTTTTTTTTTTCCTTTTATATTCTTTATTTTCATATTTTTACATCTGTTACACCTGAATTACACATTTACAATCATTTGGCATCGTAATACATACTTTGAGTCATCTCTCCCATGGCCTATCCCTCCCCCTACCCCACTCCCCTAAGTGAAAAAAAAAAAAAAAAACAATCCGGTGGTCTTACCCCATCTTGCTCTCGCTCGCTTCCTGTTGTTCCCTTCAGCCGTCTTTTCCCAACCAGTATCTATCTGTTTTCCTAAACTCTCTCCATTGTTTCCATTTCTTTCGATGTTTCCCCTCAGTGTCTTCTAACTTATGGATGGACTCTTCTATGGTGCATATCTGCTCCACTCTCTCTATCCATGCTTTCATAGATGGGGCATTGGGGCATTTCCACCAGCGGGGGATCAGTGCCTTTGCTGCATTTAGTAAGTAAGGGATTAGAGTTGTAGAGTACTGACCCACTCCCATCTCTGTATCGTTAAATAGACACACCCATGATTGTTTCTTAACCCTTTCCCCTGTTATCTGGCCGATTAATTCTATTACCTGATCCCAATAATTTTGTATTTTGGGGCACTCCCACCACATGTGTGGGAACGTTCCAACTACCGAGCACCCTCTCCAGCATGTTGGGGAGTTGACTTCGCTATATGCATTTGCTCTCTGCGGGGTTACATACCACCTCACTAGTAGTTTGTACGACATTTCCCTTGTTTGCGTGTCTTTTGCTGTCGCGTGTACTAACCTTAATATCTTTTCCCTGTGTTCAACACTTCTAAGCGGGCCTATCTCCTTTTCCCACTTTTCTAGGTAAACTGGGAACTCATGGACTGTCTCTTGCAGCAAGATTTTATATAATTTTGATGTCCTTTTCTCTAAGCTTTGTGGTGACTCTAGTAATTTCTCTAATGGTCTCATGTGATTCTTCCCTCGTAATGGCCGTGGCAAACTCCCCACAAAGTGTTGTAATTGAGTGTAACATTTTCATGTTCTGATGGATTGGATGTGTTATGTTCCTTCCCCCAACCTCCAACCCATTGTACGTATATTAATAACACGTTTGCATTCATCAGGAGAGAGTCCAGCAAAAAAAAAAAATGTTTCAAGTCTTATTGATAGGCACAGTCTTTCAGATTCAGCACCAGATCGTCCATAGGAAAAGAAAAAGTGTTAAAGTGAATCTTTTTGTTTGTCCTGTCCCTTCCTGATATTTAGTGGAATAAATTTGGGGCGTGGTATGGCACAGACAAACTGCCAACCAGATGATCATCTGTCATCCATTTTCCAGAACCTTTCCAATCTCGCTCCACCAGGATTCTGGAATTGAAAAACAAGAGCAGAATCAAATTCTTATCCATAATATCTGCTCGCTTACTATATTTATTCCTATTTCCCTCCTTGGAACCCAGGAACTTAGCATTCCTGGCTTCTGCAACTTGACCAAACTATCAAAACAACCATGACCTCTTTAGGCAGAAGCCACTCTAAAATGGTTCCAATGGTATGGTCAAAACATTCAAAACAGACGTCAATGTTGTTTCTCAAAAATTCTAAAATTAAAACACTAAAAAAAAACAATGCATTTATCTTTATCTTTAAGATGTACGCACTAATCCCCTTTCAGGTGGACAAAGCCTAAACCTTTTGGAGCTTTTTACACCTGAACAAAACAACAATAAAATAGCTGACTAAGCCAATACCCAAAAAAAATAAAAAATAAAAAAAAAAATAAATAAAAAGTCTGGCCATTATCACCCAAGAACAACATGACAAGACAACCACCATACAACAATGACAAACACTCAACTTTTAATTAAAGACATCCATGGATTTTCTCCTGAGAAGAGTACATGTTTCTTTTTTTTATCTGAAAGACAATAAGTTAATGGGAAAAACAACACAAACAAAACATTTGTAACTTCATCACAACATTTGCTACCTCAACTGTAACTCTTTAGTCCATTAATGTCAGATTATTGTTTAAATGTTTTCATTGTTTGCAAACAATTACTAATTAATGAGCTCATGGTACCATGTGATAATCGATTATGCATTTACAATAACCTAACCCCCGTGTTGGTCTCACTTTGACGGACCTGCAAACAAAACACAAATGTTTAGTATACAAACCTGTTCTCTTCCCTGTCTCCTGGAAAAGGAACACAAAGACAATGATTAAACACGATTATCATGATAATTGACTTTAAGTGCCCCAAGCCTCTTCCCATTAATTGTACTGCTAGGGGAACACCTACAAGCCCGAGTTGTAGTATAAACAACTAAACTAAAAAAAAAAAAAATTAAAACATTAAAACTGAAACAAAAATTAATAAAAAAAAAAAAAAAATGAAAAGTGAAAAATTAAAAAAAAAAATTAATAAAAAAAAATAAAAAAAATATGAAAAAAATAATTAATAATAAAAAAAAAAAACATTAAAAATTTAAAAAATTTTTATGAAAATAAAAATAAAAATTAATAAAGAAAATTAAAAAAAAACTAATAAAAAATTCATAAAAATTAATAAAACATTAAACCTTATAAAAAAAATTACAAAAATACTTAAAACCTTATTCATAGGAAGGAAACTTTGATCAGAGTATTTTTAACATCCTTGCAGCTGACTAAGTTCTGCTAGCATTGCTTCCCCCAGTGCTATGTTTAAATAACCATGCGGCTACCTCCATTTTGATTTTATGCAACTGTCCTACATATTGCTTTTCAGTTTGTAGACTCCGTAATTGGGTCTTAACGGGGAATTGGGTTTGCTTACTATGGGCTCCATTCTTTGGATTGCTACCCCACCTGACCGAATAACATTCATACTGCCTTGGGGTCGTTTTCAGGTATGATCTTTTTTGATACAGAATACATGAGTTCATTTTGAATCCAACACCCCCTTACAACTTCACACAGGGGGGAGGCCGGGATCTGGGGGTCGCCTTGTTAAAGGGGGCTTCCAGATTCCCATAAGCCCGCAGACCCCCACAACCACCAGCCAGGGTTGTGGGGATGAGGCCCTTGTCCTCATCAACATGGGGACAAGGTGCTTTGGGGGGGACCCCAAAGCATCCTCCCAATGTTGAGGGCATGTGGCCTGGTACGGTTTAGGAGGGCGGCGCTCTCTCGTCCCCCCTCTTTTCCTGCGGCCTGCCAGGTTGCGTGCTCGGATAAGGGTCTGGTATGGATTTTGAGGGGGACCCCCACGCCATTTTTTTTGGCACAGGGTTCCCCTTAAAATCCATACCAGACCTGAAGGGCATGGTATGGATTTTGAGGGGGACCCTTGCGCCATTTTTTTTTTGTTTCGGCACGGGGTTCCCCTTAATATCCATACCAGAAGCTGATTCTGCTGCTTCAACTAATGAATAAGCGTGGACTAAAAATGTTCATAGTTTAACTATGCATGTGTAATACTTTACAAGTTGACTACCTCTGCCACTTCCTAAAATTAATAATTGGGCGTTTAATATATTTAACATCCATCTACCTCATTTTTGCTCATGATTTCCCCTAATATTTGATTTAGTCTATTGAAGAACCACTTAGTGATTGGTTAAGAGACAATATGTTCTCCAAAATAAATTAATTAATCATATTGTGAAAATATAGTCGTTTCAATTGACTATAGCAACAGTCCGGACATACGTGGTGTGTTTAGTGTTGTTTTATGTTTGTCTTGTTGTGTCCAGTTTGTCTATAGCATAATTATAAGATGTCTGATTGTTGAGATTTTTTTTAAGGAGCTGCACCTTTGTATATAAATACATTTTGATACTTAATAAAATTTAAATGGTTTAAATAAATACAACTATACGATTTATTTTTCACTGTTAGTAGTAGCCTCTTTTGAGCCCAGTTCTATCGGTCTCAAAAATCTCTCTTTTTTCTATATGCATTTTGGTTACGGCAGTGATACCCTATATGGTCTATGATCGGTTGTTGGTCACTCAATTGGAGTGACCGTTTATTGGTATTCAAATTGTTTTTCCTTTTCCCCCTTTTTTCCCTACAGTCACTAACTATGACCCACATGCTTGGCCAAACACAGCACCGTCTGTACAGCGAGCCGTAATTGGCCAAAGCCAGGGTGGCTTTGGCCAATTATGGCTCAGGGGGTTTAGTACACGCCCCACACTATACAAGGCCGCCTGGAAGTCGGCCTTGTGTAGTGTGTTCTGGCGTGCTGATAGAGAGAGATAGACAGTGTCATTTCATTTCATTTGAGTTAGATAGAGCAGGCAGGATGCGAGTCAGTTAGCTGCAGTCAATGTATTGTGTATTTATATGCATCCTAGGTGTTGTGTGTGTGTGTGTGTGTGTGTGTGTGTTTAGCTAGATTTGTTCCTGCTGGTGTTTTTCTGATCCTATACCACAGGCAGACCGCTGCATTAATTACAGTTGGTGTACTGTGTACACTGCACAGCGTACACTTAAAGCTACCCAAATTGCTGGTGTTCTTCTGATCCTATACCACGGGCAGGCAGCTGCAGTAATTACAATTGGTGTACTGTGTACTCTGCACGGTGTGCACTTAAAACTACCCCAATTGCTGGTGTTTTTCTGATCCTATACCACAGGCAGGCAGCTGCAGTAATAACAGATGGTGTACTGTGTACTCTGCACAGTGTGCACTTAAATCTACCCCAATTGCTGGTGTTCTTCTGATCCTATACCACAGGCAGGCAGCTGCAGTAATTACAGTTGGTGTACGGTGTCCTCTGCACAGTGTACACCTAAAGCTACCCCAATTGCTGGTGTTCTTCTGATCCTATACCACAGGCAGGCAGCTGCAGTAATTACAGTTGGTGTACTGTGTCCTTTGCACAGTGTGCACCTAAAGCTACCCCAATTGCTGGTGTTCTTCTGATCCTATACCACAGGCAGGCAGCTGCAGTATTTACAGTTGGTGTACTGTGTCCTCTGCACAGTGTGCACATAAAGCTACCTGAAGACAATTGCTGGTGTTCTCATACTAATAATACTACAGGCAGGCAGTTGATTCTGCTAGCTGCAGTATAATCAATATATACATCCCAGGTTTGTGCAGCTACATCTCACTGCGGGCCATTAGTGTGTCTGGAAGGCCAACAAGGAGAGGCAGACAGTCACAAGCCAATAAAAGAGGACAAGCAGGCTCTGTGTCTAGAGGCAACAGTGCTGGTCGTGGACATGGTGCATCCTCATCAGCACACGCTTGTCCTTTTTTCCGGCAGCTGGCCACGTTGAGACGCAACATGCCGAAGACTTGGTAGAGTGGATGACCAAGCCGTCCTCATCCTCCTCATCCTCTCTCACCCAGGCTCAGGGTACTGAGCGGCCTCTTACCTCGGCTCAATGGCATCAGTCACTCCTTCCCTAGCCCCACCATGTCCTCCTGAGGAGTCCCCTGAACTGTTTGACCACAGTGTTGGGTACATGCTCCAGGAGGATGCCCAGCGTTTTGAAGTCTCTGATGACGGTTCCCAGCTAGAGAAAGGCAGTAATGTTAGCCCAGAGAGAGGGGGTGCCCAAGAAGGACAGCAATCTGGCAGTCATGTTCCCCCAGCTGCAGCATACTGCCAGGTTTGCTCCAGTGATAAGGTCACTGACTCCACGTCGGTGCCTGATAGGAGAGAGGAGGAGGCACATCTCCAACAAGGCAGGATGCCCTCCAGGGGTCAGCTTAAGGGCAGCACACCGACTGCATCACACCACAGAGCTCTGCATGTGCAGGGCGCTGCTGTCTCTGCACGTTATTCCAAAAGTTCTTTTGTTTGGGCCTTTTTTGAGACGAGTGCATCCGATCGCACCGCTGCTATTTGCAACATATGTCTCAAGCGTATCTCGCGTGGCCAAAACATCAGCCGCTTGGGCACTACATGCTTGACCAGACATATGTCGACCTGCCATGCAGTTCATTGGCAAGCATACCTAAAAGACCCACACCAAACAACAAAGCGGACCTATCCTTGCTCCTCATCAGCTGGGATCTCCAACCCCACTATACCTTCAGTCCTCTCTAAAACCTGCACTGAGAGGAATGAAGGTGTCACGTACCTGGTGGTGCAAGCCCGATATTGCAGGGAGAGACCTCCCTTGCGTCTCCCACTCCTGGTTCCCTGGTGTGGGGACAGGAGACCCAGGAGTGAGGAGGAGCACGGGTGCCTGGCAGGATCAACAGACCGGTGGAGTGACCACGTCAACTCAGCGGACACGGTGGGGGCCTGGATAGCAGAGAAGACTGGATACAGACGAATGAGCTGGATCGCAGGTAAACAGGATAGCAGAGCTGGCTGGATCTGGACAAACAGCTTAGCAGCAGAGCAGGGTGAATCTGGATGGACAGCTTAGCAGACTGGTCAGCGGAGTAGGCCGGAACTGAACAGGTAAGCAGGTTCAACAGGCACACAGGATAGCAGAGCTGGCTGGATCTGGACAAACAGCTTAGCAGACTGGACAGCAGACCAGGACGAATCTGGATGGACAGCTTAACAGACTGGTCAGCAGAGTAGGCCGGAACTGAACAGGTAAGCAGGTTCAACAGGCACACAGGATAGCAGAGCTGGCTGGATCTGGACAACAGCTTAGCAGACTGGACAACAGAGCAGGATGAATCTGGATGGACAACTTAGCAGACTGGACAGCAGAGCAGGAAACAGGACTATGGCACAGGCTGGATCAGTGCAGGTGATCAGACTTGGAGCAGGAAACAGAACCTCTGAACGGACTGGAGCAGTGCAAACGATGAGGTTCATTACAGGGACAGGAACCATGCAGGTAATCAGAGTTCATCAAGGAAGTCAGGTCAGGAATCAAACTGGTATTTAAAGGTACAAGGGATGAGGCAGAAGGATGGTCACAACAAGCCGGGGTCGGGTACAGGCAGATAGCTGGGTAGTCACTGGTAAGCCGGGTCAATAGGACAGATAAATCAGGATCAGATTACACACACCACAACGCTGTAGAGCAGACAGCAAAGAGTGTCTGCTCAGGTCAAGTTTAAATAGGCTGACTGGCGCTAACTAAAGCGCGCGCCCGTCTCCCCGTGCACAGTTGCACGCGCCCGGGCGCGCATGCGCAGTGGAATCTGAGGGCCGGGACGGCCCGGGTTTAAGTTTCTGGCAGGATCTTCATGACAGAAGGTGTAGAATTAGGTGTGTCACAGCCAAGTACTTGCGGGCAATCTGCTATCGGTACACTGACGTCAGATTGTACCAGGCACATTTCCCTGCCCCAGCTGCTGCCACACCAAAAGAAGTTCGCTCCCAGCCATCCACATGCCCAGCGGTTGAATGCTAGCTTGGCTAAATTGCTAGCACTTCAACTGCTGCCTTTTCAGTTGGTAGACTCTGCCCCCTTCAGTGAGTTTGTGGAATGTGCGGTTCCTCAGTGGCAGATTCCCAAACGCAACTTTTTCTCACGGAAGGCAATTCTGGCTCTCTACCGGCATGTGGAAGGCAATGTCTTGGCCTCGCTGTTCAGGGCGGTCAGCGGTAAGGTGCATATTACTGCTGACTCATGGTCCAGCAGGCATGGACACGGACATTGCCTATCTTTCACGGTGCATTGGGTGACTCTGCTGGCAGCTGAGAAGGATGCAGGACAAGGTGCAGTAGTGTTGGAGGTTGTTCCACCACCATGCCTCCAAAATGCTACTACTGGTGATTCTGACACACCTCTCTCCTCCACCCCTCCTCTTCTTCTTCCTCCATGGCCTCTTCCTGTGCTTTGTCCTCGGAACCAGCAGTGCTCCGTAGGCGCTCAAGGGGCTACGCAAGTACGCAGGCAAAAAGATGCCATGTGGTGCTTGCGCTGGTGTGCTTGGGGGACAGGAGCCACACTGGGGCAGAGAATCTGTCAGCTCTGCAGGGGCAGGCTCAAGGTGGTTTACGCCATGGCAGCTTAAGGCAGGAATGGTGGTTTGCGACAATGGCACCAACCTCCTCTCCGCCCTCTGACAGGGACAACTGACCCATGTGCCCTGTTTGGCTCACGTCCTTAACTTGGTGGTGCAGCAGTTCTTGGGCAGGTACTCGGGCTTACAGGATGTCCTGAGGCAGGCCAGGAAAGTCTCTGTGCATTTCCGCTGGTCATATAATGCCAGTGCTCGGCTGGCTGACCTCCAAAAGGATTTTAACCTGCCCAAGAACCGCCTAATCTGTGACATGCCCACCAGGTGGAACTCAACGTTGGCCATGCTGCATCGGCTGCACACGCAGCAGAGGGCCATCAATGAGTACCTGTGCGACTATGGCACCAGGACAGGGTCAGGGGAGCTTGTTTTTTTTTCCCCACGCCAATGGGCCATGATCAGGGATGCATGCACTGTCCTGTCACAATTTGAGGAGGCCACGAGGATGGTGAGCAGTGGCAGTGCATGCATCGGTGACACTGTCCCTCTTGTCCACCTGTTGGAGCACACGCTGCGTGGAATAATGGACAGGGCACTTGAGGCAGGAAGAGGAGGACTTCCTTACCTCTCAAGGCCCCCTTTATCCAGACAGTGTTCCTGCTTGCCCGCCGATCACACAGGAAAAGGAGGAGAAGGAGGAGGATTGTGTCAGCATGGAGGTGGAGCCTAGCACTCAGCATCAGCAGCAGTCTTTAAGGGATCATTTACAGTCCCAAAAAGACACATGGACTTGTACTTGGCTGGGAGGAGGTGGCTGCGGATTATGTCGTCCTTATTGACCCAGAGGACTCCGGACCGAATGCCTCAGCTAGCCTACGCTGCATGGCCTCCCTGATCCTGCAAAGCATGCGGAAGGATCCTCGTATTCGTCGGATCAAGGAGGGGGCTCATTACTGGCTGGCAACCCTCCTTGATCCACGTTACAAGGGTAAGGTTGCGGACCTTATCTTTCCGTCGCAGAGGGAGCAGAGGATGAAACATCTTCAGGAGGCCTTGCAGAAATGTCGGTGCAACGCGTTCCCAGAGACTGGGAGGTTACAAATTCTTCGGTCTGCGGCTTCGGTCAATCAAAGAAGGAGCGGTGGAGAAGGTGGCCGTCTGACCAATGTGTTCAGACAATTTTTTTAGTCCACAGCCCCAAGGTATGATCGGTTCCATCAACCATCGCCAGTGTCTGTTTTACATGGTGAAGAAATACCTAGGAGCAAGGTCAGACTTGGACACCTTTCCCACAGAAAATCCTTCGGAACGCACATTCAGTGCTGCTGGAGGCTTTGTAAACGATCACAGCGTGCACCTGTCCACCGACTTGGTTGATCGACTGACCTTCATAAAAATGAATCGGTCTTGGATCACCACCAGCTACCAAGCACCTGATGCTGATGTAACCGAATAATTTTTTTTGAAATGTCAGATCCCTTCAAGACTGCCTATGCTGAGTGACTATCCTCTTCCTCCTCAATGATCATGCTGATAGCTTGTAAGAACATTTTTGGTTCTGGGCACCGTCACCAGTGGCTAAGGCCCAATTTTTCAGCCCCTGTTTAACAGGTGCATGTAATTACAACTTTTTGATGCAATACTTTGCAGCAGGGCTCATTCCTGCGCTCCAACTAGAGTATCTGTGAGGGGTTGCAATGTTGTGGCACCAACACCAGTGCCTAAGGCCCAATTTGTCTGCCCCTGTTTAACAGGGACATGTAATTACAATTCTTGATCTAATATTTCACAGCAGGGCCCATTCCTCCGCCTGCCAAGAGTAACTGTGAGGACTTAGTGTTGTGGCAACACCACCACCACTAGGGATGGGCACGGTGTTCGATTCGAACCCATGTTTGAATCGAACATCGGCCGTTCGACCGATCATCGAGCCCAGAACCATGTGGGCCAATCGCATCAAATTCGTGTGATGCGAACGGACCACAATGCATTGCGCCAGTAGCAGTGCATTGCTGGCTGATGATTGGCCAAGCATGCACTGTGACCCCGCATGCTTGGCCAATCATAGAGCCGGCGGCGAGGAGAGCAATAATTGGCCACAGGCAGGATGCCTGTGGCCAATTATAGCTCAGGGGGTTTAGTACACGCCCCACACTATATAAGGCCGCCGCACCGGCAGCCTCATGTAGTGTGTTCCGGCGTTAGTCTGTGACGGTGTCAGTGACATTATCTGCTGTGCCTGTGATTCATTCTGCTGAGTGCTGACATTATCTGCTGTGATTCTGGGGATTAGTGTAGTGTGTGCGTGCTGTTAGTATAGCACTGCAGTATCACATTAAATCACCTTTACCCTTCTGGCCTGTTGTGTCATCTAAGGCAGCCATCTGCAGCTAATGAATTGCCGGCTCCCGTAACACAGAGAACAGTCATTCATTGAAAGTCATTGATAAAAAAAAAAGTAATTGATAAAAAAAAAAAAAAAGCGTGGGGGTCCCCCCAAATTCAATTACCAGGCCCTTCAGGTCTACTATGGATATTAAGGGGAACCCCGTTCCAATTTTTTTTTTTAAAATGATGTAGGGGTCCCTCTAAATATCCATCCCAGACCTTCAGGTCTGGGATCGATTTTTAAGGGGAACCCCGGCCAAAAATAAATGGCGTGGGGTCCCCCTCAAAGCACCTTGTCCCCATGTTGATGAGGACAAGGGCCTCTTCCCCACAACCCTGGCCATTGGTTGTGGGGGTCTGCGGGCGGGGAGCTTATCGGAATCTGGAAGCCCCCTTTAACAAGGGAACCCCCAGATCCCGCCCCCCCCCTGTGTGAAATGGTAAGAGGGTGCAAAATTACCCCTACCATTTCACCAAAAAAGTGACAAAAATGGTAAAAATGACAGGAGACGGTCTTTGACAATTCCTTTATTAAAATCTTCTTTCTTCTGGTCTTCCTTCTTCCTTTCTTCATCCTTCGGTTTATTCATCTTCTTCCATCTTCTACCATCTTCTTCCATCTTCTTCTTCCATCTTCTTCTTCCTCCGATCCGATTCTTCTTGCTCTGGTCTTCTCGTCCGGCATCTTCTTCCACGGCGTCAGTGTCTCTTCTTGGGCCGCTCCATGCAATGGGAGGCTCCCGCTGTGTGTTGCTTCGCTGCGTCTGACAGGTCTTTTATAACGGAGGGTGGGGCCACCTGGTGACCCCACCCCCCTCTGACATCATGGGGAAAGCCATAGGGAAGTCCCCATGACGTCCCCGTGCGTCAGAGGGGGGCAGGGTCACCAGGTGGCCCCGCCCTCCATTATAAAAGAGCTGTCAGACGCAGCGAAGCCTCACACAGCGGGAGCCTCCCATTGTGGGGAGCGGCCCAAGAAGAGACGCCAACGCCATGGAAGAAGATGCCGGACGAGAAGACCAGAGCAAGAAGAAGCGTATCGGAGGAAGAAGAAGATGGAAGAAGATGCCGGAAGGAGAAGATGAAGAAACCGAAGGATGAAAAAAGGAAGGAAGAAGACCAGAAGAAAGAAGATGAAAGAAGATTTTTAAAAAGAAAATGTCAAAGACCGTCTCCTGTCATTTTTACAATTTTTGTCACTTTTTTGGTGAAATGGTAGGGGTACTTTTGTACCCCCTTACCATTTCACACAGGGGGGGGGGGCGGGATCTGGGGGTCCCCTTGTTAAAGAGGCTTCCAGATTCCGATAAGCCCCCCGCCCGCAGACTCCCACAACCAATGGCCAGGGTTGTGGGGAAGAGGCCCTTGTCCTCATCAACATGGGGGCAAGGTGCTTTGAGGGGTCACAGACCCCCAAAGCACCCTCCCAATGTTGAGGGCATGTGGCCTGGTACGGTTCAGGAGGGAGGTGGGGGCGCTCTCGTCCCCCTCTTTTCCTGCGGCCTGCCAGGTTGCGTGCTCGGATAAGGGTCTGGTATGGATTTTGAGGGGGACCCCACGCCATTTTTTTTTTTGGCCGGGGGTTCCCCTTAAAATCCATCCCAGACCTGAAGGGTCTGGTATGGATATTTAGGGGGACCCCTACGTATTTTTTTTGTAAAATTTGAAGCGGGGTTCCCCTTAATATCCATAGCAGACCTGAAGGGCCTGGTAATTGAATTTGGGGGGACCCCCACACTTTTTTTTTTTTTTTTTTTTTATCAATGACTTTTTTTTATCAATGACTTTCAATGAATGACTGTTCTCTGTGTTACGGGAGTCGGCAATTCATTAGCCGCTAGTGATTTTAAATAGCTTTTTTTCCTGCAAAAATGACACTTTGTGCAGTGACAGTTCTAAGCACGGGAAACATGTGCCCCTTCACAGGCATACTATAGATACCCCCCAGGTATGAAATTTAAAGGAATATTACACTTTTATTGTTTCACATTAAGCATTATTAAAAGCACTGCTCCTGAAAAAAGGGCCGTTTTTTTAAAAAAAAATTTGCATTGATACATGTCCCCTGGGGCAGGACCCAGGTCCCCAAACACTTTTTATGACAATAACATGCATATTAGCCTTTAAAATTAGCACTTTTGATTTCGAACGTTCGTGTCCATTGTAATTAATAGGGTTCGAATGTTCGCGCAAACTTCCGGTCCGTTCGCAGGTTCTGGTGCGAACCGAACCCGGGGGTGTTCGGCTCATCCCTAACCACCACAACCAAAAGCCAAATTTTTCTACCACTGTTCAACAATGGCATGTAATTATAATTCTTGATATAATAGTTCATAGCAGGGCGTTCCAGTGCCCACCAAGAGTAACTGTGAGGGCTTACAGTGTTGTGGCAACACCTTAGGCCCAAATTTCTGCAGAGCATATAGGGCAGGCCCCTACTTTCAAATATCCAACTTACAAACGACTCCTACTTGCAAACGGAAGGAGACAACAGGAAGTGAGATGAAATCTACCCCTAAGAAGGGAAATTCTCTCCTGTAAGCGTTGATATGGGAAAACGTGTCTCCTCTTCACTGATGCTTTATCACTAATCCTTGTTTCACTAAAAACCCCAAATTTTCAAAAATCATTTGTCATTGGGACAGAAAGTCAGGGGAAACCTTCTGAAGAGGTGCACAGACAGCAAAACAAATGTTACAGGGTGATAACCCTTCCCTATGTTTTCCAAAAAGCCTAAAAATAATTATTTTGGCTGGAGCTACACTTTAAAAATGTACTAGTTCAAAATTACAAACAGATTCTACATAACAACAAACCTACAGTCCTTGTCTTTGCACCGCCTGTATACTGCTGTTCAGAGTATATAGGGCCTGGGGGCCCCACGCCTTTCTTTTTTTTATTTGGGTGCGGGGTTCCCATTAATATCCATATAAGACCCAAAGGGCCTGGTAATGGACTGGGGGGGGGGGGGGTACTCATGCCGTTTGCCTCACTGATTTTCATCCATATTGTGGGGACCAGACATTACATTAAAGCCGCAAGCAGTTTTAAATGACTTTTATTCTTTTAAAAATGTCATTTTGTGCAGGGACTGTTTCAAGCACGGGAAACACGCGCCACTTTACAGGCATACTATAGACACCCACCAGGTACGATATTTAAAGGAATATTTCACTTTTTTTTCACTTTAAGCATCATTAAAATCAGTGCTTTCAAAAAAACTGACGTTTTTAAAACTTGATACATGTCCCCTGGGGCAGGACCCAGGTCCCCAAACACTTTTTAAGACAATAACTTGCATATTAGCCTTTAAAATTGACACTTTTAATTTCGAACGTTTGAGTCCCATAGACTTTAACAGGGTTCTAAAGTTTGCGCAAACTTTAGGTCCGTTCGCAGGTTCTGGTGTGAACTGAACCGAGGGGTGTTCGGCTCATCCCTACTGGTGCGCAGTCATGATGTTGGAACAGGAAGGGACCATCCCCAAATTGTTCCCACAAAGTTGGGAGCATGAAATTGTCCAAAATGTCTTGGTATGCTGACGCCTTACCAGTTCCCTTCACTGAAACTAAGGGGCCAAGCCCAACCCCTGAAAAACAACCAAACACCATAATCCCCCGTCACCAAAATGATTTGGACCAGTGCACAAAGCAAGGTCTATAAATGGCATGAATGAGAAACTTGACTGGCCTGGACAGTCCTGACCTCAACCCATTAGAACACTTTTGGGATGAATTAGAGCAGAGACTGCAAGCCAGGCCTTCTCATCCAACCTGACCTAACAATTGTGCTTTTGGAAGAATGGTCAAAAATTCCCATAGATACGCTCCTAAACCTTGTGGACAGCCTTTCCAGAAGAGATGAAGTTGTTATAGCTGTAAAGGGTGGGCCAACGCAAAATTGAACCCTACAGACTAAAGGCCCATACCCACGATATGAAAATCGGAAGTAAAATTTTTCTTCCTAACGATTAATCTGCCGATTTTTGGATCGTTAGTATGGTGCTTTTGATAGCCAATTCCGACTGACAAAAGCTGGATGTGCAAACTATAAAAATGTTATCGTACGTGAACTCAGTGTCTGATTTTCATTTAATTAGTAAGTTTTTTTCTGAAAAAAAACATAAGAGCGAGACTATGCATGCTCAGAAACGAAAGAATACATACAAAACTATTCAACACATCACTTCTGAAGTTGTATTCTGTCGGATGAGAATTTGCATATGGTGAGTAACCGCTTCACTTTCGATATGAGACTAGCATGCCGCAAAAAATGGATGAACAGTCGAGGCTTAAGACTGGGATGCCATTAAAGTTTATGTGATTGTAAGGCAGGTGTCCCAATACTTTTGGTAATATAGTGTATATTTCATTTTTTACATTTTTATATCCATCTTTAGAGAACTGTCTGATATTGGAGATATATAGAGACAACCAGGAGATGAAATATAGCTCCATTATTATGTGATTTATATAGTTTAGACATACATTATATTATCAAAAGAATTGGGCCAATAATATAATAATAAAAATGTAATTCACTACAAAAATGCAATTCACAGCTACTTCAGTATAACATATAATGTGCAAAAATACAATATCACCCGAGGTATCCAGACAATGGCCGCAATCACATTACATAGAAAGGAAAAAGCCTCCATGTCACTGCCTGGACTCCATCATACACGGCTTCAGTCCGGAGCGGTGTGTGCTCTGAGTTCTGTGTATACTCGTGTATATGATGGAAGTGTACAATCTGTGATTCTATATATATATTTAAGGATTATGCACTATGAAGGCTTTTTCTTTTCTATGTAATGTGATTGCGGCCATTGTCTGGATACCTCGGGTGATATTGGAGATACTACCTGGAGGTCTGACATTCTGTGGCACAGTCTGTTCTCATTGGAAGCCAGCTTGAGCAGAGTGGGGCTGCTGGAATGATATAAACAAGCGTGTCTGGGCTTTGCTTGTGGGGACAAACCTTTTGGCAAGTGACCTGTTTGCTCACTGGTGTGGTGGAGGTCGATTGAAGTTGCTGCAAAGAGGTGGAAGATGATCAGCATTGATTTATTCCATCTGGATGAATCTCTGGTATTTCTGTTAGACCCCTTTCACACTGAGGCAGTTTTTAGACATTTTAGCTCTATAAATAGTGCCTGAAAAATCCCATTTATGTGCATGAGTGCTTTCATGCTGGGGTGGTGGGCTTGCGGGATGTTAGAAAAAGTCTTGCAAGCAGTATCTGTGGGGCGGGTTATGAGCATTATAAATAGCACTCTCAAATGCCCCTACCCATTGAAATTAATTGGCAGCACTTCCAAAGCACTTTGAAAGCACTGCAAAACTTTTTTTTCTTTTTTTTTAAGGTCCCGTTGTCACCGGCCCACTAGCGCACAAAATGCTACACTAAAGCACTAAAGCACCACAAAAATGACCAGCACTTTAGTGACGTTTTAGCGGTGCTGCAGTGTGAAAGGTCTTACTGCACAAGTCACTGTATGGTGATTGGAGATGGAAGTAATGGTGAATGGGTTGTAGGAAATCCGCTTTTTCACATTTATGAACTTTCTCTTGATGTTTGCAATTTTTTAAGATAATTTTGTTGCTCTTCATGTATTTTTGTACATTATATGTTGTATAGATTGGAGTAGCTGTGAATAGGTTATAGGAGATCTGCCCTTTCTCACATGTATGAAAATAGGATTTTATATTACAGCTTACCTGTAAAATCCTCTGTGTCCCATGATGTACTCCAAGAAAAGGATTTTACAGTTAAGCTGTAATAAAAATCCTATTTTCTTTATGGTACATCATGGGACACAGAGCCTTAAGTAATTACTTAATGGGAAGTCCCATAACAATGCTTCTTGAGAGGGAGAGACAACCCGCAGGGTACACCCAGGATTTATACTGCTGCCTGCAGCACACTGCGCCTGAAGGCGATATCCTCATACCTCCTTACATTCACCTGATAACATTTTGTGAATGTATGCACTGAAGACCAAGTTGCTGCCTTACAGATCTGAGCTATGGAGGCCTGGTGAAGCACTGCCCAAGAAGCACTAACCAACCTGGTAGAGTGCGCCTTAACTTGAAACAGTGGAATCTTACCTCTTAAATCAAAAGTTTGAATTATGACTTGCCAAATCCACTTAGCGACAGTGGATTTCGACACTGCCTGTCCTTTCATAGGACCCTCTGGCAGAATAAATAAGACATCAGTCTTACGAATCTGAGCATTTGTCTATAACCATCTCAATACAGTGCATTTTCACCCCCTTCCTGCCCAAGCCATTTTTCAGCATTCATCGCTGTCACACTTTGAATGACAATTGCGCGGTCATACAACACTGTACCCAGATTAACTTGTTATCATTTTGTCCCCACAAATAGAGCTTTCTTTTGGTGGTATTTGATCACCTCTGCGGTTTTTATTTATTGCGCTATAAACAATAGAAGAGTGACAAGTTTTTAAAAAAACAATATTTTTTACTTTACTAAATATCCCCCAAAAATATATAAAAACATTTTTTTCCTCAGTTTGGGCATAGACGTATTCTTCTACATATTTTTGGTAAAAAAAAAAAAAAAAATCGCAATAAGCGTATATTGATTGTTTTGCACAAAAGTTATAGTGCCTATAGAATAGAGGTTAGATTTATAGCATTTTTTTTTTTTTTTTTTTAACTAGTAATTGCAGCGATCTGCAATTTTTATCGTGACTGCGATATTGCGGCGGACATATCGGACACTTTTGACACATTTTTGAGACTATTCACATTTATACAGTGATCCGTGCTATAAAAATGCATTGATTACTGTATAAATGTGACTGGCATGGAAGGGGTTAACACTAGGGGGCGCTGAAGGGGTTAATATGTTCACTGGTAGTGATTCTAACGGTAGGGGGAGGGTAATCACAAGAGAAGGAGACCAATCAGTGTTTCTCTGTACTGAGAACACACCATCGGCCTCCTGTGTTTACATATACAGATCCACGGTCCTGCTGTGTTACCGGGCAATCATGGGTGCCCAGCGGCCATCGCGGCCACCGGGCATGCGCATTGGGTGGCCAGTCACATAGCGGGCACCCTCCTGCCATGAGAGCTGTGCCGTCTGGCCGTCAATTGACAGCCGGTGGTCGCAAAGCAGTTAAATAGATTTTCACTACTCTCACCACATTAAGACAATGTAGTGACTCTTCTTCCCTGGAACATGGTTTTGGAAAAAACAATGGCAGGACAATATCTTGGTTCAGGTAAAACCTGAAACCACTTTTGATAACAAAAAAGTCTGGACGAGGGCGTAACACCACTCTGTCCCCATGACAAATCAAATATGTCTCTTTACAAGAAAGAGCAGCCAATTCAGAAACCCTCCTTGCTGAGGATATAGCAACCAAAAATACCAACTTCCTTGTCAGAAGGACTGAATGTTGTATTGGTTCAAATGCCTGTTTTTTGTAACACAGACAAAATTAAGTTCAAGTCCCAAAGGTTCAAGGGAGGTTTGACGGGTGAAATAAACCACGTCACCCCTTGCATAAAACCCCGGACTAAAGAATGAGTAGCAAGTAGGGATGGGCCCAGTGTTCGATTCAAATCCATGTTCAAATCGAACATCGGCCGTTCGTCTGCTTGTCGAGGGCAGAACTCTGAGGGCCGTTCGCATCAAATTTGTGTGATGCGAACGGTCCACAATGCACTGCGCCAGTCGCAGGGCATTGCTGGCTGATGATTGGCCAAGCATGCACTGTGACCCCGCATGCTTGGCCAATCATAGAGCCAGCGGCGAGGAGAGCAATAATTGGCCACAGGCAGGATGCGCCGGCGGCCTCGTGTAGTGTGTTCCGGCTTGAGGAACAGTGACAGACTGTACTGTACTGTACACTATATTTGCATCATTTCTGTGTGGGGAAAGTGTAAGGAAAGAGGAAAAATAGGCAGGGATAGTGTGTTCTTTTCAGTGCTGTTCTCTACCAATCCAGCCATCTGCATGAGTTAGTGTGTGTGTGTGTGTGTGTGCTGTGTGTCTGAGTATAGCACAGCAGTAGCACACTAAACCACCTTACCCTGTATCTGCCCTTCTGCCCTGTTGTCATTGTCATCTAAGACAGCCATCTGCAGGAGTTAGTGTGTGTGTGCTGTGTGAGTATAGCACAGCACACTAAACCACCTCACCCTATATCTGCCCTTCTGCCCTGTTGTCATGGTCCTCTAAGACAGCCATCTGCAGGAGTTAGCGTGTGTGTGCTGTGTGAGTCTAGCACAGCACACTAAACCACCTCACCCTGTATCTTCCCTTCTGCCCTGTTGTCATGGTCCTCTAAGACAGCCATCTGCAGGAGTTAGTGTGTGTGTGTGCTGTGTGAGTATAGCACAGCACACTAAACCACCTCACCCTGTATCTGCCCTGTTGTTATTGTCATCTAAGACAGCCATCTGCAGGAGTTAGTGTGTGTGTGTGCTGTGAGATTATAGCACAGCACACTAAACCACCTCACCCTGTATCTGCCCTTCTGCCCTGTTGTCATTGTCATCTAAGACAGCCATCTGCAGGAGTTAGTGTGTGTATGCTGTGCGAGTATAGCACACTAAACCACCTCACCCTGTATCTGCCCTTCTGCCCTGTTGTCATCTAAGACAGCCATCTGCAGGAACTAGTGTGTGTGCTGTGTGCTGTGTGACTCCAGCACAAAATACACTACCCAATTGCTGGTTTTCCCATCTTCCTGCAGGCCATTACAACGTCTGGAAGACCAACAAGGAGAGGCAGACAGTCACGAGCCAAGAAAACAGGGCAAGCAGGCTCTGTGTCTAGAGACAACAGTACTGGTCGTGGACGCGGTGCATCGTCATCAGCACGTGGCCATGGGACACGCTTGTCCTTATTTTCGGCAGCTGGACATGTTGAGCCTCATTATGCTGAAGGCTTGGTAGAGTGGATGACCAAGCCCTCCTCATCCTCTTTCACCCAGGCTCAGGGTACTGGCAAAGGAGCTGCCAACGCGTACTCAATGTCATCAGGCACCCCTTCCCTAGACCCACCATGTCCTCCTCAGGAGTCCCCCGAACTGTTTGAGCACAGTGTTGGGTACATGCTCCAGGAGGATGCCCAGCGTTTTGAAGGCTCCGATGATGATACCCAGCTAGAGGAAGGCAGTAGCGTGAGCGCAGAGAGAGGGGATGTTCAAGGACAGCAATCTGGCAGTCATAGTCCGCCAGCTGCAGCTTTCTGCCAGGTTTGCTCCAGTGGTGAAGAGGGAGGGGATGCTGAGGTCACTGACTCCACGTGGGTGCCTGAACGGAGAGAGGAGGAGGAAGAGGAGGCGGCACATCTCCGATGAGGCAGGATGCCCTCCGGGGGCCAGCTTGAGGCCAGCACACCAACTGAATCACACCGCAGAGCTCCGCCTGTGCAGGGCGCTGCCTCTGCACGTTATTACAAAAGTTCTTTGGTGTGGGCCTTTTTTGAGACGAGTGCATCAGATCGCACCGCTGCTATTTGCAACATATGTCTCAAGCGTATCTCACGTGGCCAAAACATCAGCCACTTGGGCACCACAAGCATGACCAGACATATGTTGACCTGCCATGCAGCTCGTTGGCAAGCGCACCTTAAAGACCCACACCAAAGAACAAGCGGACCTCTCCTTGCTCCTCATCAGCTGGGATCTCAAACCCTACTATACCTTCAGTCCTCTCTGAAAGCTGCACTGAGAGGAATGAAGGTGTAGAATTAGGTGTGTCACAGCCCAGTACTTGCGGGCACTCTGCTAGCAGTACACCGACGTCCGATTGTACCATCAAAAGAAGTTTACTCCCAGCCATCCACATGCCCAGCGGTTTAATGCTAGCTTGGCTAAATTGCTAGCACTTCAACTGCTGCCTATTCAGTTGGTAGACTCTGCGTTTGTTCAATGTGCGGTTCCTCAGTGGCAGGTTCCCAAACGCCACTTTTTCTCACGGAAGGCGATTCCGGCTCTCTACCGGCATGTGGAAGGCAATGTCTTGGCCTCGCTGGACAGGGCGGTCAGCGGAAATGTGCATATTACCGCTGACTCATGGTCCAGCAGGCATGGACAGGGACGTTACCTATCTTTCACGGCCCATTGGGTCACTCTTTTGGCAGCTGGGAAGGATGCAGGACAAGGTGCAGTAGTGTTGGAGGTTGTTCCGCCACCACACCTCCAAAATGCTACTACTGGTTGTGACACACCTCTCTCCTCCACCCCCCTCCTCTTCTTCTTCCTCCATGGCCTCTTTGAGTGCTCTGTCCTTGGAATCAGCAGAGCTCCGTAGGCGTCCAAGGGGCTACGCAAGTACGCAGGCAAAAAGATGCCATGCCGTGCTTGCGCTGGTGTGTTTGGTGGACAGGAGCCACACTGGGGCAGAGGTTCTGTCAGCTCTGCAGGGGCAGGCCGAGAGGTGGTTGATGCCATGCCAGCTTAAGCCAGGAATGGTGGTTTGTGACAATGGCACCAACCTCCTCTCCGCCCTACGACAGGGACAGCTGACCCATGTGCCCTGTATGGCTCACTTTCTTAACCTGGTGGTGCAGCGGTTCTTGGGCAGGTACCCAGGCTTACAGGATGTCCTGAGGCAGGCCAGGAAAGTCTGTGTGCATTTCCGCCGATCGTATAATGCCAGTGCTCGGCTGGCTGAGCTGCAAAAGGAGTTGAACCTGCCCAAGAACCGCCTTATATGTGACATGCCCACCAGGTGGAACTCAACGTTGGCCATGCTGCAGCGACTGGACACGCAGAAGAGGGCCATCAATGAGTACCTGTGCGACTACGGCACCAGGACAGGGTCAGGGGAGCTCGGATTTTTTTCCCCATGCCAGTGGAGCATGATTAGGGATGCATGCACTGTCCTGTCACCATTTGAGGAGGCCACGAGGATGGTGAGCAGTGACAGTGCATGCATCAGTGACACTGTACCTCTTGTCCCCCTGTTGGAGCATACGCTGCGTGGAATAATGGACAGGGCACTTGAGGCAGAACAGAGGCAGGAAGAGGAGGACTTCCTTGCCTCTCAAGGCCCCCTTTATCCAGACAGTGTTCCTTCTCTCCCACCCCTCACACAGGAAGAGGATGAGGAGGAGGAGGATGAGGAGGATTGTGTCAGCATGGAGGTGGAGCCTGGCACTCAGCATCAGCAGCAGCAGTCTTTTAGGGATGATTTACAGTCCCAAGAAACCAGTGGACTTGTACGTGGCTGGGAGGAGGTGGCTGCGAATCATGTCGTCCTCAGTGACCCAGAAGACTCCGGACCGAATGCCTCAGCTAACCTATGTTGCATGGCCTCCCTGATCCTGCAAAGCCTGCGGAAGAATCCTTGTATTCTTCGGATCAAGGAGAGGGACCGTTACTGACTGGCCACTCTCCTTGATCCACGGTACAAGGGTAAGGTTGCGGACCTTATCTTGCCGTCGCAGAGGGAGCATAGGATGAGACATCTCCGGGAGGCCTTGCAGAAAGGTCTGTGCAGCGCGTTCCCAGAGACTGGGAGGTTACAAACTCCTGGTCCTGGACGACGAGTTGCTGAGGCTTCGGTCAGTAGCAGAAGGAGCGGTGGGGAAGGTGGACGTCTGACCGATGCGTTCAGACAATTTTTTAGTCCGCAGCCCCAAGGTATGATCGGTTCCAGAAACCATCGCCAGCGTCTGATATACATGGTGCAGGAATACCTAGGGGCAAGGTCAGACTTGGACACCTTTCCCATTGACAATCCTCTGGCTTACTGGGTCTTGAGGATGGATCACTGGCCAGAGCTTGCACAGTATGCAATTGAGCACTGTCCTGTCCTGCATCCAGCGTTCTTTTGGAATGCACATTCAGTTCTGCTGGAGGCTGTCACCAATCACAGGTTGCGTCTGAACACCGACTCGGTTGATCAACTGACCTTCATAAAGATGAATCAGTCTTGGATCACCACCAGCTACCAGGCACCTGAAGCTGATATAACAGAATAATTTATTTTGAAATGTCACATCCCTTCAAGACTGCCTATGCTGATGCTGAGTGACTGTCCTGTTATGTTGACTTACTATCCTCTTCCTCCTCAATGATCCTGATGATGGCTTGGAAGAACATTTTTGTTTCTGGGTGCCACCACCAGTGGCTAAGACCCATTTTTTCAGCCCCTGTTTAACAGGGGCATGTAATTAAAAAATTTTTATGCAATGCTTTGCAACAGGTCTCATTGCTGTGCTCCAAGTACAGTATCTGTGAGGGGTTGCAGTTTTGTGGCACCAGCACCAGTGCCTAAGGCACAATTTTCCAGCCCCTGTTTAACAGGGGCGTGTAATTACAAATCTTGATCTAATAATTCACAGCAGGGCCCATTCCTGCGCCCACCAAGAGTAACTGTAAGGGCTTACAGTGTTGTGGCAACACCGTCCACCACCACCAAAGGCCCAATTTTTCAGCCCCTGTTCAACAGGTGCATGCAATTACAATTCTTGATCTAATAATTCACAGCAGGGCCCATTCCTGTGCCCACCAAGAGTAGCTGTGAGGGCTTAGAGTGTTGTGGCAACAGCAACATCTAATGGGGCAAATTTCTGCAGAGTATATACGGCAGGCCCCTACTTTCAAACATCCAACTTACAAACGACTCCTACTTGCAAACGGAAGGAGAAAACAGGAAGTGAGAGGAAATCTACCCCTAGGAAGGAAAATTGTATCCTGTTATATTTAATTTGGGAAAAAGGTATCTCCTCTCTACTGATGCTTTATCACCAATCCTTGTTTCAATAAAAAACACACTTTTCCAAACACATTTGTCATTGGGACGGAAAGTGAGGTGAAATGTTCTGAACAAGTGCACAAATATTACAGGGGCAAATTTACCTGTTCAAAATTACAAACAGATTCTACTTAAGAACAAACCTACAGTCCCTGTCTTGTTTGCACCACCTGTATACTGCTGTTCAGAGTATATAGGGTTGTAGGTATAGGGTTTTTTTTTTGGGGTGCGGGGTTCCCCTTAATATCCATACAAGACCCAAAGGGGCTGGGGTGGGGGGGGGGGGTGGTGATGGGGTAGCCATGCCATTTTTCTCAAAGATTTTCATCCATATTGCCAGGACAAGACATGACATTAAAGCCGCAAGCAGTTTTAAATGGCTTCTTTTTTTCCTTTGCAAATGTCATTTTTTGCAGGGACAGTTCTAAACACAGGAAACACATGCCACGTCACAGGCATACTTTAGACACCCCCAGGTACCATATTAAAAGGAATATTTCACTTATTTTTTTCACTTTATGCATCATTAAAATGACTGCTCCCAAAAAAACGTCTGTTTTTAAAACTTCTTTTTGCATTGATACTTGTCCCCTGGGGCAGGACCCAGGTCCCCAAACCTGTTTTATGACAATAACATGCATATTGGCCATTATAATTAGCACTTTAGATTTTGAATGTTCGCGTCCATTGTAACTAATAGGGTTCTAATGTTCGCATGAACTTTCGGTCTGTTCGCAGGTTCTGGTGCGAACCGAAGAGCAGATCTGGCCATAGTGGGAGGGACCATGGGCTCTCCATTACCATCTTTACGATTTCTGCATATAATGACCTTCTGGGCCATGCTGGTGCCACCAGAATTACTGGCTTTCTTTCCAGCTTGAACCTGCAAAGAAGGCGAGGCAGCAACTGAATAGAGGGGAATGCATAGATCAGTGAGAACTGATCCCATAGGGTCACCAACGCTACTGTTGCGCATGCAAATGGATCCCTTGTTCTGGCCACAAAGTTGACTAACTTCCTGTTGAACCTGGATGCTAGAAGATCTACATCTGGAGTCCCCCATCCTTGGCAAACAGCCCAAAATATGTCGGGGTGAAGAGACCATTCCACTTGGAATAACTGCTGGCGATTCAAGTAGTCCGCCTGTCGATACTCTACTCCCGAAAAATGAAGTCTGCTGATAGACACGGAACATTCCTTTCTGCCCAAGAAGAATATGATTCACCCCTCTCTGCGCTGAGAGATTTTCGGTGCCCCCTTGGTGATTGATATAGGCCACAGCTATGGCATTGTCAGATTTAATACTACAGGACAATCTCGTAATCTGAAAGTCCATGCCTTTAGAGCCAGACGTACTGCCAAAATCTTTAGGATATTGATTGACAAGGTTCTTTTCGGTTCTTGTCCTTTCTAGTACTGTCATTACCACTTTCCAGATGACTGATCTGAAGGATTTTCCTTTCAACATATTCTGGGTTAGTAACCACCAAGTGAGGCTTTGGGACACTCTTGGGGACAGCTGCATTAGCAAATCTAAAGCTTGAATTGTTTTGTTCCAAGGAGACAGGATACTGTTTTGCAACATGAATGAAACTGGGCATAAGGAACTGATTTGAATGA
Source organism: Lithobates sylvaticus (assembly GCA_028564925.1). Taxonomy (NCBI): domain Eukaryota; kingdom Metazoa; phylum Chordata; class Amphibia; order Anura; family Ranidae; genus Lithobates; species Lithobates sylvaticus. The sequence continues at coordinate 178,927,176 of CM053038.1, forward strand.
AGCCACCATGGTTCCTACCTCATACAAAGGCGAATGGAGGGATCATCATTTGACCTGACCATCCGCACCAGCTCTCTTATGGAGTTGATCTTCGCATGATGCAAGAACACCCTTTCCTGGGCTGTCCCCATAATCAGACCCAAGTACTCCAGCCTTTTTAGCGGTATTGAGGAAGATTTCTCTAGGTTGAGAATCCAACCCAACTCTTCAGATAGTTGGTTGTAGTGAGTGAGTGAACTATTAGTAATAGATCATCTAGGTATGCTACGATTGTCTCCATGCAAAAGGAGCCGATCTTCAGGAAATGATTTCGATTTCTTAGATCTAGAATGGGTCGGACATCTCTATTTGGTTTCGGTACCATAAAAAAAGTTTGTATCTGTATGATCACCCCTTGAGATATTAATCGGTCTAGTGCCTGAAACAGAGATTGTCTTTTCTCTGGATCTTTGGGAATGCTTGACCTCAGGAAGCAAGATGGTGGAAAGTCCCAAAAATCCAGCTTGTACCCCAGCGTTACCGTGGAGATGACCCATCTGTCCTGAATTACTTCTTTTCAGATTTCTGAAAACTGCAGAAGTCTTCCCCCCCACCTTGGTGAGGGGGGTTGCCTTTTCATAATAAGGCTTTAGGATTCTGGCTTGCAGGTTTCCAACCCCAGGACTTCCTTTTGAGCCTGGGTCTGACTCCGAGATCAACCTCTAGAATGTGACGGCAGAGGCCGTCGCCCCTGCCTAGAGGTGGAAGCCCCTGGCGTAAGGGAAAGACCCCATTTAAATAAAGGGCATTTATACTTTCTTTTGACTGACAAAAGAGTACTTTTCCCATTAGAAATTGTCGGATTGTTTTTCCTCCTGATTGACTGAGGGTAACACCTCATCCTGTGCCCACTGTTCCCTTTGCAAAGGCTCTGAAGTGGGAGAGGGGGATCTAGCACGTTTCCTATCCATCTGAATGTAAGAAGCAATTAAAGCCGCTAATCTTTCTTCCAGACCCTGCAAGGTGGAGGAAAGGACATCTTCAGTCACATATACAGGGGCTTAGATGTGAGAAGCAGTTGAACCATCAATTTGTTCCAATGGCTCACCATGGCTTGCCATAACTGGTAATTTAGGCGAGGATGACGGCATAGAAATGCGACTCGGGATCCTAGTGCATGGGGGTGAAACCTTTATTTTTTTTTTGTGGTGTCTTTTTTGGTAGGCATAGTCCTAAGTACAAGAACTGAGGCACTATACAAGTTGCACTTGCATGCTGAAAATAGTCATGACATTTAAAGCCGCTATAAAATTCAGCCTAGTGCTGGGAAAAAGGTGTCGTTCTTGTATCAGGAATGTCAGTTGGCAACCGTCCCACAGCTCTTGTGTCCTTGTGTTGCAGGCTGCTTGTTTTCTCCTCGTCAGCTGAGGAGAGACTGTCACAGCTGTGTTGTATTTTGTTTTTAGCCTGCCGTGCGTCCTCGTGGACATTCATGGCATCACGCTTAGGTCCCGCCCCCCTCCGAGAAAAAATTCTGCCCCTTTTTACTATTAAAATGTTCCTGCGCTTGTGCGCATAGTTTTCAGGTCCACTGACCCAACATGTGGGGGAGGGGAGCAGGGACCCATCCAGCAGCAGGCACAAACAGTGAAATCAGCCACAGTAAAAAACAATTAGCGGTATAAGCGGGACCCCTGCACTCCCCCCGTGGAAGGGGGGCAATGTGAGGGGGTACAGCGCTGCTGTCCCCAAAACCTCTGGTCCCATCGGGAGGGGGCAAAAGAAAACATTTTTGCAGCTTTATTTTACCTTGTAATGTCTCCTTCCACATGCTACTGGAACCAGACATGGACTGAGCTTACAGTGAAGACATCAGAGTAAGGTATGTGCATAGACTCCCTCTAGTGGAAAATTAAGGCATGACAACATTTTTTTCCTAATGTAAGAAATACATAGATGTTTTTAATACCCAAGTTTTTTCCCTTACCTTATCCTCGCCGCAGGATTTGCTGAATTAACAGACAGTCCAACCTTCACCCATAACAGCGGGCTGCGTATCAAACCTTCAATGACTGTGTCCCTAAATGGGGTTCCAACTGCCTTGGACATGTAAAGAGCACCCCAACAGGAAGTTTAGGTAATGTAACAAGACCTAAGCTCTGGGTTCCTGGGGTCCAGCCCTACAAAGAGGCATTACAGGCAAAACCTTGTGCTTCAAATACGAGGCCCCAGGTACCATCCGTTTAGGCCTCAATGGCACTTTGGATGGATCTGGTCTTTATGGAGTCTATTTAAATCCAGCATGGATCCCTCCAGTAGAGCTCCTTAGAGCACATATTCACTCGTGACCAACACCTTAGACACTGGCGAAAAAACTGATGTGCTCCTGGAAGGAGGAGGGGTTATATAGGGAGTGAACTTCCTTGATTGGGTATGACCAGTGTCAACACCTGAAGGTGGCCTATAACTAGAGTTGAGCGGAAACCTGGATGTTCGGGTTCGGCCCAACTTCGGAAAAAAGTCCGGGTTCGGGACCGAACTTGACCCGAACTTGACCCCGAACTCCGAACCCCATTGAAGTCAATGGGACCCGGACTTTTGAACACTAAATGGCTGTAAAAAAGTAATGGAAAGGGCTAGAGGGCTGCAAATGGCAACAAAATGTTGTTAAGAGCATGGCAAGTGATCTGCAAACAAATGTGGATAGGGAAATAACTTAAAATAACATAAAAAAAAAAAAAATAATAAAATGCTGGAGGCCCCCTTCTCAGCAGAAGAGGTACAGGAAGTCATTAAGAACCTCAGAAACTCAACGGCACGATGCCGCACATATGGTGGGAATACCCCAGAATACGCACTTTCTGGAAAAAATTATTCAATTTAATGGATAAGATAGTGGGAAAAAAATACTTGGAAATTAAAAAAAATGAAAAAATTATAATCTTGACCTAGGAGGACGAAATTCAAATGGAGTAGGAGGTTGAGGTGGCGGTGGATGTGGCGGTGTAGGTGGAAGCGGCAGTGGAGGAGGACGAGGTAGCCAACACTGGTTCAAAAATACAACAATGGCTGGGTAAGGCTAGTGGTGAATGATGTGTCGAATTCTGTCCCTCGTCGCATAGTGTCCGCCCTGTACTGCGTTTGCTCAGTACGTAGGACAAGGGAATTTTGAAACTCTCCGAAGACGATGCGCGGTGACTCCAGGTTCAAGCCACATCATCCGAGGTTGAAGACTAGCCAAGCGAGCCCGTGAGGGGCCCTGTTACTATGTGCTACCGTATGTCCACTTGGATGGTCGGGCTTGAACCTGCACTCACTGCGCAGGCGACGTTCATCTTTGGAGATTTTGTGAATCTCCTTGTCCTCCGTACTGCGCAAGTACTGCACCTGCGCAGTAAGTGTCCGGACACTATCTGATAGCAAGACAGTTTTCGTCAGAACACCGGTATATGTGTCTATTCTGCACAAGGTACAGCCAAGTCCTGTGGGATCCATGCCTGGTTCATTTTAATGAACGTGAGCTTGTCCACATTGGCTCTGGACAGGCGGCTGCGCTTGTCTGTGATAACGCCCCCTGCCGTGCTAAATACACGTTCAGACAATACACTGGCGTCAGGGCAGGCCAGCACCTCCAAGGCGTAAAGTGCAAGCTCAGGCCATGTGCCCAATTTGGAGACCCAGAAGTTGAAGGGGGCAGACCCGTCATGCGGTACGTGTATGCGTGTGCACACATACTGCTCCACCATGTTGGTGAAATGCTGCCTCCTGCTAAGATGTTCCATCTCAGCTGGTGGTGCTGGTTGTTGTGGCGTGCTGACAAAGCTTTTCCACATTTCGGCCATGCTAACCCTGCCTTCCGAGGTGCTGGCGGTGCCCCGGCTGCGTTGGCGACCTCTTCCTCCTCCTCTGCCTTGGCCTTGTGCTTCCACCGTACCCCCGCTGCCAAGTGGGAATGCCACCAGCAGCGCGTCTACCAGCGTGCGCTTGTACTCGCGCATCTTACGATCATGCTCCAGTGAGGTAATTAAGGACAGCACGTTGTCCTTGTAACAGGGATCCAGCAGGGTGGCCACCCAATAATCAGCACCAGTTAAAATGTGGGCAACTCGGCGGTCGTTGCGGAGACACTGCAGCATGTAATCGCTCATGTGTGCCAGGCTGCCCAGAGGCAAGGAAAAGCTGTCCTCTGTGGGAGGTGTATCGTCTGTGTCCTCTGTATCCCCCCAGCCACGCACCAGTGATGGGCATGAGCTGGTCTGGGTGCCACCCTGCTGTGAACATGTTTCCTCCTCCTCCATCTCCTCCTCATCCTCCACCTCGTCATCCTCTAGAACTGTGCCCTTGCTGCCGGACAATTGTGTACCTGGCGCTTGTTGGTGCAGGAACCCACCCTCGTAGCCACTTGTAAATGACTGCCCTGAAAGCCTTGGAAATGAACCCTCTTCCTCCTCCTCCTCCTCCTGTGCCACATCCTCTTCCATCATCACATGAAGCGTTTTTTCAAGGAGGCATAGAACTGGGATAGTAATGCTGAGAACGGTGTCATCGGCACTGGCCATGTTGGTGGAGTACTCGAAACAGCGCAACAAGGCACACAGGTCTCGCATGGAGGCCCAGTTATTGGCGGTGAAGTGGTGCTGTTCCGCAGAAAGATTCACGCGTGCGTGCTGCAGCTGAAACTCAACTATCGCCTGCTGCTGCTCGCACAGTCTGGCAAGCATGTGCAAGTTGGAGTTCCACCTTGTGGGCACGTCACATATGAGACGGTGAGCGGGAAGGCCGAAGTTACGCTGCAGCGCTGACAGGCGAGCAGCAGCAGGGTGAGAACGCCGAAAGTGCGCACAGATGGCCCGCACTTTCTGCAGCAGCTCTGGCATATCGGGGTAATTCTTAAGGAACCTCTGGACCACCAAGTTCAGCACATGCGCCAGGCAAGGGATGTGCGTCAACCGGCAAGGCCCAGAGCTGCTAAGAGATTTCGCCCATTATCGCACACCACCAGACTGGGCTTGAGGCTCACTGCCACCAACCACTCATCGGTCTGTTGTTCCATGTCCCTCCACAACTCCTGCGCGGTGTGGGGTTTTTCCCCCAAACAGGAATGTTTTAAAACTGCCTGCTGTCGTTTAGCCCTGGCTGTGCTGAAGTTGGTGGTGAAGGTGTTACCGGATGAGGAGGCGGTAGAGGATGAGGAGGCGGAGTAGGAGGAGTTAGCAACAGGAGGCAAACTGAAGTGCCCTGCAATCCTCGGTGGTGGAAGAACATGCGCCAAAGTGCTATCCGCCTCAGGCCCAGCCGCCACTACATTTACCCAGTGTGCTGTTAGGGAGATATAACGTCCCTGACCGTGCTTACTGGTCCACGCATCCGTAGTTAGGTGGACCTTGCCACAGATGGCGTTGCGCAGTGCACACCTGATTTTGTCCCCCACTTGGTTGTGCAGGGAAGGGATAGCTCGTCTGGAAAAGTAGTGGCGGCTGGGCACGACGTACTGTGGGACAGCCAATGACATCAGCCTTTTAAAACTCTGCGTCTCCACCAGACGGAATGACAGCATTTCAAAGGCGAGGAATTTTGAAATGCTGGCATTCAGGGCCAGGGATCGTGGGTGGCTAGGGGGGTACTTCCTCTTCCGCTCCAGTGTTTGGGAAATAGAGAGCTGAACGCTTCCATGGGACATTGTGGAGATGGTTGGTGACCCAGGTGGTAGTGTTGCTGGCAGATCCTCTGTTTGCGGGTTGGCAGGTGTCACTGTCACTACAGAGGTGGATGAAGAGGCCGAGACTGCAGCAGAAGAGGAAGCAGGAGGAGCCAGAGACCTTTCTTGGTTTTTGAGGTGTCTACTCCACTCCATCTTGTGCTTTGCACTTAGATGCCTGGTCATGCAGGTTGTGCTCAAGTTGAGAACGTTTATGCCTCGCTTCAGGCTCTGATTGCACAGCGTGCAAACCACTCGTGTCTTGTCATCAGCACATTGTCTGAAGAACTGCCACGCTAGGGAACTCCTTGGACCTGGCTTTGGTGTGCTCGGTCCATTGCTGCGTTGGGCAGTAGCAGAGGTACTGTCTAGGGGACGGACGCTCCGCTTTTGCACCCTGCTTCCTCTTCTGCTGTGCTGGTGGCTCTGTGCGACCACCGCCTCTTCCTCCGAACTACACTGGTCACCTGCATGACGTTGATTCCATGTGGGGTCAAGGACCTCATCGTCCTCCACATCATCTTCCACCAAGTCTTCACCCCTGCCCTCCTTGTCGGTCTGCACAATGGCGAAAGCAGCAGCAGTTGACACCTGTGTTTCATCATTATCCGAGACGTGCTGCGATGGTCCTCCCATGTACTCATCATGAAACATAAGTGGTTGGGCATCGGTGCACACAATCTCTTCCACTTCTGGGGCAGGGCTAGGTGGATGGCCCTGGGAAACCCTGCTAACAGAGTCATCAAAAAGCAGAAGAGACTGCTGCATGATTTGGGGCTCAGACTGATTAGCTGATTTGCAAGGGGGTGAGGTGAAAGACTGATGGACATCGGCTGCAGGTGCCAACTCTGAACTTTCATCAGGAGACTGGGTGGGAGACCATGTGAAGGAACCGGAGGCACTGTCAGCAACCCAATCTACTATCGCCTGTACTTGTCCTGGCCTCAACATTCGTACAGCCTCATTAGGCGCGCCAAAATACCGCTGCAATGTTTTTCCAATATCAGAATACATGGATAGTGTCTACAGCATGTATGTATGAACACGCAGAAAATGCTATTTGGAAAAAAAAAACACAGCAAAATTACATTTTTTTGCAATGTTTTTCCAATATCAGAATACACGGATAGTGTCTAAAGCATTTATGAAAATGCAGAAAATGCTATTGGGAAGAAAAAAAACACTGCAAAATTACATTTTTTTGCAATGTTTTTCCAATATCAGAATACACGGATAGTGTCTACAGCGTGTATGTATGAACACGCAGAAAATGCTATTGGGAAAAAAAAAACACAGCAAAATTACATTTTTTTGCAATGTTTTTCCAATATCAGAATACACGGACAGTATCTAAAGCGTGTATGAACACGCAGAAAATGCTATTGGGGAAAAAAAAAAAACCACAGCAAAATATGATTTTTTTGCAATGTTTTTCCAATAGCAGAATACACACAGACTATGGTGTATCTCTTACTATATGCAGTGTTGGTCCTAATGGTGCACTGAGCTTGCAGGTAAAACTTTTATATTTTGCCTGGCACTGGCCTCATGGCACTGTTAAAAGACTGTGCACTGCACCCCAGCCAGGGTACAATTGATTTAGGAATCTCTTCAATAATTCTCTCTGCCTCTTTCTTTTCCTTAATAAAGAAACTCCCTACTCTACTCTAGCTATCTAGATCGCTCACTAATCTAACTAATTAGAAGAAAATTAAAGGAATGTGGACTGACTGACTTTATCATACTAACTCCTAAAATCCTCTCTCTCAGCAGCACAGGAACCTGTCTATAGCAGAATGACGCTGTGTGCTGTGTGTCTGGACTATATATATAGAGGCTGGGTCACATGCTGCACTGCCCAATCACAGCCATGCCATTAGTAGGCATGGCTGTGATGGCTTCTAAGGGCATACTAGTGAAACTAGCGTCGATTGGCTGCCCTGCAGCTGTTAAAAAGGCGCCAATACATCGCCGAACACCGGACCCAAACCCGAACTTACAGCCAATAGTCCGGGTTCGGGTCCGGGTCCCGGACATGCAAAAGTCCGGTACGGACCCGAACTTTACAGTTCGGGTTTGCTCAACCCTACCTATAACCCATTAAGTAATTACTTAAGGCTCTGTGTCCCATGATGTACGATAAAGAAAGTGTATTTTGGTAGTGAATGTAATTGTTATATCTGATCACTATTGGTGGAGTTAGCACATCTAGTATAATATAGAAGACTGCAGCACTAGTATATAACATTCAAACAATATAAATGTGAAAATATAACAATAAAAGTGAGACTCCTCGACACAAAACTCCCTATAAATGTATATGCAACAATGGTATGGAGACTATTTCACTGATAACTAATGAAGAAAATTTGTAATCAGTATATATAAAATTAGTGCAGCAATATTGGTACACATTTTAAAAAAGGTCCAAATAAAGAACGGCAATAATAAAATTTTCTCCACACCATAAGATCAAATCCTCCACCATGATGTTCAAAGGAAATCCCAACGTACAATGGTGTCACTTTTAGTCAATGAAGTTTCCATAACATGAGTGAGACTTCTGTGACCATCAAAGTGAATCCCCACAACTGAATCCAACTGAAAAGACTTAGCAGAATGTTGGAGGTGAAAGCCAAGAGGTCAGTGTGAGCGTGTATGCTCCAATCCCCATACAGGAATAACGAATGGATCACACCACCTCATCCTCTTCTCATGTCACATTTAGTAATTGGGGTCCACAAAAAGAGAAAATCTCCAATAGTGTAGATGATCGATCATGTTTTATAAAGTGATCTAATATTAATGATTCCAATAAGGAGAAATGAGTTCCATTCATGTAGAGAATAAATACATTCATTCCTGGGGGGAGAAATACATTTTCTTCTGGTAACATTTTTCTCTTCTTCTACAGATTGGATAATAATCACCTGACAGACAGTTCCTGCCCCCACCTGGCATCTGGATTAAGAAATAACCAGACACTGAGGACACTGATCCTGGCTGTGAACAATCTGGAGGGTCCTCATTTCAGGGATCTGATGGAATCGCTGACAAAAAGCCAGATAGAAGAATTATCGTGAGTATAAAAGGACTGACTGAGACAATAATATTCTGGGACAGTTTTATATCTAAACCATATAAATAATATAGAAATATGAGAATGTCATCAAATTCCATCTTTAGACTCCATGCACACTGGGCTTAAAAAAAAAAAATGCCAGTTCCCTTGGCATAAATGGAGAGTTTATTGTACAAAGTTTAGAGGAGTTTTGCATTTTTTCCTGCCAGAAAGCTCCAATCAGAAACAAAATGACACGCGCAGAGTGTGAAATGCATAGAAGAGAGGCTTGACACGCAAACTGACAGGAGCCCTCCACTTCTGCCAGGTAGTTGGAACGCACGCCACATGCCACTAGTCACACAGTAGGGATGGGCCCGGTGTTCGTTTCAAACCCATGTTCGAATCGAACATCGGCCGTTTGACCGCTCGCCGAAACCAGAACTCTCAGGACCGTTCGCATCAAATTCGTGTGATGCGAACGGTCCACAATGCACTGCGCCAGTCGCAGTGCATTGCTGGCTGATGATTGGCCAAGCATGCACTGTGACCCCGCATGCTTGGCCAATCATAGAACCAGCGGCGAGGAGAGCAATAATTGGCCACAGGCAGGATGCTGTTCTCAATCTCTACCAATCCAGCCATCTGCAGGAGTAGTTAGTGTATGTGCGTGCTGTGTTAGTATAGCACAGCAGTAGCACACTAAACCACCTTACCCTGTATCTGCCCTTCTGGCCTGTTGTCATCTAAGGCAGCCAGCCAGCCAACCAGCCAGCCATCTGTAGGTGTTAGTGTATTCTCTGTGACTATAACACAGCACACTAAACCACCTTACCCTGTATCTACCCTTCTGGCCTGTTGTCATCTAAGGCAGCCAGCCATCTGCAGGAGTTAGTGTGTGTGTGTGCTCTGTGACTATAACACAGCACACTAAACCACTTTACCCTGTATCTGCCCTTCTGGCCTGTTGTCATCTAAGGCAGCCATCTGCAGGAGTTAGTGTGTGTGCTGTGTGACTCCAGCACAATATACACTACCCATTACAATGTCTGGAAGACCAACAAGGAGAGGCAGACAGTCACGAGTCAAGAAAACAGGGCAAGCAGGCTCTGTGTCTAGAGACGACAGTGCTGGTCGTGGATGTGGTGCATCGTCATCAGCACGTGGCCATGGGACACACTTGTCCTTATTTTCAGCAGCTGGACATGTTGAGCCGCATCATGCCGAAAGCTTGGTAGAGTGGATAACCAAGCCCTCCTCATCCTCCTTATCCTCTCTCACCCAGGCTCAGGGTACTGGCAAAGCAGCTGCCAACGCCTACTCAATGTCATCATCAGGCACCCCTTCCCTAGACCCACCATGTCCTCCTGAGGAGTCCCCCTAACTGTTTGAGCACAGTGTTGGGTACATGCTCCAGGAGGATGCCCAGCGTTTTGAAGGCTCGGAGGATGATACCCAGCTAGAGGAAGGCAGTAGCGTGAGCGCAGAGAGAGGGGATGCTCAAGGACAGCAATCTGGCAGTCATGTTCCACCAGCTGCAGCTTACTGCCAGATTTGCTCCAGTGGTGAAGAGGGAGGGGATGATGAGGTCACTGACTCCACGTGGGTGCCTGAGGAGGAGGCGGCACATCACCAACGAGGCAGGATGCCCTCCAGGGGCCAGTGTGAGGCCAGCACACCAACTGAATCACACCGCAGAGCTCCGCCTGTGCAGGGCACTCCCTCTGCACGTTATTACAAAAGTTCTTTGGTGTGGGCCTTTTTTGAGACTAATGCATCAGATCGCACCACGCTATTTGCAACATATGTCTCAAGCGTATCTCGCGTGGCCAAAACATCAGCCGCTTGGGTACCACAAGCCTGACCAGACATATGTTGACCTTCCATGCAGCTCGTTGGCAAGCGCACATTAAAGACCCACACCAAAGAACAAAGCGGACCTCTCCTTGCTCCTCATCAGCTGGGATCTCCAACCCCACTATACCTTCAGAACAAACATATTACAGCGCACACATGCAAAACTGACATTTACCTCCAGCAAGGCTATTTAAAAGCACCTAGACAGACATTTTCAAAAAACATTATCAAAAAATATGGGGATTTGGTCACACCATATTGCTATATGGTGCTTAAGCCCACTTACTGCGACAAAGTACCCCATGATTAGTGGGTCCTACACTATCCATAGATCGGGAGATCCTGCTTCTCTGAACCAAGGGAGCTATACTCCTCTATATGGGAGAACATGAGGTCTCCACCCATGATACAGGTGGTCACTAATTGAGGTACTTACTGAGTGGGGTGCTCCACCCAAAAGGATTTGGTCAAAATCCATACAATAGACAAAAGAGATATTTGGGGGGCACACCCTAAAAAATGCATAAAGATGGTGCTGCCATAAGACCATACAACAGAACAAACATATTACAGCGCACACATGCAAAACTGAAAATGTCTGTCTAGGTGCTTTTAAATAGCCTTGCTGGAGGTAAATGTCAGTTTTGCATGTGTGCGCTGTAATATGTTTGTTCTGTTGTATGGTCTTATGGCAGCACCATCTTTATGCATTTTTTAGGGTGTGCCCCCCAAATATCTCTTTTGTCTATTGTATGGATTTTGACCAAATCCTTTTGGGTGGAGCACCCCACTCAGTAAGTACCTCAATTAGTGACCACCTGTATCATGGGTGGAGACCTCATGTTCTCCCATATAGAGGAGTATAGCTCCCTTGGTTCAGAGAAGCAGGATCTCCCGATCTATGGATAGTGTAGGACCCACTAATCATGGGGTACTTTGTCGCAGTAAGTGGGCTTAAGCACCATATAGCAATATGGTGTGACCAAATCCCCATATTTTTTGATAATGTTTTTTTAAAATGTCTGTCTAGGTGCTTTTAAATAGCCTTGCTGGAGGTAAATGTCAGTTTTGCATGTGTGCGCTGTAATATGTTTGTTCTGTTGTATGGTCTTATGGCAGCACCATCTTTATGCATTTTTTAGGGTGTGCCCCCCAAATATCTCTTTTTTCCACTATACCTTCAGTCCCCTCAAAAAGCTGCACTGAGAGGAATGAAGGTGTAGGATTAGATGTGTCACAGCCAAGTACTTGCGGGCACTCTGCTAGCAGTACACCGACGTCCGATTGTACCAGGCAAATTTCCCTGCCCCAGCTGCTGGACCGTCAAAAGAAGTTTACTCACAGCCATCCACATGCCCAGCGGTTAAATGCTAGCTTGGCTAAATTGCTAGCACTTCAACTGCTGCCTTTTCAGTTGGTAGACTTGGCCCCCTTCTGTGAGTTTGTTCAATGTGCGGTTCCTCAGTGGCAGGTTCCCAAACGTCACTTTTTCTGACGGAAGGCGATTCCGGCTCTCTACCGGCATGTGGAAGGCAATGTCTTGGCCTCGCTGGACAGGGCGGTCAGCGGTAAGGTGCATATTACCGCTGACTCATGGTCCAGCAGGCATGGACAGGGACGTTACCTATCTTTCACGGCCCATTGGGTCACTCTTTTGGCAGCTGGGAAGGATGCAGGACAAGGTGCAGTAGTGTTGGAGGTTGTTCCGCCACCACACCTCCAAAATGCTACTACTGGTTGTGACACACCTCTCTCCTCCACCCCCTCCTCTTCTTCTTCCTCCATGGCCTCTTCGAGTGCTCTGTCCTCGGAACCAGCGGTGCTTTGTAGGCGTCCAAGGGGCTACGCATGTACGCAGGCAAAAAGATGCCATGCCATGCTTGCACTGGTGTGTTTGGGGGACAGGAGCCACACTGGGGCAGAGGTTCTGGCAGCTCTGCAGGGGCAGGCCGAGAGGTGGTTGACGCCACGCCAGCTTAAGCCAGGAATGGTGGTTTCTGACAATGGCACCAACCTCCTCTCCGCCCTGCGACAGGGGCAGCTCACCCATGTGCCCTGTATGGCTCACGTCCTCAACCTGGTAGTGCAGCGGTTCTTGGGCAGGTACCCAGGCTTACAGGATGTCCTGAGGCAGGCCAGGAAAGTCTGTGTGCATTTCCGCCGATCATATAATGCCAGTGCTCGGCTGGCTGAGATGCAAAAGGAGTTGAACCTGCCCAAGAACCACCTTATATGTGACATGCCCACCAGGTGGAACTCAACGTTGGCCATGCTGCAGCGACTTCACACGCAGCAGAGGGCCATCAATGAGTACCTGTGTGACTACCGCACCAGGACAGGGTCAGGGGAGCTCAGATTTTTTTCCCCACGCCAGTGGAGCATGATCAGGGATGCATGCACTGTCCTGTCACTATTTGAGGAGGCTACGAGGATGGTGAGCAGTGACAGTGCATACATCAGTGACACTGTACCTCTTGTCCACCTGTTGGAGCATACGCTGCATGGAATAATGGAAAGGGCACTTGAGGCAGAACAGAGGCAGGAAGAGGAGGACTTCCTTGCCTCTCAAGGCCCCCTTTATCCAGACAGTGTTCCTTCTCTCCCACCCCATCACACAGGAAGAGGAGGAGGAGGAGGATGAGGAGGATTGTGTCAGCATGGAGGTGGAGCCTGGCACTCAGCATCAGCAGCAGCAGTCTTTTAGGGATGATTTACAGTCCCAAGAAACCAGTGGACTTGTACGTGGCTGGGACGAGGTGGCTGCGGATCACATCGTCCTCAGTGACCCAGCAGACTCCGGACTGAATGCCTCAGCTAATCTACGTTGTATGGCCTCCCTAATCCTGCAAAGCCTGCTGAAGGATCCTTGTATTCTTCGGATCAAGGAGAGGGACCATTACTGGCTGGCCACTCTCTTTGATCCACGGTACAAGGGTAAGGTTGCGGACCTTATCTTGCCGTCGCAGAGGGAGCAGAGGTTGAGACATCTCCGGGAGGCCTTGCAGAAAGGTTTGTGCAACGCGTTCCCAGAGACTGGGAGGTTACAAACTCCTGGTCCTGGACGACGAGTTGCTGAGGCTTCGGTCAGTAGCAGAAGGAGCGTGGGTAAGGTGGACGTCTGACCGATGCGTTCAGACAATTTTTTAGTCCGCAGCCCCAAGGTATGATCGGTTCCAGCAACCATCGCCAGCGTCTAATATACATGGTGCAGGAATACCTAGGGGCAAGGTCAGGCTTGGACACCTTTCCCACCGAAAATCCTCTGGCTTACTGGGTCTTGAGGATGGATCACTGGCCAGAGCTTGCACAGTATGCAATTGAGCACTGGCCTGTCCTGCATCCAGCGTTCTTTCCGAACGCACATTCAGTGCTGCTGGAGGCTTTGCCACCGATCACAGGGTGCGCCTTTTCACCGACTCAGTTAATCGACTGACCTTCATAAAGATGAATCAGTCTTGGATCACCACCAGCTACCAGGCACCTGAAGCTGATATAACAGAATAATTTATTTTGAAATGTCACATCCCTTCAAGACTGCCTATGCTGATGCTGAGTAACTGTCCTGTTATGTTGGCTCACTATCCTCTTCCTCCTCAATGATCCTGATGATAGCTTGGAAGAACATTTTTGTTTCTGGGTGCCACCACCAGTGGCTAAGGCCCAATTTTTCAGCCCCTGTTTAGCAGGGGCTTGTAATTACAATTTTTTATGCAATGCTTTGCAACAGGTCTGATTGCTGTGCTCCAAGTACAGTATCTGTGAGGGGTTGCAGTGTTGTGGCACCAGCACCAGTGCCTAAGGCACAATTTTTCAGCCCCTGTTTAACAGGGGCGTGTAATTACAAATCTTGATCTAATAATTCACAGCAGGGCCCATTCCTGTGCCCACCAAGAGTAACTGTGAGGGCTTACAGTGTTGTGGCAACACCGTCCACCACCACCACCAAAGGCTCAATTTTTCTGCCCCTGTTCAACAGGTGCATGCAATTACAAATCTTGATCTAATAATTGCAAAATGTGAGGGACAAATGGCCTCACATTTTGCACTTTACATATAAATTGCCCTCTAGGGGGTTAATTTTTTTACGGACAGGCCGCACACCTTATTCCCGGTCCTAAGCGCGGAGATCTTCCATAACAGATTTTGATCTAATAATTCACAGCAGGGCCCATTCCTGTGCCCAACAAGAGTAACTGTGAGGGCTTACAGTGTTGTGGCAACACCATCCACCACCACCACCACCAAAGGCCCAATTTTTCTGCCCCTGTTCAACAGGTGCATGCAATTACAAATATTGATCTAATAATTCACAGCAGGGCCCATTCCTGTGCCCACCAAGAGTAACTGTGAGGGCTTACAGTGTTGTGGCAACACCAACATCTAATGGGGCAAATTTCTGCAGAGTATATACGTCAGGCCCCTACTTTCAAACATCCAACTTAGAAATGACTCCTACTTGCAAACGGAAGGAGAAAACAGGAAGTGAGAGGAAATCTACCCTAGGAAGGGAAATTCTATCCTGTTAGATTTTATTTGTGAAAAAGGTATCTCCTCTCTACTGATGCTTTATCACCAATCCTTGTTTCAATAAAAACCCCACTTTTCCAAAAACATTTGTCGTTGGGACGGAAAGTGAGGTGAAATGTTCTGAACAGGTGCACAGACAGCAAAACAAATGTTACAGGGGTGATAACCCTTCCCTATGTTCTCCAAAAAGCTTAAAAATTGATTTTTTTGGATGGAGCTACACTTAAAAATTTACCTGTTCAAAATTACAAACAGATTCTACTTGAGAACAAACCTACAGTCCCTGTCTTGTTTGCACCGCCTGTATACTGCTGTTATTTTCATCCATATTGCCAGGACAAGACATGACATTAAAGCCGCAAGCAGTTTTAAATGGCTTATTTTTTTTCCTTTGCAAATGTCATTTTTGCAGGGACAGTTCTAAACATGGGAAACACATGCCACTTCACAGGCATACTTTAGACACCCCCCAGGTACCATATTTAAAGGAATATTTCACTTTTTTTTTTCACTTTATGCATCATTAAAATGACTGCTCCCGAAAAAACTTCAGTTTTTAAAACTTCTTTTTGCATTGATACATGTCCCCTGGGGCAGGACCCGGGTCCCCAAACCTGTTTTATGATTTCAACATGAATATTGGCCATTATAATTAGCACTATAGATTTCGAACGTTCGCGTCCATTGTAACTAATAGGGTTCTAACATTCGCCCAAACTTTCGGTCCGTTCACAGGTTCTGGTGCGAACCGAACCCGGGGGTGTTCGGCTCATCCCTATCACACAGCGGTGCGGTACCGATTCTACAGACCCTTGAGCTGCCTTTGTGCCGTTTTTATCACATTGGACATATGTAAGTGCAGCTTTCTTTTAAATAAATCTTTATTACACTATAACTGCCTTTTGTGGCTCTTTGTGGCAAAGCCAATTCCACAGAGTCTTGTGATGGGAGAAGGAGGCAGGTGAATATTGTGGCGGATATATGATACTCAAGAGCTTTTTTTACATATCCCTGCTTATTCGATCGTGATCATATTTATCTATGTATGGAGGAGATAGATGTTGATTCTGATGGAGACTGCCCTATGAATTGAGCAGTTTCTCACATTTCATGCTCTATTATCACTTGCTGGCCGGGGAAATCTGGTGAGTGCATTCTATAGTAACTCCGGGTGAAGCACTATTGGTTTGGAGTATTGGAGCACATATTTCAGGAGCACGGTGTTGGAGCATATATTGAAGAGTCATTTATCATAGAAATGTATGGACTTTTAACAAAAACGTTTTTTATTTTCAAAATAAGGAAACAATACAGAGAAATAAAATGGTACAGTGCGTTGTTCTGCAAGTACAGCAGAGTAGGAGTTACATGTATAAGATATGTATCCATCCAACCTTCCATAGGTAGTAAACACAGGTTACCATGTACAAAGTCCACAAGGTGGGAGGGGAAATGGGATAGAGAGAAAGTTGGGGGGGGAGGGGGAAGGGGACAAGCCTGCATTGAAATTCCAACATAATACAATCATCCCATTTCCTTATGCAACCAAGATGTGTGCAGTGAGTAGTCATGCCCTAGCTGTCCCAGCATCCATCCACAGCATGTTACTTTCCGGCTCGGGGTACCTATTTACCTCATACATTTCCAGGTGGCAATGGCAACCCCTCCTCCCTGCTCAAACAGGTTAGGGAGAAGGGGCCAGCCCGCGTCCCATACACATCCAGGGCATCCGGATCAGCTATGTCTCTTGTCCATCAAACCATCCGTAAACTACCAGTCAGTATAAGGTGGGGTTCAGGTCTCACCCCCTTTATTCAGTCTATAGCTCAGTCTCTCCTCCTGCACCCAGGGGTTCCAGATCTTATTCAACTTGTTAGGGCAATTACGGCCCATATATGTTAACTTATAAAGGGGAAGCGCTTTGTTAATAAGGGTTCTCCAAAAATGTGTTGTTGGTGGGGCAGCTCCTTTCCAATGCAACAGAATCGCTTTCCTTGCATAAAATGCATAAAATGCTGTATAAAACACAAAAAGCTTCTTAGCCTGTGGTCCTGCCAGCGTGTCAACCACTCCCAGCAGCAATGGAATTGGGGCATTCTAAGTTTACTAACCAGGTTTATTTTGTCAACCACCCCTCTCCAGAACGTCTGAATAAGGCTACATGACCATACCACATGGAAGAAAGAGCCTTCCTCTGATCCACATTTAGTACATAGTGAGCTATGTGCAGGATATATCCTAGCCTTACGCTGTGGAGAAAAATAAGTTCTGTGAATGAATTTCAATTGGATGAATCTATCCCTAGCAGAGATCATCAAAGGGAGGTATTGCTGGATGCCTTCCTCCCAGTCGTCGTCGGCCAGCGAGGGTATGTCTCCCTGCCAGACCGAGAACAACTGCGATACTTTGGAGGTGTCCAGACTTGCTAAGGCCAAATATACTGTAGATAGGACCTTCCTCCCTCCCTCCTCACTTAATAAGCTTTCGATCCCTGCAGTTCCCAGCACCAGCGGCGCTGGAAATTGGGAACGGTAGGCATGGCGAATTTGCAGGTAGCGAAAAAACATACGATTAGGGAGCCCTTTACGTTGCTTCAGTGTATCAAACGGGAGCAAACCCGTCGTGTTTGAAATATCTGCCAACGTCGTTATAGCATGTCTCGCCCATAACACCGGGTCCGGTATAGATTGGAAGTGTGGTAGCCTGGGGTTTCCCCATAGTGGGGTGCGAGGAGACCACCCCGTAAACTTCAGGACCTTGTCTCTGACAATCTCCCATACCTTAAGGGTAGTCCTCATCGAGTAGGTAAAATCCGGGTTAGACCCAGGCCCCCGGTGCATTCGATTTCTCAACTCCGAGTACGAGCCAAGCAGCGCCGCCTCCAAAGTCGAGGCAGGGTTTGCCGACTCTTCTGACAGCCACCACCGGAGCGTTACCAGTACCGCCGCCCAATAATATTTTTGAAAGCATGGGAGGGTCCAGACCCCCCAGCGAAAGTGGCAATTGAAGGGTATTTTTAGCTATAATGGGAATGCTGCCATTCCATATAAAATTCATGAGTACTGTGTCCAGCTTCTTAAAAAACGCATTTGGTATGTGTACCAGCGTTTGCCTAAATATATACAGAAATTTGGGTAGAAGTGACATCTTTATCAGATTTACTCTCCCTACTGGGGTCAGGGGCAATGTCTTCCAAGCTGTGCATTTCTGTACTAGGGAGGTCATAACTGGGGTCAAATTAAGAGGAATAATTTGTGTTCGGTCCCTGTGTATCTCTATCCCTAGATATCTAAATTGTGAGACTCTTTTCAAGGGTGTGTTGTCCGGTATAGAGGCCTCCCCAGGGTGCAATGCAAAGATAACCGACTTGCTCCAGTTAACGCAGACGCCTGAGTACTTGCCAAACTCGTTGATAATTTCGAGGGCAGCTCCCAGGGAGCCAGAGTCGTTTCTTAGATACAGCAGAGTATCGTCCGCGTATAGAGATATCTTTTCCCAAATTGACCCAATTGGTATGCCCTTCACTAATGGAGATGACCTCACCATGATGGCCATGGGTTCAAGAGCTAGGACAAACAGGGCAGGGGATAATGGACACCCCTGCCTGGTGCCCCTATGTAAAGGAAACGTGGCGATAGTATTGTACCCGTACGAACCCTGGCCCGCGGCGCCCTATATAGGGTCTGCACCCAAGAGATGTATTTTGGACCAAAACCAAATTGACCTCCCCCAGATATTCCCACTCCACCGAGTCGAATGCTTTCTCTGCATCTAGGGAGGACACTGCGTTGAATTCGGAGAGGTGTCCCGTGGCACCCATGACCGCATACAACCTGCAGAGATTTATGTCTGTACCCTTGCCAGGCATGAACTCCGACTGGTCTTCGTGAATCAATGTAAGAGTAACCTCATTGAGCCTTTTTGCAAGTATTTTAGTTAAAATCTTGGCGTCTGCGTTAAGGAGAGAGATAGGGCGGTATGATGTGCAAAGCTCTTGGTCCTTACCCGGTTTGGGAAGGACCACTATGATGGCTTCCGCCATAGACTCCGGTAAGGTGTCAGTCTCTAGGGAACCCAGCACCATTTCATGCATCCTAGTCGTAAGCTGCTCCCCATATTGTCTATAAAACTCTGGAGGGAGTCCATCCGAGTTTTCCCTGCCTGTAGTTCACCCATTGCCATTTTTACTTCCTCTATAGTTATATTTTTATCCAGGTTCTCACTAGCCTCTGGACTCAGAGTGGGGAAGGTAAGCTGCTCCAGAAAGGAGACTAGTTCCTCCCTAGAGTAGACCACTCTAGAAGCATAGAGAGAAGTGTAATATGCTGCAAAGCAGGCATTGATGGCCAGCGGGTCTGTTACCACTGTTCCATCCTCCTGTCTGATGCGGGCAATAGAGGTGGAGGGTCGTGGTTCTCTTGCCAGCCAAGCCAGCATGTGCCCTGTCTTCTCCCCCTGCTCAAATATGCGTTGTGTCTGCGATACCTGGTGTTTTTTTGCTCCAGCCACCCGTAACATTGTTAGTTCCCGAAAGGCAGATCGCATGTCTAGTAGTGTGATGGGATTTTGGGTCTGGACATTTTGGGACTCTAATCCCTGAGCCTTTGCCTCTGCTTCCTCAATGGTCAGTTTTGCGTTGTGCCTGGCGTGGGAGATAGCTGTTTGGTAACAGCCACAGATGTAAACTTTAAACACATCCCACCTACCATGTGGCGTAGCGGAGTGTGCATTAGTCAGCCAGTAGTCAGTGATACATTGATCAATTTCTGCCTCAACATTTTCCTCCGAAACCCAATATCTGGACAATCGCCAAACTTTGTCTGACCGAGGTGTTTGTGTTTGTAGGCTAACATACATGGGGGCATGATCCGATATTTCCCTGGGTAGCATAGAGACCTTATGCACTCGGGAGAGCAGTCCTCCACTAACATATATTAAGTCTATTCTAGACATCGACCGGTATGAGGCTGATTGGCATGTAAAGACCCTATCAGTCGGGAACCACCATCTCCGGACATCTGTGAGCCCATACAGCTTTGCCCACTTATCTAGGGGTGAGTCCAAACCCGCCCCTGGTGTCAATCTGTCCATTGATGGGTTAGGAGCCATGTTAAAGTCCCAAACCAGGAGGATATTATCTGTAGGGTACGCGGCAAGGATGGGTGTGAGGTACTTTAGGAGTGCCATATTAGCCGGAGGGGGAATATACACCCCTAGAATCAACATTTCAATATTATCAATCATCGCATGGGGTAGTACATACCTACCCTCCGGGTCAGCTCTAACGTCTAGTAGATGGAATGTGAGGGCCTTATGAAGCAATATACTGACCCCTCTGGCGTACCCAGAATAAGTGGAGTGGAAGTAGTGGCCCACCCAGGGCTTTTTAAGGCTGAGGACCCTACTTCCTACCCAGGTGTGTCTCTTGAAGTATACACACATGTGGACTGTATTTTTTCAAATAGGACAGTACTAACGATCTCTTGATTTTATCATTCAACCCCCAGACATTCCAGGAAATAATTTTCAAGGGGGCCATAATGACACCATCAAGAGATCAACATTAGGGGAGTAACCATAGAGCCGACCCGGAGGAGGACACACATCATTAAAATAAAACCTAGACAGCTGCTGCCTGTGAGTCTCCCAGTCCCCAGTTTTCCTGAGGGCTGGAATAGACAGCCAACCCACACTGCTGCACATTGTAGTCTCATGCTGAAAAAAACAGTACCGTGTATTTCCAATAGTGAAAATAAAAACAAAAACCCAACGAAACATAAAACCCCCCCAACCCCCCCAGAATTTAAGTGTAACAGAAAAAATTCATACATACTCTCATCTGGCCCTGGGCAGACCTTCCAGCCACTGTAAGGCATCCTCCGGGGAAGTAAAGTAACGGGTGGATTCTCCATCTACCACTCGGAGCCTCGCTGGGAACAGCATGCTGTACTTGATGCCTTTCGTACGGAGCTGTGCTTTAACTGGATCAAATGTGCGCCGGAGCCTCTGTGTATCGACGGAGTAATCCGGAAACAGCATGATCTTGGTGTTTTCAAATCTTAATTCCTCCATCTTGCGGGCTTCACGCAGTGATAGGTCCCGATAACGAAAATTCAGGAGCCGAAAGATGAACGTACGTGGAGGGGCGCCAGGGGGGCCGCGCATAGGCGGCATTCTGTGTGCCCTCTCCACAACGAAGTGAGGCGAGAACTGGGCCTGCGGGGGAAGTGTGCGGAGCAGCCTTTCCGTAAAGGCCGTGGTGTCCTGACCTTCAGCCCCCTCCGGGAGGCCCACGACCCTCAGGTTATTCATTTGGCTCCGGTTCTCGCTGTCCTCCGCCCTTGATTCCAGGGCCTTCACCTTGACCTGCAGGGTGTGGATGGAGGCTCGGTGGTCTCGGATGGCATCCTCTGCATCTCCCACTCTTCGTTCAGCCTCACCCATCCTCCCTTGGATTTTGTCGAGGTCCCTTCTCACCAGGCCGACATCCATTTGTAAGGTGTCAATCTTCGCCGTTAAGGTCGATTGGCATCCCGAGATCGCCTGCATCAAAGCTTCTTCCTCTGCCTTCTCCGGCGCCGGCGCCAGATCCACCATGTTAGCTTGGGACACCACATGCGTGCGGCCTGCGTCAGGCTGTGTTTGCGGCCTCGGAGAAGGTTTAGGAGCCGATCCACCTTTTCTACCCAACCCGGTCTTGCCTTTTTTCATGCCCCATCACCTCAGGGCATCTGTAGGTGAAAATAATTTGCGGAAGGACCCGAATTCCAGATAACTTAGGCAGTCGTGAGTGGAGCTCCTCTCAGACACGTCCTATCAGGCCGCCAGCTTAACCACGCCCCTCAAATGTATGGACTTTTATGTATATTGATGAATTGTGCACTTTTTGATTACACACATTTTATTTAATTTATTGATTTATTTATACAGCTTTTATTAATTCACTATAATATATATTTTTTTTCCTTTGTCCAGATAGTGCCCTTTATACTCACTTTTTCAGAAACAAGAACCTGTCTCTATATGTTGAGCTCAAAATATGTCTGTAATTGTCCCAATGTGTATGGAGACATAGGAGAACATGGAGCTGCTTCTACAGGCAGAACATACAATTCCTGTAGTAGCAGCATTTTTTAAGCCAGTGTGAATGGAGCCTAAATATCCAATCCTGAAATGTCACACTATATCACCAAAAGTATTGGGGCACCTGCCTTTACACGCACATGAACTTTAATGGCATCCCAGTCTTAGTCCATAGGGTTCAATATTGAGTTGGCCCACCCTTTGCAGCTATAACAGCTTCATCTCTTGGGGAAAGGCTTGCTTTCCACAAGGTTAAGGAGGGTGTCTATGGGAATGTTTGACCATTCTTCCAGAAGCACAATTGTGAGGCCAGGCACTGATGTTGGATGAGAAGGCCTGGCTCACAGTCTCTGCTCTAATTCATCCCAAAGGTGTTCTATCGGGTTGAGGTCAGGACTCCACACCATAATCCCCCCTCCATCAAATGTTTTGGGGCAGTGCACAAAGCAAGGTCCATAAAGTAGTAAATGAGAAACTCTACTGGCCTGGACAATCCTGACCTCAACTCAATAGAACACCTTTGGGATGAATTAGAGTGGAGACTGCAAGCCAGGCCTTCTCATCCAACATCAGCGCCTGACCTAACAGTTGTGCTTCTGGAAGAATGGTCAAACATAGACACACTCCTAAACCTTGTGGACAGCCTTCCCAGAAGAGCTGAAGCTGTTATAGCTACAAAGGGTGGGCCAACTCAATATTAAACCCTACAGACTAAAGGTCCATACACACAATATGAAAATCAGAAGTAAAATTTTGTCCGAACGAACAATCTGCCGATTTTTGGATCATTAGTATGGTGCTATTGATAGCCGATTCCGGTTTTTCATCCGCCAAAGGCTAGATGTGCAGACTATAAAATTTTTATTGTACGTGAACTCAGCGTCTGATTTTAATTTAATAAGTATGGTTTTTGTCCGAAAAAAACCCGTAAGAGCAAGACAACGCATGTTCAGAAATAAAAGAATAGAATACATACAAAACTATTTAACACATTACATCACTTCTGAAGTTGTATTCTGTCGGAGAATGTTTGTATGGTGAGTAACCACTTCACTTTCGATATGAGACTAGCATTCCACAAAAAACCGACAGTAGTCCAAAAATCTAATCATGTGTACAAGGCTTAAGACTGGGATGCCATTAAAGTTCATATGCTTGTAAAGGCAGGTATCCCAATTCTTTTGGTAATATAGTGTGTCTAAACTATATAAATCAAATAATAATAATGGAGATATTTTTCATCAACTCTCTCTCAACCATACCACGTGTTATACCTTTGTAGTAATACAATGTAATATTCAATGTTACCTGTTAAACCAATAGGATACTTCTCTAATACAAATTATTTTTAAATTGTTATATCTGTTATGATATTGCTAGGATTGGTTGCTTTCATTAGATCTACTCTCATGGATCTATCTTTAGCTGATCTCTAACCAGTTGCCTAATGGATATACCCTGCAGCTGCATCCTAGACGTCCTAATGTTTTAAATCATATCGTTTGCATACATCCTTAGATGTTAGCTGTTAAATAGGTCTACTAGCTGACCTCTTTAAATTTTCTCTTTCTCTTCTGAATAGTTAATTTACATAATTTGCAAAGGTTTATTTAGCCGAATTGTGATCGGAATTATTTTAAACTAAAATATCCTATAGATCAACAATTTTTTTTTTCTCTTCTCAAGTTTAATTTACATCTTTTGACTCATCAGTTCAATGATATCTAATACAATATCAGCAGGCTGTTGTAGTCCCGGAGACAGTTCATTGCATCTAATTTTTTTTTTCTCGAGTCCCCAATATTGATTGGACGCTCTTTGGAACATCTGTATCTATTAGTTGTTGATTTATCACCACACCTTAGATATTAGCTCCACTTAGGAGTGCCCTTTTTTCAATTTTTTTTTTCTTTTTCTGTCTTTCTTTAACACATGTTATACTAGTGTATATCAATACTGCACAACCCCTACCAAACTTCTCTTTCATACATTCCCTAACACTTCTGCACCAGAGAAATAACCATCTTCAATAATGTCTTCCCTGAAAATATTAACGCTTAATGTACAAGGTCTCAACTGTCCTCCAAAGTGCACTAAAGCCTTTAATTTTTTTCTCCAAACAATTGGCTCATGTGGTGTGCCTACAAGAGACACATTTTATCCCACAGTCCACACCAAAATATTTCAGCCGTAAATACCCACAAGTTTTATACAGCATCAGCCAATACTAAACAAAGGGGAGTTCTAATAGCATTCCACTGCATGACACCATTCACCCTCACCAAAGAGCTCAAAGACCCTGAAGGGAGATATCTAATCTTATCTGGATTGTTATTAGATAATGAAGTTACTATAGTCTCCTATTACGCTCCTAATAAAAATCCTCTACTATTGCTCTCTCACCTTTTTTCAGTGATTGATTTGCATAAACAAGTTACCCTTCTTATTAGAGGAGACTCAAATAAAACAATATACCCATTCCTTGACAAATCCCCAACCCCTCATACCACACCTAAATTTTCCTATTAGACTACTGAACCAACACTCACTACTTGATACCTGGCGAGAACATAATCCTGTAAGAAGACAGTATACACATTACTCTCATCCTCATAAACAATTTTCCCGCATAGATCATCTTTTCGTTCCAGTTAGCACCTCCGCATTTATTCTGAATTTAAATCGGATTCTTTTAATATAGAAAGAGGAACTAGACAAGGTTGCCCCCTTTCCCCTCTTCTTTTTGCTTTAGCAATAGAACCCCTAGCCCAACTTATCAGAACTAACCCAAACATTAAAGGTCTAGAACTTGGCGGCTACCATCATAAATTATGCATGTTTGCCGACGATGTCCTAATATTTTTAACATCCCCTATAATATCAGCACCAACTCTTCTTGATATCCTCTCAAAATTTGAATGAATATCAGGCCTCTCAGTTAATCTACACAAATCAAAAGCCCTAAATATTTCACTACCTCCCGATCTTCACACCCAATTAATTAATTCCTTACCATTTGCATGGTCACCAATTTCTATATCCTACTTGGGAGTCAACTTGACTTCTAACCCAATGGATCTATATGCTACAAACTACCCGTCAATGCTATCACAACTCTCTAAACTCCTCTCCAACTGGTCAAATTTACCTCTGTCATGGATGGGTAGGATTGCAGCGATAAAAATGTCACCCTTCCAAAAATGTTATATCTATTCAGGGTTCTTCCTATCGCTATCATATCACATTTCTTAAGTATCTTACAACAGAAAACTTTACAATACATTTGGGGCAATGCCAAACCTCAATTATCTAAACCTACCCTGTATTCCCTTAGAATCCGAGGGGGTCTGGGTGTACCAGGCTTTACCAAATACTATTATGCAGCTCAACTGTGACCATTAACTAAATACCATGCTACATCTGAAATTCCACTATGGGTGGCATTGGAATCGGTTGACTGTGATCCTCTTTCTACAGCAAATCTTTTATGGCTTTCTCCATTACAACGTCAGAAGCTTACTAATCCAATTACCAAACACAGCGTTTCAATCTGGGATAGACTGAAAACTCGATTTGGCCTCCAATCTTCACACAATCTTCTGCTCTCGTTCTTACATAACCCATCATTCTACCCGGCCTGGGTTCCCCAACATCTTTCCAAGCTGGGTCAAAAGCTGGAATAACGAGGGCATATCATTTCTATAAAACCCGGGTTATCACACCCTTTCCAACTCTCTGCGAAACATGTAATTTTCCGCCCTCAGAAATGTTTAGTTACCTACAAATAAAAAATGTCCTGTCTACTAATACACCTTCAGACTCCACGTCTCCTAATCTCACCGAATTTGAAAAAGCTTGCAACAATGATCCTCATAGAAAGAGGACTCATCTCAGATATATATACTCAACTACTCTCACACATCTCTTCATCCCCACTGACTTATACCAAAAAATGGGAAACAGACCTTCAATTACAACCAGAACAAATAAACTGGTCCCAAATATGGCATAATACCAAATCAGCATCACCTAATATTGTCGCTCTCAAAACTAATTACAAAGTTCTGACTAG
Organism: Lithobates sylvaticus; assembly: GCA_028564925.1. Taxonomy (NCBI): domain Eukaryota; kingdom Metazoa; phylum Chordata; class Amphibia; order Anura; family Ranidae; genus Lithobates; species Lithobates sylvaticus. The sequence goes on from CM053038.1 coordinate 178,953,453, forward strand.
ATGATACCTAGTCCCTGCCAGAATCTCCAAGTTTTCTCCACAATACACGTCCCAATGCTTCCGAGGATGTTCAGCATTAGGAACACACATGCACATATGGTGGGAATGTAAAATAGTTGAATCCTTTTGGTTGGAGGTGTTTAAGATGCTTTCCACTATGTTTAATATACCTTTGATTCCGGATCCAGCCACAGCACTCGTAAATGATAAACCAAATATTTTATCGCACCGCCAGTTTAAACTTATGCTCTTCATAACCACAGAAGCCAAACAGACCATAGCGAAAGCATGGAAATCTGACTCACTCTGTATTTTGTCATTTAAGAACTAAATAACTCAGTTCATGATCCACGCAAAGACCAAAGCAATCTTACTTGACAATTTATTGAAGTATGATGCCTTATGGAGACCATGGTTTGAGCATTTCCTACCTCCAGGATTTGATAATTCATTATTTCTTCTTATTTCTTCTTTGAAGACATTATATGGACAACCTATAATGCTACTATAAACTATACCTATTACCTTTAATTAGTGGTTTTCTCTGGAAATTCCCCCATGTTCCACCCCCTTATCTCCTTACCCCCAACACTGTGCAGTTACTACCCCCTTCACTTACTACTTTCTTGAAGTGTGAATAACTAAAAATAGTTGGAAAGACTTATTTAATCTCCAGATGAAGCCAAGACATATTGCAGGAACCTGGCCCTGGAACTAGCTTCTGATTCTCCCCCAACTACCTTATTCCTTTTCTCTATTATACTTACTTTCCTGCACCTTACTTTTCCCCACACTTCTTAATAAACTTATTCCATCCTCATACCTCCTATACTTTACCTTTAATTTGTATAATTCTTGTTTTCTGTATTCACTTTATATGATATAAACGTTTAAGATATATTGTGTGTTACTTTTCATAACATGATTACCTATGTGACGCATTACAATTGCCTGTTACCTTATATATATATACAAGAATGTTATTATCTTTCTTTGTAAACAAAAAAAAAATATGAACAACTTTGTGAAAATCTAATGAATGAAAATCAACCGCCAGCAGGAAGTCTGATATAGAAGTACAAATAGTATAATATAATTCTATGTATAGAGCCCTACACTTAGTGACACAATGTGTGTGTGAGACAAATGAGAAATCTGCAACCTACAATGTGTCCGAATACCAACACTTATAGTGTAGATGTGATAACGCCACCAATGGTGATCAATAAGAAAATAAATTCACTACAAAAATACACTTTCATACATGTGAGCAAGGGCAGATCTCTTCCAACCTTTTCAGAGCTACTTCAGTCTGTATAACATGTAATGTGCAAAAATACAATATCACCTGAGGTATCCAGACAATGGCCGCAATTACATTACAAAGGAAAAAGCATTCATGTCACTGCCTGGACTCCATCATACACGGCTGCAGTCCGGAGCGGTGTGTGCTCCGAGTTCTGTGTATACTTGTGTATATGATGGAAGTGTACAATCTATGATTCAATATATATGTAATGTAATTGCGGCCATTGTCTGGATACCTCGGGTGATATTGGATATACTACCTGGAGGTCTGACATTCTGTGGCACAGTCTGTTCTCATCAGAAGCTGGCTTGAACGAAGTGGCGCTGCTGGAAGGATATAAACAAGTGTGTCTGGGCCTTGCTTGTGGGGACAAAATTTAGACAAGTTTAGGAGCGTTTTGCGTTTTTTCTGCCAGAAAGATCCAATCAGAAACGTGAACCAGAAGAGTTTTTTTTTAAGCTAGTGTGCATGGAGCCTAAATATCCAAATGGAGTGGCGCTGCTGGAAGGATATAAACAAGTGTGTCTGGGCCTGGCTTGTGAGGACAAACCGGTGAGTGACATGTTTGCTCACTGGTGTGGGGAGGTTGATTGAAGTTACTGCAAAGAGGTGGCAGTTGATCAGCATTGATTTAATCCATCTGGATGAATCTCTGGTATTTGTTAGACCCCTTTCACACTGAGGCAGTTTTCAGGTGTTTTAGCACTAGAAATGGCGACTGAAAACTGCCTCCCATTTATTTGCATGAGTGCTTTCACAACGGGTGGTGCGCTTGTGGGACGTTAGAAAAAGTCCTGCAACAGTATCTTTGTGGCAGGTTATAAGCATTATAAATAGCACTCCAAAAATGCCCCTACCCAATGAAATGAATGGGCAGCAATTCCAAAGCGATTTGAAAGCGCCACAAAATGGGTCTTTTTTCATTTTTTTAAGGTCCCATTGTCACCTGCCCACTAGCGCACAAAAATGTCTGCCAAAACACCAGTAAAGCACCGCAAAAAACTACCGGCACTATATCGCTGTTTTAGTGGCTCTGCAGTGTCATGCACATGTCACTGTATGGTGATTGGAGATGGAAGTAGTGAATGGGTTGTAGGAAATCAGCTTTTTCATATTTATGAACTTTCTCTTGATGTTTGTAATTTTATAAGATAACTTTGTTGCTCTTCATGCTTATGTATTTGTTGCACATCATATAGTATATAGATTGAAGTGGCTGTGAATAGGTTGGAGGAGATCTGCTTTTGCTCACATGTATGAAAGTGCATTTTTGTAGTGAATGGAATTGTTATATCTGATCACTATTGGTGGAATTAGCACATCTAGTATTATATGGAAGTCTGCAGCACTAATATATAACATTTACACAATATACATGTGAAAATATAAGAATAAAAGTGAGACTCCTCAACACAAAACTCCCTACAAGTGTGTATATATATAACAATGGCATGAAGACTATTTCACTGATAGTAATGAAGAGAATTTATAATAAGCATATATAAAATTAGTGCAGCAATATTAGTACAAATTTTCAAAAAAGGTCCAAATAAAGAACGGTAATAATAAAATCTTCCCCCACCATAAGATCAAATCCTCCACCATGATGTTCAAAGGAAATCCAAAGTCCGATGATGTCACTTTTAGTCAATGAAGTTTCCATAATATGAGTGAGACTTCTGTGACCATCAAAGTGAATCTCCACAACTGAATCCAAGACTTAGCAGAAGGTTGGGGGTGAAAGCCTAGAGGTCAGTGTGAGTGTGTAGGGTCCAATCCCCATACAGGGATAATGAATGGATCAAACCACCTCATCCTCTTCTCATGTCACATTTAGTAATTGGGATCCACAAAAAGGGAAAACCTCCAATAGTGTAGATGATCGATAATTTTTTTTATAAAGTGATCTCATATAAATGATTCCAATAAAGAGAAATGAGTTCCATTCATGTAGAGAATAGTTACATTAATTCCTGGGGGAGAAATTCATTTTCTTCTGGTAACCTTTTTCGCTTCCTCTACAGATTGGATAATAATCACCTGACAAACAGTTCCTGCCCCCACCTTGCATCTGGAATACGAAATAACCAGACACTGAGGACACTGAACCTGTCTGGGAACAATCTGGAGGGTCCTCATTTCAGGGATCTAATGGAAGCTCTGATAACAAGCCGGATAGAGGAATTACAGTGAGTATAACAGGACTGAGACAATAATATTCTGGGACAGTTTTAAATCTAAACCACATAAATAATATAGAAATATGAGAATGTCATTAAATTCCATCTTTAGACTCCATAAAGCTCCATGCCCACTGGGCTTAAAAAAATGCCAGTTCCCTTGGCAGAAAAAAAAAAACATTCATATAGAGATTTTATTGTACAAAATTTAGACAAGTTTAGGAGCGTTTTGCGAAGTGTACAATCTATGATTCAATATATATGTAATGTAATTGCGGCCATTGTCTGGATACCTCGGGTGATATTGGATATACTACCTGGAGGTCTGACATTCTGTGGCACAGTCTGTTCTCATCAGAAGCCGGCTTGAACGGAGTGGCGCTGCTGGAAGGATATAAACAAGTGTGTCTGGGCCTTGCTTGTGGGGACAAAATTTAGACAAGTTTAGGAGCGTTTTGCGTTTTTTCTGCCAGAAAGATCCAATCCGAAACGTGAACCAGAAGAGTTTTTTTTTAAGCTAGTGTGCATGGAGCCTAAATATCCAAACCTGGACTGTTACACTATGGTAATAAAAGTTTTGGGGCGCCTGTCTTTACACACATATGAACTTTAATGGCATCCCAGTCTTAGATCGTAGGGTTCAATATTGAGTTGGCCCACCCTTTGCAGCCATAATAGCTTCAACTCTTCTGGGAAGACTTTCCACAAGGTTTAGGAGTATGTCTATGGGAATGTTTGATCATTTTTCCAGAAGCACAATTGTGAGGTCAGGCACTGATGTTGGATGAGAAGACCTGGCTCGCAGTCTCCACTTTAATTCATCCCAAAGTTCTATCGGGTTGAGGTCAGAACTCTGTGCAGGCCAGTCAAGTTCCTCCACCCCAACCTTGCCTTGTACACTGGTGCGCAGTCATGTTGGAACAGGAAGGGGCCATTCCCAAACTATTCCCACAAAGTTGGGAGCATGAAATTGTCTAAAATGTATTGGTATGCTGACGCCTTAAGAGTTCCCTTCACTGGAATTAAGCCCTGAAAAACAACCCCCGCACTAGGGATGAGCCGAACACCCCCCCTGTTCGGTTCGCACCAGAACCTGCAAACAGACCTAAAGCTCGTGTGAACTTTAGAACCCTATTAAAGTCTATGGGACTCGAACGTTCAATATCAAAAGTGCTAATTTTAATAGCCTATAGTTATTGTCATAAAAAGTGTTTGGGGACCTGGGTCCTGCCCCAGGGGACATGTATCAATGCAAAAAAAAGTTTTAAAAACGGCTGTTTTTTTCAGGAGCAGTGATTTTAATAATGCTTAAAGTGAAACAATAAAAGTGTAATATTCCTTTAAATTTCGTACCTGGGGGGTGTGTATAGTATGCATGTAAAAGGGCGCATGTTTTCCGTGCTTAGAACTGTCCCTGCACAAAGTGTAATTTTTGCAGGAAAAAAAAGCTATTTATATTCTAATCGCTAATTGCGATTTTTTTTTTTACCAAAAATATGTAGAAGAATACGTATCGGCCTAAACTGAGGACAAAAAAAGTTTTTTTATATATTTTTTGGGGATATTTATTATAGCAAAAAGTAAAAAATATTGCATTTTTTTCAAAATTGTCGTTCTATTTTTGTTTATAGCGCAAAAAATAAAAACCGCAGGGGCGATCAAATACCACCAAAAGAAAGCTCTATTTGTGGGAAAAAAAGGACGCCAATTTTGTTTGGGAGCCACGTCGCACGACCGCGCAATTGTCAGTTAAAGCGACGCAGTGCCGAATCGCAAAAAAGGGCCTGGTCCTTTGGCTGCCAATTGGTCCGGGGCTGAAGTGGTTAATAGCATCATGGGCCCCTGGGCAAAGTAATGCTCTAAGGCCCCTACACCAGAACCTGCAAACAGACCTAAAGCTCGTGTGAACTTTAGAACCCTATTAAAGTCTATGGGACTCGAACGTTCAATATCAAAAGTGCTAATTTTAATAGCCTATAGTTATTGTCATAAAAAGTGTTTGGGGACCTGGGTCCTGCCCCAGGGGACATGTATCAATGCAAAAAAAGTTTTAAAAACGGCTGTTTTTTTCAGGAGCAGTGATTTTAATAATGCTTAAAGTGAAACAATAAAAGTGTAATATTCCTTTAAATTTCGTACCTGGGGGGTGTGTATAGTATGCATGTAAAAGGGCGCATGTTTTCCGTGCTTAGAACTGTCCCTGCACAAAGTGTAATTTTTGCAGGAAAAAAAAGCTATTTAAAATCACTCTCGGCTATAATGAATTGCCGGCTCCCGTAATACAGAGAACAGTCATTCATTAAAAGTAATTGATAAAAAAAATAAAATAAAAAAAAAAAGCGTGGAGGTTCCCCCAAATTCAATTACCAGGCCCTTCAGGTCTGGGATGGATTTTAAGGGGAACCCTGCACCAAAAAAAAAAAAAAATGGTGTGAAGTCCCCCTAAAAATCCATACTAGACCCTTTTCGAGCATGCAACCTGGCAGGCCGCAGGGAAAGAGGGGGGGCGAGAGCGCCCCCCCTCCCTCCTGAACCATACCAGGCCACATGCCCTCAACATTGGGAGGGTGCTTTGGGGGTCTGTGACCCCTCAAAGCACCATGTCCCCATGTTGATGGGGACAAGGGCCTCGTCCCCACAACCCTGGCCATTGGTTGTGGGAGTCTGCGGGCAGGGGGCTTATCAGAATCTGGTAGCCCCCTTTAACAAGGGGACCCCTCAGATCCCAGCCTCCCCCCCTGAGTGAAATGGTAAGGGGGTACAAAAGTACCCCTACCATTTCAGCAAAAAAGTGACAAAAATTTTAAAAATGACAGGAGACGGTCTTTGACAATTCCTTTATTAAATTATTCTTTCATCTTCTTTCTTCTGGTCTTCTTCCTTTCTTCATCCTTCGGTTTCTTCATCTTCTTTTTCCATCTTCTTCTTCCATCTTCTTCCATCTTCTTCTTCCTCCGATCGCTTCTTCTTGCTCTGGTCTTCTCCTCCGGCATCTTCTTCCAGGCGTCGGTGTCTCTTCTTCTGTGTCGGGCCACTCCGCGCAATGGGAGGCTCCCGCTGTGTGAGGCTTTGCTCCGTCTGACAGTTCTTTTATAACGGAGGGCGGGGAAACCTGGTACATTACTTTTATTGTTTCACTTTAAGCATTATTAAAATCACTGCTCCTAAAATAACGGCCGTTTTTAAAACTTTTTTTGCATTGATACATGTCCCCTGGGGCAGGACCAAGGTCCCCAAACACTTTTTATGACAATAACTTGCATATAGGCTTTTAAAATTAGCACTTGAGATTTCTCCCATAGACTTTTACAGGGTGCTCGCGGCTTTTCGAATTTGCCGCGAACACCCCAAATTGTTCGCTGTTCGCTGAACAGGCAAACAGGCAATGTTCGAGTCGAACTTGAGTTCGACTCGAACTCGAAGCTCATCCCTACCCCGCACCATAATCCCCCCTCCACCAAATGACGTGCAGACTATAACATTTTTATTGTACGTTAACTCAACATCTGATTTTTTGGTTTTCGTCCAAAATAAATCTTAACAGCAAGACTACGCATGCTCAGAAATGAAAGAATACATACAAAACTATTCAACGCATTATGTCACTTCTGAAGTTGTATTCTGTCGGACGAGAATTTTCGTATGGTGAGTAACCTCTTCACTTTCAATATCAGACTAGCATGCCACAGTAAGCCGAGGGGCATAGCCAAATGCAGCAGACATACCTGCCTGAAGCTCTGCTCTCTGAGAGAACGATAACGCCGAATAACGGCGGGTGTCCGCCAAATACCTGCATGTAAAATATATTAATTTGTGCCCACAGCACTCCTGAATTCGGGGTTCTCGGTCCCAGTGTCACTGAAAAGAATATGGGTCCCAAAATCAACAAAACAGCGCCGCCTCACAGCACAGCCAAAATGGCGCTGCAGCAGTCTGCCTCAGGTACCTCCAGCCAGGGCTGTCTTAACCGCTTCCCGACCGCCTCATGTAGATATACGTCTACAGAATGGCACGGGCAGGCAAAAGCACGTACGGGTACGTCCCCTTTAATTTGCCTGCCCGGGGGGGCGCGCTCGCGACCCGGTCGGGAGCTCCGTGACCACGGCCACGGGACCAGCGGACCCGATCGCCGCTGGTATCCCGCGATCGGGTTACGGAGCTGATGAACGGGGAGAGGTTTGTGTAAACAAACCTCTCCCCGCGCTTCCTACACTGACTGTCAGTGATCGGCGGTTCCCTGTCATCGGGAACGCCGATCAATGATGTCAGACGTACAGCCACGCCCCCCTACTGTAAAAAAAACACAACACGTCACACTGACTCCTCCCCACCCCCTAGTGGTTAACCCCTTCACTACAACTGTCATTTACATAGGAATCAGTGCTATTTAAATAGCACTGATTTCTGTATAAATGACAAATGTCCCAAAAATGTGTCAAAAATGTCCGATGTGTCCGCCATAATGTCGCAGTCACAATAAAAATCGCTGATCGCCGCCATTACTAATAAAAAAAAAATATTAATAAAAATGCTATAAAACTATCCCCTATTTTGTAAACGCTATAACTTTTGCCCAAACTAATCAATAATCGCTAATTGCGATTTTTTTTTTACCAAAAATATGTAGAAGAATACGTATCGGCCTAAACTGAGGACAAAAAAAGTTTTTTTATATATTTTTTGGGGATATTTATTATAGCAAAAAGTAAAAAATATTGCATTTTTTTCAAAATTGTCGTTCTATTTTTGTTTATAGCGCAAAAAATAAAAACCGCAGGGGCGATCAAATACCACCAAAAGAAAGCTCTATTTGTGGGAAAAAAAGGACGCCAATTTTGTTTGGGAGCCACGTCGCACGACCGCGCAATTGTCAGTTAAAGCGACGCAGTGCCGAATCGCAAAAAAGGGCCTGGTCCTTTGGCTGCCAATTGGTCCGGGGCTGAAGTGGTTAATAGCATCATGGGCCCCTGGGCAAAGTAATGCTCTAAGGCCCCTACAATGGAGACAGCGCAGGTAAACAGACATCAAACAGGTTGGAGGCAGACAAGCGGAGCTTCCCCTTTTGGGTGGAGCTCCACTTTAACTACATGAACAATCATTCTGTACAGCAAATAAACAGTGAGAAAATACTACATGCATAAAGTAACAAAGCTGTCCTGTGCATATAATGTATCTGTTAGATTGATGCCTCCCCAGCACTTGGCCCCTCTACATCCCAGATATCCCCCCAGCATTCTGACCCCTCTACAACCCAGATATCCCCCAGCTCTCTGACCCCTCTACACCCCTGATATCCCCAGCACTCTGACCCCTCTACACCCCAGATATCCAACCAGCACTCTGACCCCTCTACACCTCAGATATCCCCCAGCACTGTGACCCTTCTACACCTCAGATATCCACCAGCACTCTAACCCCTCTACACCTCATAATTTTAGGGGGACACAAACAAACTGAAAAAAAACATTAATTGCAGCCCACTGTGCCCATCAAATGAGGCACTGTGCCACTAAACGCAGCCACTGTGCCACTAAACGCAGCCACTGTGCCATCAAATGCAGCCACTGTGCCATCAAATGCCGTCAGTGTGCCCATCAATTGCAGCCAGTGTGCCCACTAAATGCTGCCAGTGTGCCAGTTAAAGAGGAAGTAAACCCTCTTGTATAACTTTAGCTTACAGGTAAGCCTATATTAAGGCTTACCTGTAGCTAACAGGGATATCTCCTAAACCTGCACGGTTTAGGAAATATACCTGTATTTGCATGTGCCGACGTCATGCGGCACATGCGCACTAGCGACAACTGAAGCATCGGCGCTATATGCCGATGCTTCGGTTGTTATATGCCGCTCTCGTGCGCATGCGCGTGACGTCATCGCGGCTCCGGCGAATCACAGCGCCGGAGCCGCGATACCCGGAAGTCACTCCGGGAGAAGATGTCGGCGGTCGTAGGGGGAGAAGAGGACCGATTCCGAGGCTTCGATTTCAGGTAAGTGATGCATAATTAGCTAGTATGCTATGCATACTAGCTAATTATGCCTTTGTCTTGCAGGTTTTTTTTTTTTTTTCGATTTTCTCAAGAGGGTTTACTTCCTCTTTAAATGCTGCCACTGTGCCATCGAATGCCACCAGTGTGACCCCCGGCACTCGCCATCTGCCTGACACTTACCCCGTCTTGGTGGGGCAGCGGGTAACGGGGACGAGAGGGGTCCTTCAAGTATGCTTCTCCTGCCGTCCTCATCTCCCGACTCCCATGCTCTCCTCCTGATAGGCGTCCAATAGTGGCGCCTGTCATTTCAGCCAATCAGGTAACAGTTAACAGACCCGAGAACCTGATTGGCGGAGAGGCGGTTCAGTGTTAGGAAAGCGAATATTCATTTGCTTTCCTAACATAGCTGAGTGAACTGCGAGTGCCAGACATGGCGCTCGCAGGTTACTGTTTTTGACGCCCATTAGAGCCTATGGCTTTAATCAGGTGCTTCAAAAACACCCCGCCACTGTAATTTAGGCACTTGGCGCCCGAAAAGGGGCCAGACGCCTGAATGGGGGGTGGCCATGGCGGCCATGGATAGATTCATGCAATGTATGGATCTAACCATAGTGCAGAGAGGGGGGTAACAGGAGAGAGGGGGCGGCGCCCGTGCACCCTTAATGAACGCGTCGCCACTGCACTCTAGATATCCTCCAGAACTCTGACCCCTCTACACCCCAGATATCCCCCCTGGACTCTGACACCTCTACACCCCAGATATCCCCCCTGCACTCTGACCCCTCTTTACCCCAGATATCCTCCAGCACTCTGACCCCTCTACACCCCAGATACCCCCCAGCACTCTGACCCCTCTACACCCCAGATATCCCCCAGCACTCTGATCCCTCTACACCCCAGATATTCCCCCAGCACTCTGACCCCTCTACACCCTATATATTCCCCCCAGCACTGTTACTATATACCATAAGATACCCCTTGTATTGTGACCTCTCTACATCCCTAATACCTCTAGCACTATAGCCACCCAAGCTACCCCAAGCATTTTTTTCCCCCTATATACCCCAGATCCCCCCTCAGCATTGTTTTCCCTCATACACCCTTGATATCCCACAGCACCATTATTCCATCCATGTAGTACCCCCTTTTCCAGTGGAGATACAGTGTATGTAAACTTTTGGCTATGTGCCCACCTCCAGCACTGGACTCACTGATACCAATCAAGCAGGCAGAAGGAGGGGTGGAGGAGGGAGCATACCTCCGGGCATTACAAGCCCTTCAGTGCAAACAGTGTTGGACAGCTGGGTTCACCATGACACCATCCACAATGCTACTTCCGCAGGCGGGGTCTCAGTGCTGCTGATGCATTTAAGCTGCATGGGGTGGGGTCAGAGCAACACTGGCACTCAGGCCCCACCCCTCTCTGCTGGCTGTGAAATAATAGGTATTGTTCTGCACAGCACGGCACACTGTTGCCAGCCTGCCTCCCCTGTGCATCCATCACTCTCAGTGCCATCATGGGGCCCCCAATTTTGGGGCAGCGTGGGCCCAAGGACCAGCTGCTTTGGGGGAAGTGCAGGGGCCCCCAATGCAGCTGGGGCCCCTGAGCAGTGCACAGGTGTGCCCACTCACTAAGACAGCCCTGCCTCCAGTGGTGATGATATAAACTTAAAGGCATATGCTGTCACACAGACTGCACCATATGATTCTGAAGTACACTAAGCATTTGGAAGATTCACCTCAGAACTAAATTACCTCACCAGTTCAGAATTAGAACTAATTCTCTAATTAGGCAAACTAGGCGGCCGCTTAAGGCCTCGCACTCACAGGGGCCTCGTGGCCGCCTAGTTTGCCTGTGATCAATATTAATGGTGCCAGTGGCTCCGCCTCTCTCCCCCCGCCGCCGGGACTCCATGGCCCAGGGGCGGACTGACCAATCAGGCACTGCCTGAGGGCCCCCTTGACCAATCATGATGGAGCAGCACGTGCGGGGAGCGGGACAGCAAGATCAGCACCAGACTCCAGGTGCGATCTCAGCAAGGCGTGCGGGACGCACACAGCAGCACAGCCCCATGACTGTGTGTAGGGGAAGGAGCAGCTTAAATGGATCCGATCGGATGCCGCCTGGAGAGAAAGTTAAGTGCCTGAGTCTGACCATGCAGCCCTCCTGTGCTCCTGGATAGGAAGAGCGGCGGAGCCGCTGCATATAGAAGAATTGATCTTTCGATATTCCTCCTGCAGCCGCTAAATGTTTGCAGGGGAGAGCTAAAACGAGCATTCACCGGCTGCAGGAGGAATATGGAAAGATCAATTCTTCTATATGCAGTGGCTCCACCGATCCTCCTATCCAGCTTTTTTTTTTGCTGCCCCCTGGCTCCGCCCCCCCATGATCTCCTCCGGCCCGACTCTGCTCTCCACCCCACGATCTCGCCCCCCCATCAAATGCTCTCTGGCCCCCTATGTGCTCCCTTGCTCCACCCCATAGTCTTCCCCTGTGCTCCCCACCATGCTCTCAGTCCCCCCATCTGCTCCCCACCCCACAATCTGCTCCCCACCATGCTCTCAGTGCCCCCATCTGCTCCCCACCATGCTCTCAGTCCCCCCTACCTGCTCCCCACCCCACCATGCTCTCAGTCCCCACCATCTGCTCCCCACCATGCTCTCAGTCCCCCAATCTGCTCCCAACCTCACCATGCTCTCAGTCCCCCCTCCCCATCTGCTCCCCACCCCACCATGCCCTCAGTCCCCCCCATCTGCTCCCCACCTCACCCCACCATGCTCTCAGTCCCCCCCATCGACTCCCCACCACACCATGCTCTCAGTCCCCCCATCTGCTCCCCTCCCCACACCACCATGCTCTCAGTACCCCCCATCTGCTCCCCACCCCACCATGCTCTCGGTCCCCCCATCTGCTCCCCACCATGCTCTCGGTCCCCCCCATCTGCTCCCCACCCCACCATGCTCTCAGTCCCCCCATCTGCTCCCCACCCCACCATGCTCTCAGTCCCCCCATCTGCTCCCCACCCCACCCCACCATGCTCTTAGTCCCCCCCCATCTGCTCCCCACCCCCCATCTGCTCCCCACCCACTATGCTCTCAGTCCCCCCCCTATCTGCTCCCCACCCCACCACGCTCTCAGTCCCCCCACTCTGCTCCCCACCACGCTCTCAGTCCCCCATCTGCTCCCCACCTCACCACGCTCTCAGTCCCCCCATCTGCTTCCCACCCCACCATGCTCTCAGTCCTCTCATGCTCTGTCCCCCCCCCCATCTGCTCCCCACCCCACCATGCTCTGTCCCCTCACCTGCTCTCCACTCCACCATGCTCTGACTCTCAGTCAACCCCCCCATGCTCTCCACCTCACCTTGCTTTCCAGCTTCCCCAGTGCTCTCTGCTCCCCTCCCTAGTGCTCTCCACCACACCGTGCTCCCCAGTTCCCCTCCATGATCTCCTCCACCCTCTCTGTGCTCTCCACCCCACCATGCTCTCGGTTCCCCCCATGTGCTCCCTTGCTCCACCCCACCATGCTCTTGGTCCCACCATGCTCTCAACCCCCCAACTGCTCTCCACCTCACCTTGCTTTCCAGTGCTCTTCAGCTCCCCCAGTGATTTTTGCCCCCTCCCATATGCTCCCTGGCTCCCCCAGTGCTTTTCACAGCACTGTGCTTTCCGGTCCCCCCACAGTGCTCTCTGCCTGCCCCCGATGCTCTCCACCCCACTGTGCTCTCTCGTCCCCCCCCCCACTGCTCTCCACACCTCCATACACTCCACCCCACCATGCTTTCCAGCTCCCCCTCACAGTTCTCTTCAGCTCCCCCATGTGCTCCCCCCAGTGCTTTCCGCTGCACTGCGCTCTCCGCCCCCCCCCCCCCATGTGCTCCCTGGCTCCTCTCCCTAGTGCTCTCCACCCACCGTGCTCCCCAGCTCCTGTGCTCTCCATCCCCATTCTCTTTGCCCCCCAGTGCTCTCTGCCCCCCCTCCACACCAGTGCTCTCCATCTCCCCCTACTCTCTGCCCCCCTGCTCTACACCCCCCCAGTGCTCTCAGCACACCTGCTCTCTACTCCCCCCCAGTGCTCTCCGCCTCACTCCAATGCTATCCGACACCCCTGTACTCTCTCGGCCCCCCTCACCCCCTGCAGCTCTGCAAGGTTCCGGTCTCCTTTCTCCTGCCGGCTTCTGCAGGGGATCTGTCAGGATGGAGATCCGGGAGGGGACCAGTCTCATGGACTGCTCAGTCTAAAAAAAAATTTTTGTCCCAGTCCGGGCCTGGTGGGGAAGGTGAGCAGCATCGGAAACAAGGACCGATAGCCCTGGAGGGAGAAGAGCTCTGAAGACCTCCCAGGACAGAAGGACAGGCTGACTGGGGCCCAAAAACCAAAGACGGGCAGAAGGTGCTGGCGGCCAGGGACCACTCAATCACACAGCAAACAGATCCGGAAGGAGGAGAACAACGTCCCCACCCGGAACAAGAATGGACCCTCCCTGCTGCTGGCTGTCATGAACATCCTGCTGGCTTGGAAGGTACTGTACCAAGCATCACACCAACCTTCCCACAGACAGGGACTGGGACATGGGGCACAGGAGGGGCTGCAGACAGGGACAGGGCTAGGGATCTCTCTATCACCCCTTTCTCTTTCTCATCTCCCCCTCTCCCCCCCCCCTCCTCTGGAATTGGCTGCATATGTCTGATAGGTGCCCTGGAAGTGGTGCTGATCACCTGTATGCTAGATCTGTGCATCTTTTTGCAGACATTTTTCTTGCTGGCATTTTTTTCCCCATTATGGGCATGAGTGGGGCCTCATGTGCAAGTTTTGCCTAAGGCCTCACAAAGCCTAGAGCCGCCTCTGCACCAGTTACACTGAAACAAATAGAAAAAAATGCTTCAAAAAGCATTGAAAAGCACCTCTGACCATATTACTACTAGCCTTACCAAAGAAATAAGAGAGCTAGGTCAGCACTTATCCACATTTTAAACCAGAGTAGATGACTTATAAATTAACAATGTAGAATGCTATAATGCAATTGACAACCTTAAAGAGGAAAATGCAACATTACAGACACGATTGGAAGACTACCAAAATCATGCTAGATGCTCTAATCTGCATATTAGAAGTATTCATGAAACTGTAATTGACTTACAAGCTACAATGACAGCACTTTTTCAGAAACTACAACCAGCCATCTCGATAGACCGTCTGGAAATGGACAAGGTTCATAGAGCCCTAACACCTAAAAAATCTGATGGTCCACCCCGCAATATCATTGCACAGTTTAATTTCTACAGACCAAAAGAACAACTATTTGCAGCAAGGAATAAAGAAACACTTAACTTTCACGGACATAACTACAAGCTTTTTTCAGACTTGTCCCAACTTACAATAAATAAAAGAAGGGCCTTAAAACCCTTACTACAAGTATTACAACACAATCAAATTACATATCAGTGGGGATTCCCCTTTTCAGTGTGTTTCGGATTTCAAGGCTCTAAATTTACATGTCGTTCTGCTAATAAACTCCAAACTACCCTTCAAGACATGCATCTGCTGAACTCGACACAGAATCAAGAAACCACTTGACAAAGACCTACATCATCTTCTCCAAATAATCTTCTGCATTGCAAAGGAGAAATGAGCACCAGAGTTAACATAAAAGGGGCCGATATCAATCACCTGATCAAGCCCCTGATGACTCTATGGACTGAAGATTACTATATATACTCATATTTCTCTCTCAACTTGATGGATAAGTGAATCGTTACTGTCTATTTCACATTTATTATCATTTATTCTTATTATATTTAGACACACTCAGATATGATAATGTGAAAATTAGCTCTCTTTTCCATTTTCATAACTTCATACTTCTGGGATCCATTCTTCATCTATCTCTTGATTAATAAGACAGTGAAACAGTCTTCTCTTTATTATCTTTTTTTTTTGGCATTTATCGCTTTAAGGAGATACTTTAATTGTCTTAAGTTCTTAATATAACATATTGTAATAACTGCTTTCCTCCAGATCCAAGATAAATGGCTTAATATTCAAAATGGATCAATTTTCAATATCCATGTTTCTTTTCCATTATTTGTCCCCCAGTTCCTGCTAGTGCTAAAATATTCTCATTACTTACGGGATATACTTCTGGAAACGTTCTACTAGTAGGCTTGTTGTTTTCTCTGGAATGTTTGTTGTGCTCCTTTTTGCTACTCTCGGTTAGTTCGTTCATATAGTGGACAATCGAAAGTGGCCAATGTACCCTTGGGGGGAGTTTTTTTACCCCCTGAATGGAAGTTATAAGATTATATGTTTTACTATTCAAAATTAAGAATATTTATGTTTTATTATTAACATGATATCTTACCTCATGCATTCATAACCCTATGGCTCCAATAAATATACTATCTCTGAATGTTCAGGGCCTGAACATCCTACAAAAACGCACCAAAGCCTTTCGCTCCTTTGCCACTAGAAAAGCACATATCTTGTGCCTTCAAGAAACCCACTTCGCACCACAATCCACTCCTAAATTTTTCAGCAAAATGTACTCACAGGTCTACACAGCCTCAGCTTCAACTAAACAGTGAGGTGTACTTATTGAATTTCACTGCAATAACCCATTTACATTATTAAAGGAGATTAAAGACCCAGAAGGGCTATATCTGATTCTAACAGGATATTTGCATGATACTGCCATGACAGTAATTTCATATTACAAAAGTCCTACTTCGTTCCTCTCTCAACTTTTACAGGTAATTGAATCACATAAAATAGGAACATTACTTTTATGTGGAGATTGCAATCTCTTTTCCTTTCTAGACAAATCACCTACATCTCAATCAAATGTCCCTAATAGACACTCTTTTTCACAACTTATTACAAAACATAATTTAGAAGACTCCTGGCGTGAACTGAATCCAACTAAAATACAATTTACCCATTATTCACATCCCCATCGCTCATTCTCACGAATAGCCCACATATTCCTAACGACAGGTATGGTGCCTGAAATCCTAACATCCAAAATTTTACCAATCCCAAGGTTGGATCATAGTGCAATACTTACCACCATAGCCTCTACCATTACAAATGCACATGATCCGACTTGGCTTCTTACTTAAAAACCCAACACATAAACGTAATATTGAACTTGAACTGAAAGAATACATTGTAGACAACTATACCCCTGATATATCCCCACTCACTCTGTGGGAAGCTCGCAAACCAGTTTTACGTGGTATATGTATGAGACAAGCGGCTCTATTTAATCAAGAACATAGAGCTTTATATAACAAATTAGACACAAACTTTAACACTTGCTACATGGCATTTGAATCCAATCCTTCCCCTTTGTTACAATTGGAATTGGATAGTTGTGGAGCTCATGTCACACGTGGATAACAGCACAGGATCATAGCCAAACCATCCATCAACAATACATCACGGTCCCTACGGATCCTATTTTGGATGCATACTGGCTTTGCATTTTCCCCTTCCTTATGTGCCATGCGCATAATTCGGGTTTATAGATGTGCATATTAAGGAGTTATACATTACCAAGAGATGTACTTTGTGCTTTGTGCCTGATTTCCATGTGCTTGAGCTCCCAATAGAGATACCATATATATCCAACAGAAACGTATGAGAGTGGTATCACTACCAGCATTTGTTGTGACTAATTTGATATCAAGTCATCCCTCCCTACGGGTGACCCAACACAGCTGGGACTAACCACAGAATACATAATAGTTTTGTTTGGATGACATCTTCTGCTGGTCCCTTGCATGTGCTCACTCCTGGACCCCTGTTGATGTTGAATATATACAGTGGTGTGAAAAAGTGTTTGCCCCCTTCCTCATTTCCTGTTCCTTTGCATGTTTGTCACACTTAAGTGTTTCGGAACATCAAACCAATTTAAACAATAGTCAAGGACAACACAAGTAAACACAAAATGCAATTTGTAAATGAAGGTGTTTATTATTAAAGGTGAAAAAAAATCCAAACCATCATGGCCCTGTGTGAAAAAGTGATTGCCCCCCTTGTTAAAAACATACTATAACTGTGGTTGTCCACACCTGAGTTCAATTTCTCTAGCCACACCCAGGCCTGATTATTGCCACACCTGTTCACAATCAAGGCATCACTTAAATAGGAGCTGCTTGACACAGTAAGGTCCACCAGAAGATCCTTAAAAGCTACACATCATGCTGAGACCCAAAGAAATTCAGGAACAATTGAGAAAGAAAGTAATTGAGATCTATCAGTCTGGAAAGGGTTATAAAGCCATTTCCAAAGCTTTGGGAATCCAGCGAACCACAGTGAGAGCCATTATCCACAAATTGCGAAGACATGGAACAGTGGTGAACCTTCCCAGGAGTGGCCGGCCGCCCAAAATTACCCCAAGAGCGCAGCGACGACTCATCCAAGAGGTCACAAAAGACCCCACAACAACGTCCAAGGAACTGCAGGCCTCACTTGCCTCAGTTAAGGTCAGCGTTCATGCCTCCACCATCAGGAAAAGACTGGGCAAAAATGGCCTGCATGGCAGAGTTCCAAGGAGAAAACCACTGCTGAGCAAAAAGAACATCAAAGCTCGTCTCAATTTCTCCACAACACATCTTGATGATCCCCAAGACTTTTGGGACAACATTCTGTGGACCGATGAGACAAAAGTGGAACTCTTTGGAAGGTGTGTGTCCAAGTATATCTGGCGTAGAAGGAACACTGCATTTCAGAAAAAGAACATTATACCAACAGTAAAATATGGTGGTGGTAGTGTGATGGTCTGGGGCTGTTTTGCTGCTTCAGGACCTGGAAGACTTGCCGTGATAAAAGGAACTATGAATTCTGCTGTCTACCAAGAGATCCTGAAGGAGAATGTCCGACCATCTGTTCGTGTACTCAAGCTGAAACGAACTTGGGTTCTGCAGCAGGACAATGATCCTAAACACACCAGCAAGTCCACCACCGAATGGCTGAAGAAAAACAAAATTAAGACTTTGGAGTGGCCTAGCCAAAGTCCAGATCTGAATCCTATTGAGATGTTGTGGTATGACCTTAAAAAGGCCGTTCATGCTCGAAAACCCTCTAATGTAACTGAATTAGGACAATTCTGCAAAGATGAGTGGGCCAAAATTCCTCCAGGACGCTGTAAAAGCCTCATTGCACGTTATCGCAAATGCTTGGTTGCAGTTGTTGCTGCTAAGGGTGGCCCAACCAGTTATTAGGTTTGGGGGGCAATCACTTTTTCACACAGGGCCATGATGGTTTGGATTTTTTTTCACCTTTAATAATAAACACCTTCATTTACAAATTGCATTTTGTGTTTACTTGTGTTGTCCTTGACTATTGTTTAAATTGGTTTGATGTTCCGAAACACTTAAGTGTGACAAACATGCAAAGGAACAGGAAATGAGGAAGGGGGCAAACACTTTTTCACACCACTGTATAAATATTTTTCTTAAAAGTTAGTTTTTAAACAACTTCGCCCATTTTTCCAGATGAAGCCGCTTTCGGCGAAACATGTAGAAAGCCCCATACACACGCTCGGACAATCCGCGGACCAGGTCGGTCGGATTTTGTCCGTCGTACTTTGTCCGATGTTGGTGTTGCGTACACACGGTCGGACTACGTTGTCGGAATATCCGGTCTGCAAGAACGTCGTGACGTAAGTCGTCGTCCACGAGATTAGAAAAGACAAGTTCAGCACCACGTCAGGCACCCGTTGGGCTCCTTCTGCTGATCCCGTGTTTATCGAGAGTTAGTCGAAGTTTGGTGACTTAAGATTCGCGATTCTCAGTTTTCTGACTCAGATCGTTACTGCTCTTCAGTTTGTGCTTGTCGTGCGTATCTGTTTATTAGTGCGTGTAGTCAGTTCGCATTTGTTGGTCATTGCGGCCTATATCTTGATATAGGACGCTTTGATTTGCACTGCTTATTGTCTGCTCGTTTCTGCTATTCAGTTCGTTCTTTCAGGCCTTGCTGTTTATCGGTGCTTTCTGTTTGTCCGTTCTGACCAGCCGACCTTTTGTGACCTTGTGAGCGATGTTTCCCGTGCGTACTCGTCGCCGAGTTCGTGCTGTACGCGGAATTGGTGTCGGGCTTTTAGCTTTGACCCAAGACCCGTCCATGAACAGAGTGACGAGGAGTATGTGGACCAAGAATTGGTTGCTTCAGCGTGACCAGTTCTCGCACATGCCTTTGCTTCGTGAGATCCGGGAGAATAATCCTGATGATTTCAGGAACTTTCTCAGGATGACGGACCCCGATTTTCACCGTCTTTTGGCTTTGCTGACCCCCTTTATCAGCCGGCAGGATACCTGCATGAGACAAGCCATTACTCCGGAGCAGAGGCTTGTTGCCACGTTGAGGTACTTGGCGACAGGGAGAAGTCTTCAGGATTTGAAGTTCTCTTCAGGTATCTCTCCCCAGGCCCTGGGAATCATTATTCCAGAGACCTGTTCTGCCATCATTCAGGTCCTGCAGGAGGACTATATTAAGGTAACATTTCTACTTGACTATTCCCTTCTATGTATGCTCTGTTTGCTAATGTCTTCTATTTTTGACCTCCTTCCCTAATTACCATGATTGCAATATGCTCTAATATGCTGTGCCCCTTTTCTCCTTCATGCATTTTTCCCTTCACTTACCTCCCCAGCATGCTCTTCTGCCCCAATAGACACCTATGGCCTAGTCACTTAGGCAATGTATTTTGTCTGCTGCATAGTATTGTTTGCCCCCAAACACCCCCTAAAATATGCACAAATGTTTGCTGTGTGGTTTACTTCATGTAGAGCCCCTTTTTTTTTTGTTTTGGGTGGGGGGGGGGGGGGGGCAAACTCATTATGAACCCCCTCCCCCAACTGCTCTGTCAGATGGTACCAATCCTCTATCTGCTGCCTTTCCCAAGGTCAATACACACTATATACCTACCTCTTTATAGTGGGCATCTTTACGGATGAATTCTGCAAAGCATGTAGTGCAAGGGGCTGCCTCCATACTTTCCATTTCCTATTTTTTTGTCTTCTTTCCCTCCTATTAGCTTGCTTGTTAATTTCATAATGTCACAATGTGCTTGCCTTTTTTTGTGGGTGGGGGGGGGGGGGGTTAATGTTATTTTATATTTCCTGGGGGCTGCCAATAGTGTTAAGTACAGAGGGTCTGGCCAAACTAGCACACATTATTGAGCCATTTGCCAATCAATGAAGTGCAGAGGGTTACCTGTAACCCCCCCCCCCCAAAACCCTAGTTATTGCCAATGGCCCATCAGAAGTGGGGGGATTGATGGGGGTGAGTCATCTGTGAAGGGGAGCCTCTACTTTTCTGTGCAAATACTTTCCAGCCTCCAATTTTATACAATGCTCTTGTTCCAAGATGTTGATTGTCTAATCTGCTTGCAATGTTTAAGTGCAAAGTGACTAATTTTTTTTTCTTGTTTCACTCCACAGTTCCCTTCCACGCCACAGGAATGGCAGACTGTGGCCTCCCACTTTGCCAGCCATTGGGACTTTCCTAACTGCGGAGGGGCAATTGATGGGAAACACGTCCGCATCATCCCACCGCCCAACTCGGGGTCCTACTATTATAATTATAAAGGGTTTAATAGTGTAGTGATGTTGGCGGTGGTGTCGGCGACATATGAATTTATGTATGTGGACGTGGGGATGAACGGCCGGATCTCGGATGGTGGTGCCATTACGCACACGGAGTTCTACTGGCGTCTCCAAAGTGGCAGTCTGTGCTTGCCACCTCCAGAGGAGAATGCCGAAGGACTCCCTTCGTCTTTGTCGCAGATGAATCGTTTGCGTTGACTCCCCATCTGATGAGGCCGTTCCCGATGAGGACCCTCACCCCGGACCAGAGGGTCTTCAACTACAGGCTGTCCAGAGCCAGAAGAGTGGTGGAGAACACTTTTGGCATCCTGGCCAGCCGCTTCCGCCTGTTCCTGACGGCATTTCACTTGGCGGAATACAAACTGAACCACATAGTTCTTGCCTGTTGCATATTGCACAACTTCCTCAAAAGACATAACAGGAACTATGTGGTGCCCGTTGGCCCAGATGTGGAGGGCCCTCCAAATGCGGACCTCACAGCCCTTCAAGTGGCACGTCCAGGCTTGCCCCCTCTAAATGCCCGCGTGGTCCGCGAGCAATATATGGAGTACTTTGTGGGTAGGGGGGCCATTGCTCTGCCTGACGATGTGTGAGAGGCATTTTTTAATAAATCTGATATTTTAACCAACCTCTGATTTCTTGTCATTTCAGTCTTCTTTTTAGCTTATTTTACTTTGACATTTTTTCCCTTTGCCTTCGACAGTGGGAATGCACTTTCTGGGCAAAAGGAGGTAACAGTCTCTTCTTCCCAAAAAGATTATTCTCATGTTGTGTGTTTGCTACCTAATCTTTGGTCTAGAGAAGGTTTGTCCTGCATAACTGACAGCCAAAATACTCCTTTTCATCACCAGGTCTGACATGTGTGTATTCTGAAAAATGCTGTGCTCCGTGTTTTCGTACAAAGCACTGTGGGTGTCATTTACATAAGTCAAATCCGCTATGCTCTACAAGTGCATTGAAAAAGTTCCCTGGGAAAGGAAATTGCAGTGCAAAGTGGATTTGCCTTTAGTAAATAACACCCATTGCCCCCCATATCCTTTACATTTTACATACATAATGCATTGTGTTTTTTAAATAAGGAAGCCACACATTTCGAAAAATAAAAAAGTTTACTTGGAAAACATTCACAAGTGCGTTTACAATCTTCACGCCAAAACTGACAACATCTTGGTTATTTACAACATTGTTTACAAAGATTACGCAATTGGTAAAACCAGGCATGGAGCTAAGCAGAACCTATGAAGTAGGAAAGTTCAACTTTGTAAAGTGAAGACAAGATCAGACATGACTATATGTTCAAAGTGTGTTTGATCTTGCCTTCATCACATGGGGGGGTCACCCCCGAAAAGTGGAAATTTGGAACATGCACACAATTTGGGTCTGAAAATGGTCATTAGATGGTAAAACACATGCCTAGAAGCTTCAAAAGTGCCATTTTCCATCATGGGGATGAATGGACGTTTTTTGGGGGTGCAACCCCTTCACCACAACCACTTTCGTAGTTCGTAAAGTGTTTGCACCCCAAAAAAACGTTGGCATTCATCCACCATGATGGGAGCTAGCACATGTGGACACAATGTGTGCATGTTCCAAATTTCACACAGTTTTGAAGTTGCAAATGTGTTCAGAAGCTGGCACAAATGTGTGTTAATTACTTGGTGCGTTTTCATATTTTTCCTAAAACATCAATGATGTTCTTCAATTTTTGTTGAACATCATTGATGTTTTGCTTTATGTAATCTAGATCTCTATTGCAGACCATTATCTCTCCGATGAGTACGTGGGCACTCTCTGTGGTAAAGTGCGATTTTTCTTCCACAACATCCACGTCACCTAAAAAACCACAAACAAACAAAAATGGGGTGTTGGAAATGAGGCAGCCATACATGGATTAGCTTACCAGTAGCTGTGTTCTCCAACACTCACCTGTTGTGGTGACAATTTCTCCAAGTTCGATGATCTCTCCTTCCTCCTCCTCCTCCTCTGCTTCTGCTCTTTCCCCTTTTTTGGGAGGTGTTGGTTTGGGGGTTTCCTCAGACGGCCCAAGTTTTCGCTCCCCTATGAGAATGTACAAAAGGAAGATTTAGCAACTCTATTGAGGGCAGAAATAGGAAATGACAAACATTGCTTGAAAGTGACGGACACTATTTTAGTTTGGCCAGTTACAAATGTCAACTACATGAATGTAGTCACTTTGTAAAGGTGCTAAACTGACTAGCTTTTTGGTAGAAGTTTGTGTGATGGAGACCCCCCTCTAGTATCCACTGGAGCACATGTGTGGAAAAGCCTAATAAAAAGGGGGTTTGGGTGTCCCAGCACTAGTGCTCTAGAGTCCAGATGGGTAAACAGCTACTGGGTGACCTCTCCTTTACATTGAATAAATTGGCTTTACATTCTTGATGACATTTCTAGTGAGAACAAACTTCCTTTCCCCAAAAAAACACCAAACATCGTATTATAAGTGGCCGAAGGATCGAGGTTGCGTACGATCGAATGGACACACACACGACCATGACAGTGGCAGAAAGATCGAGGCTGAGTACGATCGAATGCACAGACGAACCTGAAAGTGGCCATTTTGGAATGTACAACTTTGTAAAAATCAAACCACAATGGAGCAGTATGCAAGCAAGAAATCAAACACAAAACACAACTACTTACTTTTTAGAAGAATTCGCTTGATCTTTCTGTACTGATCGGCCTCCCTCAGTTTCAGGTCTGACCAGCGTTTCCTCAGTTGCTCCTTGGATCGTTGTACCCCAAACTGATTGTACAGCCTTCTCACAACTTTAGACATGATCTTGGCCTTGCGGACATTGGGGTTGAGGTAAGGCCCATACTTCCCATCATAGTCGCTCCTCTTTAATATGTCCACCATCTCCAACATTTCTCCAAATGACATATTGGAGGCCTTGAATTTCAGGCTCCGGGATCGGGACGTTTCTGCCTCCGGACTTTCCTCGTCCTCCTCCTCGTTGGTGGGATATTTGTGGCGCACCTGCTGTGTCCCCCGCCATGTGCTCTCCCCACTGCGCCGTAAAGAGAAGGGGTGGGGAATAGACGAGAAAGATCGTCAGGGGCGGGCGGAGTTTGACGCATGCGCACTGTATATAAAACGTCACACGCCTGTGTCGTAGCCACGATCTGGGAGACGAGGGGAGAGAAAACTCACACGAGACGATCGCTACAAACGAAGGTACAATTTGACGTTGGTACATAACTAGCCTAGACTGATTTGAACTTGAGGCTTCTTTATGGAGAAGATTAGGCGAGTTTAGACTGACATAATTGAGAGGGTTTTGTGTGGTGTTGTGTCTTGCAGAGATTATGCAGGGATTCAACGACATGAGTTTTCTCCCCCTCTTCATTGCCAAATTCAGGGAATTTCCCGTTTTATGGCAGGGTAAACACCCACATTATACCAACAAACCAAAGAGGCACGCAGCCCTGGAGGAACTTGTGGAATTTGTCAAGCCAAGGTTCCCCACGGCAACTGTTGATGATATAAGAAAGAAAATTGGCAGCCTGAGGAGTGCGTATATCAGGGAGCGGAAGAAGGTCGTGAAGTCTGAGGAAACTGCAACTTCAGCAGATGAGGTCTATGTGCCCAAGCTCTGGTACTATCAGAGTCTCCATTTTCTGAAAGACCAGACTGATGTCACGGAGCCAACCTCGACTCCTCCTTCCACGCTTCCTTGCGCGCAGGCCACCCCTGATGAGGCTTCCGAGGAGCAACCTGGGCCTTCCAGTATGGAAGAGGTGGAGGAGCCCAGCTTGTTCCAGGTATAGTAGTTTTGTTACCATTTATGGGAAGAATGAATGATGTTCACTTAATTCAGGATCCCCAATTGCTTAGTTCCTAACGTGTTTGACATATCAACTGACAGTAGTGTTGGAGACATTTGGGGCCAGAATCTAAACTGCTGGGCTGAGAATTGTATGGTTTTATATTTGTAAACATTTTGCAACAGTCACTAGATGAGAATTGTGTGTGTTTGATGAACAAATAACTGAAACTATGTCCCTTTTTCATACACAGGAAGACCTCAGCCAGGAGGTGGCTGTGGAAGGTGGCAGTCAGGAGGAGGCAGGGGTTAGTGGCAGCCACCAGCTGGGTAGTGGCAGCCAAGAGGGGGCTAGGCCGCGGAGCCTGACTGACACCCAAACCCCTCCCCTCCGCCTTCCGTACAAAAGGGCGAGAAGGGGGGATTATGCGGCACAGTCAGCGCTCCGCATGATCAGAGAGGCTTCAGACTCCCTACATGCCACACCCGCCGACGAGGAGACCTTTGGCTCGGTGGTTGTCACAAAAATGATGGGTATGGAGGTGAGGCAACGCAACATGTGTGAGGGGCTCATCCTCCATGTCCTAAATAAGGGTAGGGCTGGGGAGATGACCCCAGTCACACATGTTTGCCATAGCTACCATGCTCCGCCTCCTCCTCCTCCTCCTCCTCCTTCTGCCACCCCACCAGCACGACAGCCACAGCGTGCAAGGAAGCGTGGAAGGAAGACCTGAGAGTGACGACCTGGAATCAGTCTGGTCTGAGAGAAGATGGAGCCTCTTGTAGTACCAGAGCCTGGGGACCTAGATGGCATCTGCTGCAGTTCCGGATACTTTGGACTTCACGACCAGATTGCACTCCCTTAATATACGTACTCCTCAGGCCCCCAATTTTCTACGCTTGAACAATGATGGTTGCCGTGGGGGGCCAAGACTTTGCAAATTCCCCAAGTTTCACCATGGCTGCGTTCCTCTTTGGTTTGTTGGTGTGACCTAAATAAAGGTTTTTTTGATTTGAAATAATCATTGACTATTGTGTTTTACTTTGCTACAATGACAGTTTTTCTTTGAGTAAGCAGGTACATTTCACTAATCCTAAAGTAGAATTAACAAGGGGCACCAACAACAAACAACCTCCTAGTAAATTTAAGCAAGAAATACAAATGTTAATAATGTGTTTTTGGTAATTTGAGACACACAACCCCCCTCCAAAAAAAACAAAAAAAAACATTCAAATATGTATTCCCCCAAAAAAAAAAAAAAGACAAATCATGGTAAAAAAATAACAAAGATTCTTTTCCGTTCAGTGTCAAAATAAACATGTAGTGTATAAATGCTGCAAAGTAATAAAGAAGTAAGTTTGTGAGAAGTGCGGGTGAATAGGAGCAGCTAAAAGATGTCATTCTTGTTGCATTGTAAAGAAAAAGAGAATGCGCTGCATTAAAGACATTTTAACATTGCAGCGTGACGAATGTGCTGTGTCGATTAGGAAAGGTAGTTTTACCTGACCGAGCGCTTCCGTCACAGAATTTCTTCTGAGCATGCGTAGCACTTTGTCCGTCGGACAAGCGTACACACGCTCGGATTTGGTGTGATCGGACCGTGTTGACGGCAAATCTTTCCAGCAGGAGATAAGACTTTGTCCGTCGGCCAAACCGACGAACACTGTCCGATGGTGCATACACACGGTCTGATTTTTCAACAACCTTGTCCGATCGGACAGAATCCATGAAAAAGTCCGACCGTGTGTATGGGGCTGAAGCTCTTGGACGTAGTACTTCATGTGTGTAATTACAATATCAACAGTGTCTTTAATAGGGATTTTGTGTATATACCTATGACTCTGAATATATATCTGTATCCACCATTTGTATCTGTTTGTTTTGTATAAATAAAAATGTTTTGTATTCTTACATCAATATATTGTATTGTATATTTAAGACACGTACCTTTAAAATCCCTTATCCTGTATTCTATTACTCTCTGGATAAGGCTAAACTTGAATTTGACCTGTTTCTCACAGAATCAGCAGATAAAACTATCAATCGATCACACCACAATTTTTACATGAAAGCTAATAAACCAGAACCTCTATTAGCCTGCACACTCATATCTCACAACTCAACCACTAAACCTATTCGCCTCAAAATATCTAAAGATATATACTCCAATAACCCAAGGAAAATAGTTCAAAATTTGAAAACACATTTAAACACTTTATATTCTTCTGACACTGAGCTGGATACATCCAAAGCATATGAGTTATCTTCCCACATTTCCCTCCCCTCATTATCCACAACACAGTAATGCCGCATACACACGATCGGAATTCTTGTTGGAAAAGCCTTGGATGTTTTTTCCAATGGAATTCCGATGGAATTCCACTCAATCTTGTGTCGCCTACACACGGTTACACCAAATTCCAACTGCCAAGAACGCGGTGACGTGCAACACTACAGCGAGCCGCGAAAATTAATTTCAATGCTTCCGAGCATGCATCAAATTGTTTCAGAGCATGCGTCGGAATTTTGCGCGTCGGAATTGCCACAGACGATCGGAATTTCTGATAGAAACTTTTTCCGTCTGAAAAATTGAGAACATGCTCTCAATCTTTTGCTGG
The DNA here is from genome assembly GCA_028564925.1 of Lithobates sylvaticus. NCBI lineage: Eukaryota > Metazoa > Chordata > Amphibia > Anura > Ranidae > Lithobates > Lithobates sylvaticus. The sequence goes on from CM053038.1 coordinate 178,980,943, forward strand.
CCAAAATTCCACCAGCAAAAGTCCGATGGAGCCTACACACTGTTGCATTTTCCGACCAAAAGCTCACATCGGTCTTTTGCTGGTGGAATTTCCGATCGTGTTTTTACGTGGCATTAGAGCTACTGGAGAAACCTGGTCACTCATTTAAACAGGAAACATTAACAGCAATTATTTGTATGCTTCTCAACACAAAATCGGACGATAGCATCTATTCAAACTATTGTCCTATCTCTTTTCTAAATGTAGATATTAAAATATTAGCCCAAATCCTTGCTACTAGACTTAATACATTCATTGGTAAAATGATACATAAAGACCAAGTAGGATTTATCCCTATCCGACAAGCAAGTGATAATATTAGACGTGCCACCCTTCTATTACATGCTATGAAATGACACCGCATCCCAGCCTGTTTCCTCTTTTTAGATATAAAAAAGGCATTTGATTCCATTTCATGGTCCTACATGCTCTATACTCTTAGTAAATGGGGATTCGGCCCCTATTTCTTACAATGGATATGAGCACTTTACTGCAAACCTAAAGTGTACAATAAATACACAGGTTACAAATCTGAAACATTCAACGTAGAAAGGGGCACATGTCTCTCACCTTTATTATTTGCTTTGCTTATTGAGCCTTTAGCACAAAGAATAAGAATGGAACCTTCTATAACAGGCATAGAAATGGGAGGTTGTCACCACAAGATATGTTTATTTGCAGATGACATCCATCTATTTTTATCTTCACCTCAAATTTCAGCTCCTAACCTTATGAATATACTAAAAAACGATTTGATCATCTCAGGCCTTACGGTTAATACTCAAAAATCTTTAGCACTGAACATCTTGTTAACCACTGCAGAAAAATTTATTGTACAAGAATCATTACCCTTTAAATTGGCTACACATAGCATTCCTTATCTGTGTATCCAGCTCACTGCCAGCCACTTGGATTTATTTTCCGCCAATTATCCTTCTTTATTAAAATTAACTACAAACTTTTAAAATGGTCATCTATACCGATTTAATGGGTTGGGAAAATAAATATAATAAAGATGGCCATGCCTTCTAAATTCCTATACCTTTTCAGAGTTCTTCCAATACACATTCCGGCCTATTTCCTTAGAATAATACAACAAAAATGTATAAAATTTACTTGGGGTAAATTCAAACCACAAATATCTAGAGAAACCTTTTCTTTATCGTACATCACGGGACACAGGGCACCATAGTAATAACTATGTGGGTTATACGCCACCTATAGGTGAATGGACACTGGTACACCCAAAAAAAACGGAAGTCCCCCTCCCTATACAACCCCTCCCATACTGGGAGTACCTCTGTTTTTTCGCCAGTGTCTAAGGAGTTGGTCACGGTTGATGAAGTGCTAAAAGAGCTCTGCTAAGTAATCCCTGACGGGATCAAGGAGCTATGCAATCGGATCCATCCAAAGTGCCTAAAAGCCAAAATGGATGGTACCCGGGCCTCGTGGAAGAAGAAACAAGGTTTCTGCCTGTAATGCATTCTCTTTTGAGAGCTGGACCCTGGGATCCAGCACCTTGATCATGTTTATACAACCAAAGAGTTTTCCGGCAGGGTGCTGTACAGGTCCAAGGGAGTGGACCCTGTAAAGGGGGGCCCGGTCTTGAAGGTCTGTCATGACATGGCCCGCCGTGATGGGTGAAGGCTGGATCTGTCTTATATTTTCCAGCAGTCCTGCGGCGGGACATGTAAGTCAGAAAGATCCTAAGGAACGTGTGTATGTATGTATATGTGTGTGTGTGTGTGTGTGTGTATGTGTATGTATGTATGTATGTATGTATGTATATATATATATATATATATATATATATATATATATATATATATATATATACACACATACATATACAATTCACTTTTGAATTTTATTCTGTGAGTATGCGTTACCTTGTCTGTGTTTTGCCACTAGAGGGTGTAGAAGCAACATACCTGGATACCAACATTCCATGCATCCCCTGTGTTATGCTCAGTGTCAGCAAAGGCTTCTGCGGACAGCATTGCTCCCTTTCCGCTGTGTCAGTCATCAGTAGGGGTTTTTGGGGGACCGTCTGCCTTCAGCACAGTGGTCAGGTTCCCTGCTGCTGAGACCCCTCACCCCCCTCCAGGGATACAGAGCATACAAGGGCATGTAAGTTGTATGAGTGTTTGGATACAGGTATTTTTAAGAGGGCACGTTTAACTCAGCTTTTTTAACTGAGCATTTATAGTGGCATAATTATTTGCTGGACTACAGCTCTGCAGTAAATGCACTGTGTTAGTGCTTTTTGTGCTAAGGACTATGTCTTCCAGTAAAAAGGGGAATACAACAGGGGGAGCGCAAGGTCATTTCGGTCAGAGTCTGAGGCTCCTAGTCGCAAGTCCACAGTTCAATCCACCCCTGAAGGACCTGGAGCATCTGGCCAGTCTGAGCCACCTAGACTCTCAGGCATTGTAGCTTCCTCCAACATTTCAGCCTTTGCATACTTCACTAAGGATGATTTGACTCTGGCTTTGGAAGGGAAAATAGCTGATATGCTTGCATCTTCCTCCCAGTAGGGGAGAAAACATGGCAGATTCCCTTGTCCCGCCCTTGACCTTCCAGTATTGGAACCAGAATGGGCAGGAGATATTGGGGTACCTTTAGGGGATCAGGCAGAAAGAAGTTTGGATGACTCCTCTTCTGAGGGTTCAACATCTGAAGAACCTTTCTCAACTTCGCAATCTCAGAAATTGCTAATCTAATCCCTTACAGAGTTGCTCCGTTCTGGATATAAGTTGGAGAGGTGGATGATGTTTCCTTCTCGTCCTTGGGTTCGCTAAGACCCCCACAGCGTTAACATGCTTTCCCTATGCACCCATTACTGAAGCAACTGATTTATGCTGATTGGGATCACCCAGATAAGCAGTTTTCTCCTCCTAAGAAGTTCTCTCTTCTTTTATCCTATGGAGAAAAAGTTTACAAAGAGGTGGGATTTGCCAGCGGTAGATGCTGCTATCTCCTCTGTGAACAGGAGTTTAACTTGTCCAGTGGACTATATACAAGTGTTTAGAGATCCAGCTGATAAGTTGGAATCTCTGCTTAAAGCCTCAGTTGCTGTAGCTGGTGCAGTAGCACAACCTGCAGTAGCAGCAATAGGCATTTGTCAATCCCTTAGGGACGAATTCAAGCAGGTTATTAAGAGTTCCTGCTCAAACTGAAGAGGCCCAAAGTTTAGCTGAGCTGCCTAGGGCCTTATGCTTTGCCGTGGACGCTATCAAGGATTCTATCCATCAGGCATCTCGCCTTGAGCTCATTTTGATACGTATGCATAGGATTCTGTGGCTAAAGAACTGGTCAGCCAAGTTACCATGCAAGAAGCTCTTGGTTGGGTTTGCCTTTCATGGAGAAAGGTTGTTTGGGGAAGATTTGGATAAATATATCCAAATGATTTCTGTACCCTTCTGTCAGTTAAGAAAAATAATTAACGTCCTTCTTTCAAACATGCTTCCCCCCCATGCCTGAGGCGTCTCGGCAGCCTCCACCATCAGGGGCAAAGAGTAAGCCTCATAACCAAACGCAGGGCCAGAAAAAGCCCTGGGGTCAGAAGTCCACAAAACAGAGTCCCAAGGCTTCCTTGTGAAGGGGCGCCCCCGCTCCATCGAGTGGTGGAAGACTTTGGTGGTTTTCAGAAACTTGGCAAAAGGAAATCCAAGACAAATGGGTCCTCTCTGTGGTAGCCCTGGGCTACAAACTATAGTTCCAAGAGTTCCCACTGTCTCATTTTCTAAGATCAAACATTCCCAAGGACCCAGTAAAGAAAAAGTTCTTATTTCTGGCACTGGACCGGGTAAGGTCTCAGGGAGTAATAATAGAGGTCCCCTCAGAAGAGAGGGACATGGGATTTTATTCAAATCTCTTTATGGTACCAAAACCAAATGGAGATGTCAGACCCATTATAGATCTCAAAGATCAGAATCACTTCCTAAACATCTGCTCCTTTTGAATGGAGTCAATCCGGTCAGTTGTATCCACCCTACGGGGAGGAGAAGTTCTAGCATTCATAGATATCAAAGATGCGTATCTACATGTGCCAATCTTTCCCGCTCACCAGAAGTTTCTGTGGTTTGTGGTAGCGCAGTGCCACTTTCAGTTCGTGGCCTTGCCCTTCAGGTTTACCAACCCAAGTATTTACAAAAGTTCGAGCCCCAGTACTAGTAAGACTAAGGGGCCAAGGTATAGCAGTAATGGCCTACCTAGACGACCTGCTACTGGTAGATCAGTCAATAGCACGGTTAAACCATGGGGTGTCCAGAAGTTAAGGCCTATTTGAAAGTGACAGCTCAAATATGAAAAACTGATGTTTTGTTTGTGTGCCAGAAGGCCCTAGAAAGGGCCAGGCAGCATCAAAATCTACTATTGCTAAGTGGATTCGTCAAGGGATTAGTCAGGCTTATGGTCTGAAAAAGGTTCCTTCCTTTTAGATTAAAGCGCACTCTACCCGGGCAGTCAGTGCTTCATGAGCAGTGCATTACCAAGCCTCTGTAGCTCAGATTTGTAAAGCCACTACTTGGTTGTCAGTACATATATTCACAAGATTCTATCAAATGGATGTAAGAAGGCAGGAGGACACCGCCTTCGGGAACAGTGTGCTGCAGGCAGTAGTATAGGTCCTCACACCTGGCGGTGGCTGTTTTGCTTTGTGTCTCCCTCCCCTGGTGGCATTGCTTTGGGACATCCCACATAGTTATTACTATGGTGCTCTGTGTCCCGTGATGTACTATAAAGAAAATAGGATTTTTATAACAGCTTACCTTTTCTTGAAGTACATCACGGGACACAGAGATCCCACCCCTCTTATTAAGATAAGTATATATTGCTTTGCTACAAAAATTGAGGTACTCCTGGTATGGGAGGGGTTATATAGGGAGGAGGACTTTTGTTTTTTGGGTGTACCAGTGTCCATTCACCTATAGGTGGAATATAACCCACATAGTTATTACTAAGGTGCTCTGTGTCCCGTGATGTACTCCAAGAAAAGGATTTTACAGGTAAGCCGGTATAAAAATCCTATTATCACCTGGGGTATCCAGACAATGGCTGCAATCACATCACATAGAAAAGAAAAAGCCTACTGCCTGGACTCCATCATACACAGCTGCAGTCCGGAGCGGTGTGTGCTCTGAGTTCTGTGTATACTCGTGTATCTGATGGAAGTGTACAATCTGTGATTCAATATATATTTATATAAGATTATGCACTATGGAGGCTTTTTCTTTTCTATGTAATGTGATTGCGGCCATTGTATGGATACCTCGGCTGATATTGGAGATACTACCTGGAGGTCTGACATTCCGTAGCACAGTCTGTTCTCATCGGAAGCCGGCTTGAGTGGATATAAAAAAGCGTGTCTGGGCCTTGTTTGTGGTGATAAACCTTTTGGTAAGTGACCTGTTTGCTCACTGGTGTGAGGGAGGTTGACTGAAGTTGCTGCAAAGAGGTGGCAGTTGATTAGCATTAATTTAATACATTTGGATGAATCTCTGGTATTTCTGTTAGACCCCTTTCACACTGAGGCAGTTTTCAGACATTTTAGCACTAGAAATGGCTCCTGAAAAACTGCCATTCATTTTCATGAGTGATTTCACACTCAGGTGGTGCGCGTGTGATACATTAGAAAAAGTCCTGCAAGCAGCATCTTTGGGGCAGGTTATGAGTGCTATAAATAGCGCTCCCAAAATTCCCCTACCCAGTGAAATGATTGGGAAGCACTTCCAAAGCGCTTTGAAAGCACCGCAAAATGGGTCTCTTTTTTTTAACCACCTCAATACAGTGCACTTACACCCCCTTCCTGCCCAGACCAGCTTTCAGGACTCTCACATTTTGAATGGCAATTACTCAGTCATGCAACACTGTACCCATATGAAATTTGCGTCCCTTTTTTCACAAAAATAGAGCTTTCTTTTGGTGGTATTTAATCACTTGTGTTTTTTTTTTATTTTTTTTGTGCTATAAATAAAGACTGTACATTTTGTGAAAAAATGCCTATTTCTTTGTTTCCGTCATAAAATTTTGCTAATTAGTAATTTTTTCTTCATAAATTTTGGCCAAAATTTATACTCCTACATATCTTTGGTAAAAATAACTGAAATTAGTGTAAATAATTAGGTCTTTGTGAAAGTTATAGAGTCTACAAAATATGGTGCCAATCACTGAAAATTGATCACATCTGATCAGGCCTTCAGTATATCAGGTGTATCTCATTTATTGAAACACTAACAATTCAGGAAAGTACAAATACCCCCTAAATTACCCCTTTTTAGAAAGTAGACATTCCAAGGTATTAAGTAAGTAGCATGGTGAATTTTTTTAAGTTGTAATTTTCTCCCACAATTCTTTGCAAAATTAATTTTTTTTTATTTATTTTTTTACAAAATTGTCATATTAACAGGTTATTACTCTCACCGAGCATATGCATACAACAAATTACACCCCAAAATACATTCTGATACTCTTCCAGAGTATGGTGATACCACATGTGTGGGACTTTTACACAGCCTGGCTACATACAAAGGCCCAACATTGAAGTAGCATCTTCAGGCGTTCTACAAGCATAAATGACACGTCTCATTTCTCAACCACCTATTACAATTTTGAAGGCCCTGGAGCACCAGGACAATGGAATTGCCCCCAAAATGACCCCATTTTAAAAAGCAAACACCCCAACGTATAATCTATGAGGCATAATGAGTCTTTTGAATGGTTCATTTTTTTTCCAGAAGTTTTTGGAAAATGTGGAAAAAAAAATGAAAACACATTTTTTGTTACACAAAGTTGTCCATTTATCAGATATTTCCAAAACATAGCATGTACATAGCAAAGATGACACCCCAAAATACATTCTGCTCCTCCTCCTGAGTATGGCAACACCACATGTGTGAGACTTTTACACAGCCTGGCTACATACAAAGGCCCAACATCCAAGTAGCACCATCAAGCATTCTAGGAGTATAAATGACATATATAATTTCCTGGCAACCTATCATTTTTGAAGGCCCTTCATATTTCTAACACATAGCATGTACATACCAAGAATTACAATCCAAAATAAATTCTATTGCAGAAAGGGTAAAAAAAAAAAAAAACATTACCTGGGCTTTTAGTAGTATCCACAGAGGAGAGCACTGGTCCAGGCAGCAGGCAGGGATGTGCTTAGCGACAGCAATAGTAATTATCCAGGAAGCAGGCAGGAATATTGTCTATAGTCAGCACAAGAACAGCACAGTCCATAGAAATTGTCCAGGCAGAGACAGCCAGCACAGCCATAATATTGGTCCTGGTACACTGTTACCTGCAGACACTCATTATTGTACCGCTCTCCAGCCCTTCATAAACATACTGCGTCTTGCTACAGCTAATTATTTGCATAGTCCAGGTAGCGGTGTGGTCCGTTCATGCAGCAGACAGAGGCATGGTGGCAGTAAGTCAGCAGCAAGCTGAGGGCCGCAATCGGGTAAGACCTGTGCACAGGAGCACAGGGGTAGAGGCTTTGACCCACCCAAATCTCTATGAAGTCTCCGGACTCCAGACCCTAATCCGGAAATTCCAAAACCCGGAGAAAACAAAAAAAAAATTCTCCATCCGGAAAAACAATTCTAGAGCCCCTCACATATGTGAGACCCCCGGGTACTACAGTAGCAGGGCAACAGATCAGTCCAAGCTTTAGGCAAAAGCATAGTCCATAAAACAGGCACGTGCAAGCAGTCCAAGCTGTAGGCAGTGGCGTAGTTAATAAAACAGGCCAGGGTCAGTTCTTGTGGAAGCAGTCCAAATGGTAGGCAGAGGCATAGTCACAAAACAGGCCAGGGTCAGTTCACGTGGAAGCAGTCCAAACGGTAGGCAGAGGCATAGTCAAAAAACAGGTCAGGGTCAGTTCACGTGGAAGGCAGTGGCATGGTTATTTGGGGAAGCATGGAAAATGGTCAGCACAGATGATGAAAATTGGGAAATGGTTAAGTGATGACGGTGTGACAGGTGATGGTCACTGATGGGTGACAGGCCACCATCACTGATGGGTGATGGTCACTGACGGGTGATGGTCACTGACGGGTAACAGGCCACAGTCACTGATGGATGCACCGCTGACGGTCACTGATGGGTGATGGGTTACAGGGCACGTTCACTGATGGGTGACGTGTGATGGATGACAGGCTACGGTCACTGATAGGTGATGGGTGCACCACTGACGGTCATTGATGGGTGACGGGTGATGGCTGATGATCACTGATGGGTGATGGCTGATGGTCACTGATGGGTGACAGGTGATGGGTGACTGGTGATGGCTGGCAGTCAATGATGGGTGACGGGTGATGGGTGCACCGCTGACGGTCACTGATGGGTGATGGCTGGCAGTCACTGATGGGTGACAAGTGATGGGTGACTAGTGATGGCTGGCAGTCACTGATGGGTGATGGGTGACAGGTGCCCTGCTGACGGTCACTGATGGGTGATGGGTGCACCGCTGACGGTCACTGATGGGTGACAGGTAATGGCTGGTGGTCACTGATGAGTGATGGGTGATGGCTGATGGGTGACGAGTGATGGCTGGCGGTCACTGGTGGGTGACGGGTGATGGCTGGCGGTCACTGGTTGACAGGTGATGGCTGGCAGTCACTGATGGTTGACGGGTGATGGCTGGCGGTCACTGATGGGTGATGGGTGACAGGTGCACCACTGATGGTCACTGATGGCAGTCTCTTATGTGACAGGTGCACTTTATGGGTTGACTGTTGGGTGACAGATGACAATTGAGGGGGGTAATGGGACAAGTGTGGTGTTGGTGCAGACACTACAGAACACAGATCAGTAACTCACTGCCCCAGGCTCTTCTCTCCGCACACTGGAAACAGTGTGTGAGGAGAAAAGAGCTGGCAACAGCTAGTTACCACTCTGTGTGAAAGGATCACAGACAATCATGTGGGTAAACAGCCGGCCAATGGCTGTTTACCGGCGTCGGTGACGAGCAGTGTTCTCAGGGAACACGCCACCACCGACGTTCACGCGCATGCACCGCGCACATTGGGGTGGAACCATCTGTGATCGGCCGTGATCACGTGGTAAACAGCCATGACCAATGGCTGTTCACCCCCCTCGGTGGTGAGCGCTGTCTCCGTGACATGCCGCCACCGAAGGAACAGGGATGCACGCGCACGATCGTGCGCATTCCCTGTTTAAATGGGAGGATGTCATATGACGCCCTCCCGCAACAAGAGCCGCGCCACCTGGCCGTCATATGACAGCCGGTGGTCGGTAAGCAGTTAAGGTCCTGTTGTCATCGGCCCACTAGCGCACAAAAATCACTGCTAAAGCAGCGCAAAAACTACCGGCGCTTTATCACTGTTTTAGGGGCTCTGCATTGTGAAAGGGGTATTACTGCACAAGTCACTGTATTGTGATTGGAGATGGAAGTAGTGGTGAATGGGTTGTAGGAAATCTGCTTTTTCATATTTATGAACTTTTTTCTTGATGTTTGTAATTTTATAACATAACTTTGTTGCTCTTCATGTTTATGTATGTGTTGCACATTTTATGTTGTATAGATTCAAGTAGCTGTGAATAGGTTACAGGAGATCTGTTCTTCCTCACATGTATGAACGTGTATTTTTTTAGTGAATGTAATTGTTATATTTGATCACTATTTTTGGAGTTAGCACATCTAGTTTAATATGGAAGACTAGTATATAACATTCAAACAATATAAATATGAAAATATAACAATACAAGTGAGACTCAACACAAAACTCCCTATAAGTGTATATATACATGGTATGGAGACTATCCCACTGATGACTAATGAAGAGAATTTATATGTGTATTGAAGGAACAAGAGGGGTTTAGCCAACCTGACAGACTATTACAGTACCTGAACAGATGTATGTCTTAATACCAAGAAGGTTTTTTTATATAAATCACTTTTATTCATATATAATGCACACATAGTATATCTAACATTAAAAAGCTTATTCTATTACAGATATATATATATACACAGATGCATAGATCAAATTGTTGAAGAAAACTTACTAATAAGTGCTGGTTGACGCGTTTTGCTTGTTGCTTCTTCAGAACCAGAGTATAGCAATTTGTTGTATCTGTAGTACATCATAAGAGGACATGTGAGTTGTTTTCAAATAGGCCATCCAATGTGTTTTATTTACCATACTGTAATAATTTATTAAGAAAATAGATAATTACATCTCTTCCTATGTTTGTGCCTACCTTCGAATTTGGTTTGCTCTAAAAAATCTGCACCGCAGGGGTGGTATATAGTATGTAAGCCCACCGTCATCAAATGACCAGGGTGAAATTTCCAGAGATATTCAACCAAAATTTGCCTGTTTGGGAATCCAAATCCAACAAGACCAACATATGCTAGGGAGGGAAAGAGAGAAGAAGAAAAAAAAAAAAGAGGGCTGTTTGGAATAATTAACTTAATTAATATAATTTAATTCTAATAATTAATTCAATCTGGACTGATAGGTCCTAGATGTGTGGATGTAAGATCTACTTACATCAAAAGAATAAGTGTTGCTGAGAGATGGAGTCTCCGAAGCTATCCTCTAGAGCAGGGATCTCCAAACTATGGCCCTCCAGCTGTTGCGGAACTACACGTCCCATGAGGCATTGTAAAACTCTGACATTCACAGACATGACTAGGCATGATGGGAATTGTAGTCCCTGAACAACTGGAGGGCCGTAGTTTGGAGACAACTGCTCTAGAGGAATAACATAGACGGGTAAAGCTGGGGAACTAATTTGTTACCTAGAAATAATGATGCCGACGTTATAGAAAAGCCCAATGTATGTATATAGCTTGATAATCATTATAGAATTTATAAAAGAGCCGGCAAGTACCTGATCAAGCCTACAGAAAAATTTCCCGAATGGGAATAGGTAGCATCAAATCCGTAGGGATAACACCGACAGACCAGGACCTTAAGTAAGCATTCTAGAGACAAAAAGATAGTACATGTAATATTTAGTATATATCAGGAGGATTGGTGTATGTCTAAAGGTATACATTTATACCATCTAAAAAATAAATGAACCAAAAATACCTGATAGAATGTATAAGCAAGTGTCCCCGTCTGGAATAAGCCACCAGTGGTCCTAGGTAACTGTATTACTGACCCAGACGTTAGACATATACTCTAGAAGTATAAAGGGGAAGGGAGAAGTCTAATTGTATTAAAGATGTCTAATAAAATGGCTCCATTGTCTAGTAAAGATGGTTCCATTCAGTTTTCAGAATTTTTTTTTTAGATGTAGCAACAGTAATTATATTAAAAAAGGTTGAAGGTTTGAGGCTAGTCTCAGGATTACCTTAAGTACAGGACGTGTTGTCATTAGTTTCCCAGCGCTCCATCTGCAGTATGTATCTGCTTGGAGCGCTGGTTATAAAGTCGTTTTGGCGCCAAATTTAGAAAGGCGCCACCCTTCGGAGCCAATCATAGTTAGCTCTCTACAGCTGGGAGAGAGAGGCGGGCCGGCTCACGTAATCCTCCGCATAAGTGCGGTCCTAGATGCCATTGCGCATGCGCCAAAGGCGCCGGCGTTTAGGACGCCTGTACGATCTACGTACATCCATGGCGGCCAAAGAAGGCAAGTGAGTCCGCACATGCGCACTTGAGATAGGCAGTCTCCAGAGTAGGAAGAGGCCATAAGAGGAGGAGGCGGCGCCGGGGATCCATCGTCACTAACCCAGACACACCCCCCACAAGGGTCCGTACACTGCGGACATGGATGAGGAATACATCCGCCAATGCGCAGTAGATATCGGCCACCACAACAATAGAAAAGACGTCGGCCGTACATAAACAAACAGATGCGCACATGCGCAGTATGAATAGGCAATTCCAAAAACGGGAATAGCCCGCAGAGGGGGGGAGGAGGGGAAAGAAAGGCAACCCAAAGATACAGCCTGAAACCCTCACCCGATGTATCTCCACTAGGGGCCAGCATAATGCGGCCATAAGTGAGGAAAAGATCCATTGTGTGTGCAATGAGTATTAACCATTAGAAGAACACAGGAGACATTCCGCTGTCATAAGACCCCATTGGCATTTGTTAGAGTGTCCCTACGGTGTGGGCGCCCTTAAGTATCATTTCAGCCTGACAGGTAGGCATGCTTTCAATCACTCAGTATAGACATGAGTGATAAAAAAAAACAAAAAGGGGGGGGAGGGATACTTTCCACATACGCACCAAGCTATGCTTAAGATGGCAAAGGGGAAATGAGACCACTCCGATTTTGAGAGGCCCCCGGGACGCCCTATTATATCGGGTATAGGGGCTAAGAGTGAAAAGGGGAGTAGACTAGTGGATGCTTTTCTACGCCCCTATGTAACGCAACTTCCATCCTATTTACAGGATACTCTAGCATTATTGAGAGTCTTACATAACAAAAAGGTATCCCCTACCAGTCTTTTGGTTGCTATAGATGTAGAGGCTCTATACTGTAGCATTCCCCACACTTTGGGATTAAGGGTTGTGGAAAGCTTCTTCAGTGGGAGTGATTTAATACGTAGGCCATACAACGTATTCATATTGAACTTAGAATGTTTTTTCCTTTGATGGCTCCCACTACCTCCAGGTACAGGGCGTGGCGATGGGGACATGCTGTGCTCCATCTTAAGCGAACCTGTACCTGGGGGGTGGGAGCGCTCCCTTTTTTCTAATCCCACTCTATCGATGTATTTGGCCAACGTATCATGTCGCTAGCATCCATGCATCCATGCTAGCTTGGAAAACAATGGGCGGGATATAGTGGAATTTCTATCCAGTATCCCTGCCTCGGTGGAGGCGTTGCGGTGGTAGGTGTCGGAGTGGTCTCATTTCCCCTTTGCCATCTTAAGCATAGCTTGGTGAGTATGTGGAAAGTATTCCCCCCCCCTTTTTTTTTTTTCACTCAGGTCTATACTGAGTGATTGAAAGCATGCCTACCTGTCAGGCTGAAATTATACTTTAGGGCGCCCACACCGTAGGGACACTCTAACAAATGCCAATGGGGTCTTATGACAGCGGAATGTCTCCTGTGTTCTTCTAATGGTTAATACTCATTGCACACACAATGGATCTTTTCCTCACTTATGGCCGCATTATGCTGGCCCCTAGTGGAGATACATCGGGTGAGGGTTTCAGGCTGTATCTTTGGGTTGCCTTTCTTTCCCCTCCTCCCCCCCTCTGTGGGCTATTCCCGTTTTTGGAATTGCCTATTCATACTGTGCATGTGCGCATCTGTTTGTTTATGTACGGCTGACGTCTTTTCTATTGTTGTGGTGGCCGATATCTACTGCGCATTGGCGGATGTATTCCTCATCCATGTCCGCAGTGTACGGACCCTTGTGGGGGGTGTGTCTGGGTTAGTGACGATGGATCCCCGGCGCCGCCTCCTCCTCTTATGGCCTCTTCCTACTCTTGAGACTGCCTATCTCAAGTGCGCATGTGCGGACTCACTTGCCTTCTTTGGCCGCCATGGATGTACGTAGATCGTACAGGCGTCCTAGACGCCGGCGCCTTTGGCGCATGCGCAATGGCATCTAGGACCGCACTTATGCGGAGGATTACGTGAGCCGGCCCGCCTCTCTCTCCCAGCTGTAGAGAGCTAACTATGATTGGCTCCGAAGGGTGGCGGCCTTTCTAAGTTTGGCACCAAAATGACTTTATAACCAGCGCTCCAAGCAGATACATACTGCAGATGGAGCGCTGGGGAACTAATGACAACACGTCCTGTACTTAAGGTAATCCTGAGACTAGCCTCAAACCTTCAACCTTTTTTAATATAATTACTGTTGCTACATCTAAAAAAAAAATTCTGAAAACTGAATGGAACCATCTTTACTAGACAATGGAGACATTTTATTAGACATCTTTAATACAATTAGACTTCTGCCTTCCCCTTTATACTTCTAGAGTATATGTCTAACGTCTGGGTCAGTAATACAGATACCTAGGACCATTGGTGGCTTATTCCAGACGGGGACACTTGCTTATACATTCTATCAGGTATTTTTGGTTCATTTATTTTTTGGATGGTATAAATGTATACCTTTAGACATACACCAATCCTCCTGATATATACTAAATATTACATGTACTATCTTTTCATCTCTAGAATGCGTACTTAAGGTCCTGGTCTGTCGGTGTTATCCCTACTGATTTGATGCTACCTATTCCCATTCGGGAAATTTTTCTGTAGGCTTGATCAGGTACTTGCCGGCTCTTTTATAAATTCTATAATGATTATCAAGTTATATACATACATTGGGCTTTTCTATAACGTTGGCATCATTATTTCTAGGTAACAAATTAGTTCCCCAGCTTTACCTGTCTACGTTATTCCTCTAGAGGATAGCTTCGGAGACTCCATCTCTCAGCAACACTTATTCTTTTGATGTAAGTAGATCTTACATCCACACATCTAGGACCTATCAGTCCAGATTGAATTAATTATTAGAATTAAATTATATTAATTAAGTTAATTATTCCAAACAACCCTCCTTTTTTTTTTTCTTCTTCTTCTCTCTTTCCCTCCCTAGCATATGTTGGTCTTGTTGGATTTGGATTCCCAAACAGGCAAATTTTGGTTGAATATCTCTGGAAATTTCACCCTGGCCATTTGATGACGGTGGGCTTACATACTATATACCGCCCCCGCGGTGCAGATTTTTTAGAGCAAACCAAATTCGAAGGTAGGCACAAACATAGGAAGAGATGTAATTATCTATTTTCTTAATAAATTATTACAGTATGGTAAATAAAACACATTGGATGGCCTATTTGAAAACAACTCACATGTCCTCTTATGATGTACTACAGATACGACAAATTGCTATACTCTGGTTCTGAAGAAGCAACAAGCGAAACGCGTCAACCAGCACTTATTCGCAAGTTTGATTCAACAATTTGATCTATGCATCTGTATATATATATCTGTAATAGAATAAGCTTTTTAATGTTAGATATACTATGTGTGCATTATATATGAATAAAAGTGATTTATATAAAAAACCTTCTTGGTATTGAGACATACGTCTGTTCAGGTACCGTAATATTCCGTCAGGTTGGCTAAACCACCTCTTGTTCCTTCTTTACACATATTTTTAGGACGAGGTACCCCCCATAGCTTATCCACACTTATTTATGAAGAGAATTTATAATCGACATATATAAAATTAGTGCAGCAATATTAGTACACATTTTCAAAAAAAGGTCCAAATAAAGAACGGTAATAATAAAATCTTCTCCACGCCATACGATCATATCCTCCACCACGATGTTCAAAAGAAATCCCAAAGTACAATGGTGTCACTTTTAGTCAATAAGGTTTCCACCACATGAGTGAGACTTCTGTGACCATCAAAGTGAATCCCCACAACTGAATCCAAGACTTAGAAGGTTGGAGGTGAAAGACTTATGCCGCGTACACGCGATCGGAATTCTCATTGGACAAAGCTCTGATGGTTTTCCTATCGGAATTCTTGCCTACACACAGTCACACCAAATTCCGACGGTCAATAACACCACAACATACAACACGTTCGGCACTATAAAAGGGAAGTTTAATGCTTCCAAGCATGCGTCGGAATTTTGCGTGCCGGAATTGCATACACACGATTGAAAAATCCGAAAGGTTTTCCGCCGGAAAAATAAAGAACAGGCTCTCAATCCAAAGTCCGTCGGAAATGCCGACAGAAAAAGACCGATAGGCATACACGCGGTCGGAAAATCCGATGAAAAGCTCCCATCAGACTGTTTCCATTGAAAATTCCGACCGTGTACGTGGCTTAAAGGTCAGTCTGAGTGTGTATGGTCCAATCCCCATACAGGAATAATGAATGGATCACACCACCTCATCCACTTCTCATGTCACATTTAGTAATTGGGGTCCACAAAAAGATAAATCCTCCAATAGTAGATGATTGATCATCTTTTATACAGTGATCTAATATTAATGGTTCCAATAAAGAGAAATTAGTTCCATTCATGTAGAGAATAGTTACATTCATTCCTGGGGGAGAAATTTATTTTCTTCTGGTAACATTCGTCTCTTCTTCTACAGATTATTCCTCAATCACCTGACAGACAGTTCCTGCCCCCACCTTGCATCTGGATTAAGAAATAACCAGACACTGAGGACGCTGAACCTGTATAAGAACAATCTGGAGGGTCCTCATTTTAGGGATCTGATGGAAGCTCTGACAACTAGCCGGATAGAGGAATTACAGTGAGTATAATAGGACTGACTGAGACAATAATATTCTGGGACAGTTTTATATCTAAACCACATAAATAATATAGAAATATGAGAATGTCATCAAATTCCATAAGGCTCCATGCACACTGGGCTTTAAAAAATACCTAAATCAAGTTTATTGTACAAAGTTTAGACGAGTTTAGGAGAGTTTTGCATTTTTTCTGCCAGAAAGCTCCAATCAGAAACGCGATGACACACACAGAGTGTGAAATGCATAGAAGAGAGGCTTGACACGCAAACTGACAGGAGCCCTCCACTTCCGCCGGGTAGTTGGAACGCACGCCGCATAACGCTAGTCACACATCGGTGCAGGATTGATTCTACAGACCCTTGAGCTGCCTTTGTGTTGTTTGTATCATATTGGACATATGTAAGTGCAGATTTCTTTAAATAAGACTTTATTACACTATACCTGCCTTCTGTGGCTCTTTGTGGCAGAGCTAATTCCACAGAGTCTTGTGATTGGAGAAGGAGACAGGTGAATATTGTGGAGGATATATAATAATGCAGAGATTTTTTTTTACATATCCCTGCTTATTCAAACATGATCAAAGGTATCCATGTATGGAGGAGAGAGATGGATGTGGATTCTGATGGAGACTGACCTATGAATTGAGCAGTTTCTCACATTTCATGCTTTATGGTCACTTGCTGGCCGGTGAAATCTGGTGAGCACATTCTATAGTCACTCCGGGTGAAGCACTATTGGTTTGCAGTATTGGAGCACATATTTCAGGAGCACCCTAGAAATTAGAACATAGAAATTTATGGACTTTTATGTATATTGATGAATTGTGTACTTTTTGATTGCACACATTTTACTTAAATGTTATAGTATATAAGTAAATCAATACATTAAGTTTTTTCCTTTGTCCAGATAGCAACCTTTATACAAACTTTTTCAGAAACACAAACCAGAAGTTTTTTTTTTTCCTGCCTCTAAATGTTGAGCTCAAAATATGCCTGTAATCTTCCCAATGTGTATGGACACATATGAGAACATGGAGCTGCTTCTACAGGCAGAAACTCCTGTAGTAGCAGCAATTTTTAAACCAATGTGCATAGAGCCTAAATATCAAATCCTGGACCGTTACACTATAATACCAATAGTATTGGGACACAATTCAATATTGAGTTGGCCCACCCTTTGCAGCTTATAACAGCTTCATCTGATCTGAAAAGGCTTTCCACAACGTTTAGGAGTGTGTCTATGGGAATGTTTGACCTCACAATTGTGCTTCTGGAAAAATGGTCAGGCACTGATGTTGGATGAGAAGGCCTGGCTCAGTCTCCACTATAATTTATCCCAAATGTGTTCTATCAGGTTGAGGTCAGGACTCTGTGCAGGCCAGTCAAGTTCTTCCACCCCAAACTCGCTCATCCATGTCTTTTTGGACCTTGCTTTGTGCACTGGTGTGCAGTCATGTTGGAACAGGAAGGGGCCATCCCCAAACTGTTCGCACAAAGTTGGGAGCATGAAATTGTCCAAAATGTCTTCGTATGCTGACGCCTTAAGATTTCCCTTCACTGTAACTAAGGGGCCAACCCCAACCCCTGAAAGACAACCCCACACCATAATCCCCCCTCCACCAAATGATTTGGGGTAGTGCACAAAGCAAGGTTCATAAAGACATGAATGAGAAACCTGACATTCCTGACCTCAACCCAATAGAACACCTTTCAGATGAATTAGAGCAGAGACTGCGAGCCAGGGTGGGCCAACTCAATATTGAACCCTATGGACTAAAGGCCCATACACACGAACAAACAATCTTCCGATTTCTGGATCATTAGTATGGTGCTTTTGATAGCTGATTCTGATTTTTCATCTGAAAAAAGCTGGACTATAACATTTTTATCGTACATGAACTCTGATTTTTGTGTAATTGGTACGGTTTTCATCTGAAAAAATCGTAAGAGCAAGACTACGCATGCTCAGAAATGAAAGAATACATAAAAAAACTATTTAACACATCAGTCACTTCTGAAGTTGTATTCTGTCAGACAAGAATTTTCGATATGAGACTAGCATGCCACAAAGAACAGATGAACGGTCATCAGAAAATCTGATCGTGTGTACGAGGCTTAAGACTGGGATGCCATTAAAGTTCATGTAAAATATAGTCCAAAAATGCAGCACCTATTCATATAAAAGTTCATTCATTGAAGATATAAACTGTATGAAAGTGAGAAGAACCTTCCACTGCTTCCAATATGTCAAGAGGGGAGCACACAACACCCGGGTGTATCAAATCTGCTTACCAGATATCAAATAAAGATGCGCATCAAATCTATACTCCATGGAAAATATAGGTGTCGCTCTCCAACAGAAAAAACTAATTCACCCAGGAATCGATAGCCAGCATATCAAAACAGCAATTCAGGCCAGGGGCAGGAACAGAAGAACTTCAAGCCTCAGCAATCCAGCATTTACACATGACATGTGAAGCCTGTGACAGCCCCAGTACACACATCAGGAGGAGCTCGGAGTGGGTGGTGGTGGTGCTGCTGCTGCTGTGTGTACTGGGGCTTATATCTTCAATGAATGAACTTGTGAATGAATAAGCGCTGCATTTTTGGACTATATTTTACTGAGTTTGGTGATCAACGAACTGTGCTGACTGCTATTTCACCCCCTGTTTACATTTTATGTTATACTGTTTTTAGCGCTGATACCCACCCACACTTTGATTTTATTAACCACTTCAGCCCCGGACAATTTTACCCCCTTCCTTAACAGAGCACTTTTTGCGATTCGGCACTGCTTCGCTTTAACTGACAATTGCGCAGTCATGCGACGTTGCACCCAAACAAAATTGACGTCCTTTTTTTCCCACAAATAAAACACATTTTTTTACTCAGTTTAGGCTGATACGTATTCTTCTACATATTTTTGTTAAAAAAAAACGCAATAAGCATATATAGATTGGTTTGTGCAAAAGTTATAGCGTCTACAAAATAGGGGATAGATTTATTGCATTTTTTTTTTTTACTAGTAATGGCGGTGATCTGCGTTTTTTTTTTTTTTTTCGTGACTGCAACATTGCGGCGGACACTTCAGACACTTTTGACACATTTTTGGGACCATTCACATGTACACAGCGATCGTTGCTATAAAAAATTGCACTGATTACTGTGTAAATGTGACTGGCAGGGAAGGGGTTAACACTAGGGGGCGCTGCAGGGGTTAATATGTTCCCTATGTGAGTGATTCTAACTGTAGGGGGAGGGGACTCACAATTGGAGGAGACCGATTGGTGTTCCTCTGTACTGGGAACACACCATCGGTCTCCTCTCCACTGACAGGACATGGAGCTGTGTGTTTACACACACAGCTCAACGGTCCTGCAGTTTTCCCGGGCAATCGCGGGTGCCCGGTGGACTTCGCGGCTGCCGGGCACACGCACTGGATCCTGAGCGGCGCGCGTGCCCCCTAGGCGGCCGGGAATGGGAGGACGTCATATGACGTCCACCCAGGATGGGAGATCCACCTTGTAGACGTCATATGACTATGGGTGGGTAATGAAGTGGTTAAAGTTCATGTTCTTGTAAAGGCAGGCATCCCAATACTTTTGGTAATATAGTGTATGTCTAAACTATATAAATCAAATAATAATAATGGAGATATATTTCATCTCCTGGTTGTCTCTTTAGATCACCAATATCAGACAGTTCTCTAAAGCTTGGGTGACCAGACATCCCCAGTTTCCGGGGACAGTCCCCAGATTGAGGATCCTGTCCCCGAACCAAGTCTGTCCCTGGTTTTGTCCCCGGATTGGATTTGAACAGGGGCTGGGGCTATTTCAAAGACAGTCAGTGCAGAATAAAAAAAAAAAATCTGAATTACACCCCCCTGCTCTGCCGCTCCTACTAGCTTAGGGGGTGGGGGTGTATTTTTTTCATTATCTGTGCCCCTTTCTGATGATCATATGCTGGTCAGAGCGGAGAGAATATTTCTTCAGTTTCAGGTGCATGCCTGTTCCGCTCCTGCTCACATGTTCTTCTGCCTGGGCTCAAGTCCAGGCCAGCCACCTGCCCATCTTCCTCCGCTCTCCACCTAGTAGTATCCGGGGCTCAGAGAGTAAGACTTGACGGGTGACGGGCAGATAGACGCTAATTGCCGCCATTACTAGTAAAATAAAAATATGTCCCCGGCTTTCATTTAAAAAATCTGGTCACCTTATCTAAAGCTAGATATAAAAAAGTAAAAATTTTTTATATCTGCGCAAAAGATATAAAAATAAAAATATGAACAACTTTGTGAAAATCTAATGAATGAAAACCAGCCGCCAACAGGAAGTCTGATATAGAAGTACAAATAGTATAATATAATTCTATGTATAGAGCCCTACAATTGTAGATGTGATAACTCCACCAATAGTGATCAATAATAAAAGTTACATTCACTACAAAAATACACTTTCATACATGTGAGTAAGAGCAGATCTTCTCCAACCTATTTAAAGCTACTTCAGTCTATATAACATATAATGTGCAAAAATACAATATCACCCGAGGTATCCAGACAATGGTTACAATCACATTACATAGAAAGGAAAAATCCTCCATGTCACTGCCTGGACTCCATCATACACAGCTGCAGTCCGGAGCGGTGTGTGCTCTGAGTTCTGTGTATATGATGGAAGTGTACAATCTGTAATTGTTTATATATTTAAGGATTATGCACTATGGAGGCTTTTTCTTTTCTATGTAATGTGATTGCGGCCATTGTCTGGATACTTCGGGTGATATTGGAGATACTACCTGGAGGTCTGACATTCCGTGGCACAGTCTGTTCTCATCGGAAACCGGCTTGAGCAGAGTGGCGCTGCTGAAAGGATATAAACAAGCGTGTCTGGGCCTTGCTTGTGGGGACAAACCTTTTGGTAAGTGACCTGTTTGCTCACTGGTGTGGTGGAGGTTTATTGAAGTTTCTGCAAAGAGGTGGCAGCTGATCAGCATTGATTTAATCCATCTTGATGAATCTCTGGTATTTCTGTTAGACCCCTTTCACACTGAGGCAGTTTTCAGACATTTTAGTGCTAGAAATAGTGACTGAAAACTGCCTCACATTTATTTGCATGAGTGGTTTCACACTGGGGCGGTGCGCTTGTGGGAGGTTAGAAAAAGTTCTGCAAGCAACATCTTTGGGGTGGGTTATGAGCGATATAAATAATGCCCCTACCCATTGAAATGAAAAAAAAAACGATTTGAAAGTGCCACAAAACGATTTGAAAGTGCCACATATGGGTACGTTACTCCCCTCTGGTGCCCGAGGCGGTCGGCATCGTTCCAGGAGCGATCCATCCTAAGGGGGAGGCCACTGATTCATGGCCTCTCCCTCACGATCGCTCCTGGCAAATGAGAAGCTTCCTCTGCTTCTGTAATGTAAACAGAAGCAGAGGAAGTGATGTCATCTCTCCTCGTGAAGCCTTTTCGTTCTGGCTTCCGAGGAGAGAAGACATATTAATGTGAGTCTGCACCAACACTACATTGACACTAGCACACATAGGCACATAACCCCCCCCCCCCCCTGCACCCCCTGTCACAGTGACACCAATAGCAGTTTTTATATTTTTACTGATTACTGCATTGGTGTCATTTGTGACTATTATAAGTGTTAGAGTAGTTAGTGGTAAGCCCCTTTAGGTCTAGGGTACCCCCAGTCAAGGTTTAACCCCTTGATCACCACCTGTCACCAGTGTCACTAAGCAATCTTTTTTCTGATCACCATATTAGTGTCACAGGTGACGCTAGTTAGCCAGGTAGGTATTTAGGTTCATCGTCACCTTTTTTAGCATCAGGTACCCCCACATACTATGTAGCACTGACCTCCGAAGAAGCTGCTGGTTTTTGTTGGACTTACTGTTACCTCACCTGTTCACTGTTTCCGTTCTAGGGGTCCCATTGTAAAGTTGATCAAGAATATTGGCTCCGACACTTAGTCCTTTTTCCAAAGATTTATTTGAAAGAACAAGAATTTTGCAATAGAGGGATAGAGGGTTAAGGGGAATTCAGGTACCTTGTAATTGCGGGCTAGAGGTATTTCTTTGATCCAGAGGACAAACAGCTTCCACTGGCTGGATCTAGTAGTCACCGGATAGGCCTCTCTTACTGGCTTAGCAGCCGATGAGATGTTCGGTCAAAGTCTCTGCCACAGACTTGTCAGTATGACGGGATTGTTCTGCCACAGGAAGGTACAACCATTAGCTTGTTGAGAAATTAAAGAACTGTCACACAGTACCAGTTTCTTTCATCCAGTCCGGCAGTACTGTGTGGTAGGCGACCCGGGATGCGTCCTCCAACTGAGTCTCCAGGCTCCTCCAGAGATACCAGCCTTGTTGCTCGGTCCGCTCCTGGAAAAGTCCTCCAGTGGATCCTCCAGTCGCTTGGCTTCTTCCCGCAGGCAAGACAGCACAGGACCACCCTGGATCCACCCTGGATTGGTAGGCCCCAATACTTCTGTGCCTACCCTTCAGTTCAGGGGCCAGCCGGCCCCAAGACTTAAAATAAGGCCGCACACACCCTAGGCCAGGAGGGCCATGAGCTCGGAATAACGAACCCTAAGAAATGGCGTCTGTACCTTAAATACCCTTACCCAGAATGCACAGTGGGCAGACCACTCCCACCAGGCTGTTTCTGAGTAAAAGGGGTACCCAATACATTTAGCATGTTGCATTTCCAACACTTACCGGTGGTGACAGCGACACCCAGGGTCAAGTGGAAACTGCACAACCCAGCCAAACTGGTACAGAAACCAGAACTTTAAAGTAATTAGTCTGAGCCAAACTGCAGCTACAGACAAACTTAAATTTACAAAATAATAGCATCTGCTCGTTAGGAGCAGGGCGCTACAACTACCTAATAAAGGTTTTAACCCCTGATTGCCCCCTAGTTAACCCTTACACCAGTGATCACCGTATAAGTTTTACGGGTGACGCTGGTTAGTTAGTTTGTTTTTTATACCCGCCGTTCATTACCCAATAAAGGTTTAAACCCCTGATCGCCCAGGCAGCGTCATGTTAGTGCCAATACTGCTAATAGCCAAGCACGCAGCATACACCTCCCTTAGTGGTATAGTATCTGAACGGATCAATATCTGATCTGATCAGATCTATACTAGCGTCCCCAGCAGTTTAGGGTTCCCATAAACGCAGTGTTAGCGGGATCAGTCCAGATACCTGCTAGCACCTGCGTTTTGCCCCTCCGCCCAGCCCAGCCCACCCAAGTGCAGTATCCATTGATCACTGTCAATTACAAAACACAGTACACATAACTGCAGCATTCGCAGAGTCAGGCCTGATCCCTGCGATCACTAATGCCGCGTACACGTGATCGGAATTCTCATCGGAAAAAGCTCTGATGGTTTTTCCGTCGGAATTTCGCTCAAACTCTCTTGCCTACACACGGTCACACCAAATTCCGACGGTCAATAACACCGCGACATACAACACGTTCAACAGAACTATAAAAGGGAAGTTTAATGCTTCCGAGCATGCGTCGGAATTGTGCATGTCGCAATTGCATATACACGATCGGAAAAATTAAGAACAGGCTCTCAATTTTAAGTCCGTCGGAAATGCCGACAGAAAAAGACCGCTGGGCATACACATGGTTGGAAAATCCGATGATGAGCTCCAAACGGACTGTTTCCATTGGAAATTCCGGCCATGTGTAAGCGGCATAACCGTTTTTTTGGCAGCGTTTAAATCAGTCGCTAACAGTCAGGAGCTTTTTTACCTGTGAGTCTCACTAGTGTACCAGTACATTTAGAGCCCAAAATGGCAAATCGAAGGTACGCTAGTGAAGAGGCCTACACCTTTCTGAGCATGACAGATAGTGAAGAGGAAGTCACTCATCTGTCAGATTCAGGCTCAGAATATGATCCTGTAGACAACAGCGGCTCCATGACAGATAGCTCTGACAACGGAGTTGTGGTCCCTGCCAAGGTCAAGCATACCAGACCCCAATCATCTTCTGATGTAGAGGTGCAAGAACCACGGGGCTCTCATATGGAGCAGAGAATTACTAGTGCCGCTTATCCTTCTGGTGAACTGGCAAGAACCAGCAGCCTAGTACACCTTGGTCGTGGTGACGTGGCCCATAAGTGCAGTTCAAGCTGGTGAGGTGGCAAGCACAAGTAGTGTCCCGCTGCCACCAAGAAGACAAAGACAGGCCCGTTGTGCCCATAGTGCCCTTCCTGCTGCATTCACCAATCCTAACTGGGAACCCACCACTTCTGCAGCCCCTGTACTTCCCCCATTCACTGGCATTCAGGTGGAAATATTTGGCCTAAATGTATGACCAAAATTTAGTTTATTGGATTTTTCTTATAACAAAAAGTAGAAAATATAATTTTTTTTGTTTCAAAATTTTCGGTAATTTTCTGTTTTATATCACAAAAAATAAAAATCGCAGAGACAATAGAATACCATCAAAAGAAAGCTCTATTTGTGGGGAAAAAAGATGCAAATTTAGTTTGGGTACAACATTGCATGACCGTGTAATTACCAGTTAAATCAGTGCAGTGCCAAATTGTAAAAAGTCCTCCGGTCATTGAGCTGCCAAATGGTCCAGGGCTGAAGTGGTTAAGGTCCCGTTGTCACCGACCCACTAACGCATGAAAAGCTCTGCTAAAACACAGCTAAAGCACCACAAAAATGACCAGTGCTTTATCGCTGTTTTAGCCGTGCTGCAGTGTGAAACGGGTCTTTCTGCACAAGTGATTGTATGGTGATTGTAGATGGAAGTAGTGGTGAATGGGTTGTAGGAAATCCGCTTTTACAAATTTATAAAACTTTCTCTTGATGTTTTCAGTTTTTTAAGATAACTTTGTTGCTCATCATGTTTATGTATTTTTGTACATCTGCCCTTCCTCGTGTATGAAAGTGTATTTTTGTAGTGAATGTAATTGGTATATCTGATCACTATTGGTAGAGTTAGCACATCTAGTATAATATGGAAGACTGCAGCACTAGTATATAACATGCAAACAATATAAATGTGAAAATATAACAATAAAAGTGAGACTCCTCAACACAAAACTCCCTATAAATGTATATATAACAATGGTATGGAGACTATTTCACTTATAACAAAAAACATACCTTGTGCTCATGGGCACAGCATAACCCCTCAGGATTTTTAGGACAAACCAGGTGAGTATTTAAAAAGTATTGTTTATTGAAAACATTTAATTATCTATACAGTAGAAATAATGTATAGAATCAATTGCAGTACAAAAATACAGGCATGGATGTAAGTGCCCTATGGTATAAAGGGCTATTGCACGTAGCTATAGGAGATGACGCCTGACATGTTTCAGACCCTAGGTCCTTCTTCATAGGCTGAATGTCATCTAAAGCATACATACATCTATAAAATAAACATATTTAAACATTAGTGTAGTAGTACATTTTGAACATTGATCAACCTATTGCATGGAGTTAAACATCCATGCAAGTACAAGACATAAGCATGGAACGCTAATACTCGCTTGCATGAGCCGATCACCAATGAACCACGAGGGGGACCTGGCAGGGATGGAATTGACCTGCAATGTAGTTGTTACACGGTGGGACAGATGGTAAACTCTGAGATAACAAGGCACCAAACAACAGAGGGCAGGAACTGGATATGCCCAGTGTGACTGCGAGAACTCCCAATGATAGGAGTAACTGCTCCTGTCAGTATAGGGTCGGCCAAAAAGTCCAAGATCTTGAATTAACGGCTTCCTGTCTGTGGAAGACAAAGACATATAAAGTAGTGGATATATAGTAGTAAAGTTCAAAAAAAAAGCTATATATATAGAAGTCTTTAAGGGAATCATCTCTGAATCATCTCTGTTTATTGCATTCCTTTGGCTGTAAGCATTGTGGATCTTGCATATTGTCCCCTCTTTTTGATATAGTCTTTGGTTGCCTGATTGGTCACCTGCTGGTTATAAATACCATCTCTTTCCACCATGGCAAAATACTTGGGGGAAGAGTGGGACAGCCTGATGACCAACATGGCCAAGGACTATGACACTAATGAGTTGATCGAGTCTGAAATTAAGTTTGCCTTTCTCAATCTGACACATACAGTACAAAAAAAGGCTTCACTTTTCTGGCACATCAAATTGTTTGAGGACTACCAAAAGAATGACATTAATCCATTTGGACTTCAGGTTCAGATTTTTCCCACTTTTGAGAAAATCCAACCCAAATTCAAAGTTGTATGGGAGAAAATAACTAATGAGTCTTTTGACTAATTAGTATTGTCGCAAGAGAATTGCATAGCTTGGCATTAAAACTGACACTCTAAATTTTCAACTCACTAAATTTAAAACACATACCCTCCATAAATCCATAAATAGAAATCCAACTAAGAGACTTATGCCGCGTACACACGATCGGAATTCTCGTCGGAAAAAGCTCTGACGATTTTCCCGACGGAATTCTGCTCAAACTTTCTTGCCTACACACAGTCACACCAAATTCCGACCGTCAAGAACGCGGTGACGTACAACACTACAACGTGCCAAGTTCAATGCTTCTGAGCATGCGTTGAATTGTTTCCGAGCATGATAGGAACCTTTTCCGTCGGAAAAATTGAGAACATGCTCTCAATTCTTTGCTGTCGGAAATTCGGCCAGCAAAATTCCGATGGAGCCTACACACGGTCGCATTTTCCGATGAAAAGCTCTCATCTGTCTTTTTCTGGCCGGAATTCCGATCGTGTGTACGCAGCATAAGACTAAGAGAGAGATTTGAAAAATTTAATAAGGATATTTTAATTAATAAGGACAAGAAATTTTTCAGGGACAAAAAGGCTTTTCAGGAGGAGTGGGCCTACAGGTGGACTGATGGGTTTAGTACATCTTATCCCAATTCCATTGACCCTCAATGGGTTACTAGGGATGAGCCCGATGTTCGAGTCAAACGTAAGTTCGACTCCAACATCGGGTGTTCGCCTGTTCACCGAATAGCGAACAATTTGTGGTGTTTGCGGCAAAGTCGAAAGCCGCGGAACACCCTTTAAAAGTCTATGGGAGAAATCAAACGTGCTAATTTTAAAGGCTTATATGCATGGTATTGTCATAAAAAGTGTTTGGGGACCTGGGTCCTGCCACAGGGGACATGTATTTTCGGGAGCAGTGATTTTAACCACTTGACCACTGGGCACTTAAACCCCCTTAATAACCAGACCAATTTTCAGCTTTCACTGCTCTCACATTTTGAATGACAATTACTCAGTCATACAACACTGTACCCACATGAAAATGTTGTCCTTTTTCTTACACAAATAGAGCTTTCTTTTGGTGGTATTTAATCACTGTTGGGTTTTTTATTTTTTGCGCTATAAAAGAATTAGTAATTTTTCTTGATAAATTTTGGCCAACATTTATACTGCTACATATTTTTGGTAAAAATAAGTACGAATTGGTGTATATTATTCAGTCTTTGTGAAAGTTATAGAGTCTACAAGCTATGGTTCCAATATCAGAAAATTGATCACACCTGAAGTACTGATGGCCTATTTAAATTCTTGAGACCCTAACATGCCAGAAAAGTACAAATACCCCCCAAATGACCCCTTTTTGGAAAGAAGACATTCCAGGGTATTTAGAAAGAGGCATGGTGAGTTTTTTGAAGTTTGTACTTTTTTTCCCACAATTCTTTGCAAAATTAAGATTTCTTTTTTCTTTTCCCACAAAATTGTCATATTAGAAGGTTATTTCTCACACATAGCATATGCATACTACAAATTACACCCCAAAAAACATTCTGCTATTACTCTCGAGTATAATATCACATGTGTGAGACTTTTACACAGCGTAGCCATATACAGAGGCCCAACATGCAGGGAGCATGTAAAAATCATCATTTATTTGCTAGAAAATTACATAGAACCCCAAAACATTATATAAGTTTTTTTTAGAAAAGACCCTATAGAAAACAATGGCGGTTGTTGCAACTTTTTATCTAGCATGGTACTTGCGCAGCAATTTTTCGAACACGTTTAAAAAAAAAAAAAAACAGTTTTGTGCTTTACAAAAAACAAAACAGTAAAGTTAGCCCAATGTGGTTGCATAATGTGAAAGATGAAGTTACGTCAAGTTAATAGATACCTAACATGTCACCCTTCAAAATTGCACACTCTCGTGGAATGGCGCCAAACTTTGCTACTTAAAAATCCCATAGGCATGCTTTACAAAAAAATGTTATTGTTCATTTTACTTTATTTTAGTTGGACACTTTTTTTCCTTTTTTTACTTTAATTCCTATTACAAGGAATGTAAACATCCCTTGTAATAGGAATATGGCATGGCAGGTCCTCTTTACAGTGAGATATGAGATCAATAAGACCCCACATCTCACCTCTAGGCTGGAAAGCCAGAGATAAAAAATAAAATAACGATCCTGGCTTTGATCGTATCGGTGAGTCAGTAGAAGCACCGGAGGGCGGCGGGAGAGGGGGGGACATGACCTCTCGCCTCCTGTAAGAACGATCAAGCAGTAAAACAGCCGTTATGATTATTCTTATGGTATAGTGAATCGCCAGCTGAAAAAGCTGATATCTGAATGATGCCTGTAGCTGCAGGAATCATTCAGATATCCCCACACAAAGTCAAGGACATCATATGACGGCCGGAAGGCGGGAAGTGGTTAAAACACTTTTTTAACACAAAGTTATCCATTTATACAATATTTCGAAAACCTAGCATGTACATACCAAAAATGACACCCCAAAATAGATTTTCCTACTCCTCCTGAGTACGGCGATACCACATATGTGAGACTTCCACAGCCTGGCCACATACAGAGGCTGAGTACAACCGAGTATGGCTGAGCATGACTGGGTACGGCTGGGTATCGCTGAGTATGGCTTCGTACAGCTGGGTATTGCCGAGTATGGCTGGGTATGGCTGGTTATTGCAGGTATGGCTGGTTATTGCAGGTTATTGCAGCAAGTGAAATGCTCAGCAGCCGTTTACCTTGATTCACGGTTGTTTTCGGGTGCATGCCCCAGGGGCGCGCGAGAGCGGATTTCTAGGCGGACGTCATAGTACGCCCTCCCAGAGTTAAGCAACCGCCCTGTGGCCATCATTCAGCTATGGGCCGGTTGCTAAGTGGTTAATAATGCTTAAAGTGAAACAATAAAAGTGAAATATTCCTTTAAATTTCGTAACTGGGGGTGTCTATAGTATGCCTGTAAAGTGGCGCATGTTTCCCGTGTTTAGAACAGTCCCTGCACAAAATTAAATTTCTAAAGGAAAAAGTAATTTAAAAATACTCGCTGCTATAATAAAATGGTCGGTCCTGGCAATACAGATAAAAGAAGTCATTGGCCTGGTCTGGTATGGATTTTAACCACCGGACCATTTTGCTGGCCAAAGACCAGAGCACTTTTTGCGTTTCGGCACTGCGTCGATTTGCTCCCAAACAAAAAAACGGCCGTTTATAAAACTTTTTTTTTTTGCATTGATGTATGTCCCCTGGGGCAGCACACAGGTCAACACTTTATGACAATAACTTGCATATAAGCCTTTAAAATTAGCACTTTTGATTATTCATGTTTGTGTCCCATAGACTTTAACGGTGTGTGCGTGTTCGAACCAATTTTTTGCCTGTTCGCATGTTCTGCTGCAAACCGAACCTGGGGGGGGTGGGGGGGTTCAGCTCATCCCTACTGATAACTAATGAAGAGATTTTATAATTAGCATATATAAAATTAGTGCAGCAATATTAGTACAAATTTTCAAAAAAGATCCAAATAAAGAACGGCAATGATAAAAGCTTCTCCACACCATAAGATCTAATCCTCCACCATGATGTTCAAAGGAAATCCCAAAGTGTCACTTTTAGTCAATGAAGTTTCCACCACATGAGTGAGACTTCTGTGACCATCAAAGTGAATCCCCACAACTGAATCCAAGACTTGGCAGAAGGTTGGAGGTGAAAGCCTAGAGGTCAGTGTGAGTGTGTATGGTCCAATCCCCATACAGGAATAATGAATGGATCACACCACTTCCCATGTCACATTTAGTAGTTGGGGTCCACAAAAATAGGATTTTTATAACAGCTTACCTGTAAAATCCGTTTCTTGGAGTACATTGCGTGACACAGAGCGCCATAGTAGTGACTATGTGGGAAAATAGGCCTCCTTTAGGTGATGGACACCGGCACACCCTAAGACAGGAAGTTCACTCCTTATATAAGTCCTCTCATACCAAGAGGACCTGTTTTTGTAGCAAAGCAATATACGTATATCCCAGAAAGAGGGAAGGGACCTGCCCCGTGATGTACTCCAAGTAATGGATTTTACAGGTAAGCTGTTATAAAAATCCTATTTTCTTTATCGTACATCATGAGACACAAAGCACCATAGTAATAACTATGTGGGATGTCCCAGAGCAATGTTATCTGAGGGGAGAGAGACACAAAGCAGGGCACCATTAGACTTGAGGACCTATACTGCTGCCTGCAGCACACTGCGCCTAAAGGCGATATCCTCTGGCCATTTTACATCCACCTGATAAAATCTAGTGAATGTATGGACTGAAGACCAAGTTGCGGCCTTGCAGATTTGAGCCATGGAGGCTTGGTGATGCACTGCCCACAAAGTACTAACAGCCCTGGTGGAGTGCGCTTTGATTTGAAAATGTGAAATCTTCCATTTTAAACCATAAGCTTGAACAATTACTTGCCGAATCCACTTAGAAATAGTAGATTTCTACACTGCCTGTCCTTTTCTAGGACCTTCAGGCAACACAAACAAAACATCAGTTTTTCAAATCTGAACAGTCGCTTTCAAGTAGACTGACTGCTCTCACTACATCAAGAGAATGTAGCGACGTTTCATTCCATAGAACAGGGTTATGGAAAAAATGAAGGTAGAACAATATCCTGGTTTAGATGAAAACCTGACGCCACCTTCGGTAGAAAGTTAGGATGAGGACACAATACCACCCTATCCTTGTAAATAATTAAATATGGCTATTTACAAGAAAGAGCAGCCAACTCTGATACCCTTCTTGCAGAAGATATGGCAACCAGAAAAACTTACTTCCTTGTCAAAAGGACCAAGGGAGTATGTCGTATCGGCTCAAAAGGCTGTTTTTGTAATACCGACAAAACTAAATTCAATCCCCAAGGATTCAGGGGTGACCTAACCAGTGGATTAAGCCACGTTACCGCCTGTATAAAACTACGGGCCAAGGAATTCAAACCAAGTGGTCATTGAAACAATACCGATAAGGCCGAGACCTGGCCTTTGGTAGTACTCAAGGCAAGCTTCATCTCTAACCCTACTTGCAGAAAGGCAGGGATTCTACCTATGACATACTTTCTAGGATGCCAACCCCTGGATTCACACCAGGAAACGTATGCCCTCCAGACTCTATAATATATGACTGGAAGCTGGCTTCCTTGCATTAATCAAGGTAGATACCACTGACCCTGAAAGCCCACGTTTCTTAAGAATGTGGGTTTCAATAGCCAAACCGTTTAAATTTAGAGTTTGTAAGGTAGGATCGAATACTGGTCCCTGCGAAAGCAGGTCTGGATGTGGTGGTAGGGTCCCCTACCGCCATTTTTACAATCTCTGCATACCAAGATCTTCTGGGCCATGCCGGGGCAACAAGAACCACCAATTTTCTTTCCTGCTTGATTCTGCAAAGAAGTCATGGTAGCAGCAAAATAGGAGGTAATGCATAAATCAGTGAAAAACTGATCCCACGGGGTCACCAAGACATCTGTTCCATATGTGAGTGGATCCCTTGTTCTTGACACAAAGTTGTCCACTTTCCTGTTGAACCTGGATGCAAACAGATCTACATCCAGGACCCCCCATCTTTGGCATAAGGCCAGAAAGATGTCTGTGTGAAAGGACCATTCCCCTGGGAACAACTGCTGGCGACTCAAATAGTCCACCTGCCAATTCTCTATCCCTGGAATAAAGATTGCCGATATGCAAGGCACATGCTTTTC
This sequence comes from Lithobates sylvaticus, assembly GCA_028564925.1. Taxonomy (NCBI): domain Eukaryota; kingdom Metazoa; phylum Chordata; class Amphibia; order Anura; family Ranidae; genus Lithobates; species Lithobates sylvaticus. Next base: position 179,013,229 of record CM053038.1, read on the forward strand.
TGCCCAAGCTAGGATATGGCTCACCCCTCTCTAGGCTGCAAGACTTCTGGTGCCCCCTTGGTGATTGATACAGGCCACTGCTGTGGCATTGTCGGATTGGACCCTGACAGGACAATTCTGCAACCTGAATGTCCAGGCCCTCAGGGTCAAGTGCACTGCCTGAATCTCTAGAATGTTGATGGGTAAGATCCCTTTGGTTCTGGACCATTTCCCTTGGGCAGTCGCCTCTTCCAGGACTGCTACCTAACCCGAAAGGCTGGCATCTGTTGTTACCACCTTCCTGGTAACTGGTATGAAGGATTTTCCTTTCTGCAGATTCTTGGTCATCCACCACCAACTGAGGCTCTGGCGTACCTTTGGAGACAGACACATTCGGAAATCTAGAGCTTGGACCTTTTTGTTTCAAGCAGATAGGATACTGTTTTGCAGCAGTCTCGAATGAAACTGAGCATAGGGGAACATCTTCCCTAACAACCTCACGCAAAGGTGAATAGGAGGATCCTTCTTCGCCCTGATCATCTGGACCAGCACCTTTATGGTGCTGATCTTTGCCTGAGGCAAAAATACCCTTTTCTGGGCTGTATCTATGATCATACCTAAGTATTCTAGCTTTCTTAATTGTTTTAAGGAAGACTTCTCTAGGTTGAGAATCCAACCTAGGTATTCCAGGTAGTTGACTGTGGTGATCACGCTTTGGTCTAAGCGGGCTACTGACCAGTCTATCAAGAGCAGGTCGTATAGGTATGCTATAGCTGTTATACCCTGAGCCCTTAGTCTGGCCAAAGGAGGGGCCAGAACTTTTGCAAACACCCGGGTGCAATAGCTAGACCGAAAGGCAAGGCTATAAACTGAAAATGCAGGTTTTCTACCTCGAAACAGATATTTCTGGTGAGCAGAGAAAATAGGCCGATGCAGGTATGCATCCTTGATGTCGATTGACACCAGAAGTTCTCCTCCTTGTAGATCCTTGAGATCTAGAATGGGTCTGGCATCTCCATTTGGTTTTGACACCGTGAAGGGGTTTGAATAAAACCCCAACCCCTGCTCTTCCATGGGGACCTCCATGATTACCTTTTGAGACAAAAGCCAGTCTAATGCTTGAAAGAGAGACTTCTTCTCTGGACCTTTGGGGATGTTTGACCTCAGAAAAAGAGGAAACGTGAACTCTTGGAACTCTGGTTTGTAACCTAGAACTACTGTGGAGACCACCCATCTGTCCCAAAACTCTTCCTGCCAGACCCTTGGGAACTGCAGAAGTCTTCCCCCCACTCGAGCGAGCAGTGGCGCCCCTTCATAAAGAGGCCTTAGCATTCTGCTTTGTAGGTTTCCTTCCCCAGGACTTCTTCTGTCCCTGGGGTTGAACCTGAGGTTTACCTCTTGAACCTGATGGCAGAGGCCGTAGCGACTGCCTAGAGGCTGATGCCCCTGGCCCTGGACAAGGAGCCTGTTTAAATGAAGGACGTTTACTCCTTTTCTTAACTGGCAAAAGGGTACTTTTTCCACTTGAAATTTTCTGGATGTATTTGTCAAAATCATCCCCAAACAGCTGTTCACCATGGAAAGGAAACCCAGCCAGGAGTTCTTTGCATGGCGCTTCAGCTGACCAATTTTTTAACCACAAGATCCTACGCATATGCACCAGCACAAGCTTAAGCGGGAAGCCTGAAGAATATAATCTCTAATAGCGTCAATTGCAAAACATAATGCCCCTGGCAGCTCGGCTAAATCCCAGGCCTGTTGATCAGTGATAACCTTGAGCACTTGTCTCAACTGGTCCTTTAGGGATTGACATACACCTATTGCCACCACTGCAGGTTGAGTCACTGTACCTGCCAAAGAAAATGAGCTTTTTAACAGGAATTTGAGCGTTGTCTACCAGACAAGTTAAACTTTTACTCAGAGGATATAGCAGCATCAATTGCCAGTATATTCCATTTGTTAGTGATTTTTTCCTCCATAGGATAAAGTGCTGAGAACATTTTAGGCTGAAGAAAATGCTTATCTGGGTGATCCCACTCAGAATATATAAGCTGTACCAGCAATGGATGGACAGGACAGGCATGCAAAGCTTGTGGAGGCTTTAGAGAACCCAAAGAAGAAGTGGGCCTTCCAGCGACTCAGTTAAGGGTAGCTTAAATGTGGAGCAGACCATTGTGAAGCTGAAAAGGGTTCTTCCGCAATTTATTCCTCGGAAGAGGAGTCATCTGCCTCTTTACGGTCCCCTGAGGGGGACTCATCCCCCCGACCACCGTTCCACTGCTTGAGGGTCCTGGGCGGTAGAAGGGGACCTATCGCATTTTCTCCCATTCTGGGAAAATGCAATTAGAGCAGCCAACCTTTCTTCCAACCCCACCAAGGCTGAGGAGAAAATGTCCTCAGTAATATAGATAGGGGCTTAAATGTTGCAAACAGTTGCAACACTTGACAGACCCGATGGCTCACCCTGACCAGACACCCCTGTTTTTTTAGGGGAGGATGGCATTGCTGAGGTGAGATTAGGGTCCTCAGAGCCCAATGGTGATACCTTTGGTCCCTTTTTGGGATTTTTATACCTCCCCTTCTGGAAGGCATAGTTCTAAGCACAAACGCAGAGGTACTGCCAAAAAACACACCCACTGCTGAGCAATAGTCCAGCAACTGCCGCTGCTATTAATGCTCAGCCTGAACCTCAGTAAATGTGCCTTGGAAATGCCTGTGTCACCAAAATCACATGCCCCGCCTGCTCTTGTGTCCCTCTGTCAGCCAAATGAAAGCCTGGCAATGGATATTTTATAGCCTTTGCAGTCCTGCGCTGTGATGCTAAGCCACGCCATCGCTTTGCTAAGCCACGCCCCCTTTCAAAAGCTGATTCCCACACATGCAAGCAACCGATCCGATGTGTGGGGGGGGGGGGGAGGAAGAGAAGGAGAGCCGCCGCTACTAATGGAGGTGGAAGAGGGAGTGGAGCAGCAAACAGCCGAACATATTAGACTCCCTCTGCCTGCTCCTGGAGAGGGGAAGAGGAAGCACTGCCCCCTGTCTCCCTACCATGCCCCTTTTTCAAAAGCTGATTTCCTCACGCGCGGGCATCCGATCTGACCAGATCGGTGTGTGGGGAGGAGGCAAGGAGGAAGAGAAGGAGAGCCGCCACTGCTAAGGGTGGTGGAAGAGGGAGCGGAGTGGCAAACAGCTGAGCATATCGACTCCTTCTGTCTGCTCCTGGAGAGGGGAAGAGGAAACACTGCTCAGATGGGGGAAGTTCCACAAAAATCCCCCCTCCAACATCTTACCGGAGGCAAGGACTGCTTAGCTAGAGGAAGCAAATGGCAGCTTCTGCTGACACAGAACGAGACCTGGAAAGCATGGAACAGGTATGGGCTCTTTACAGCTCCCGGTGGTGACTTTAGGCATGACAACATTTACTACAAGGACTAAATCCATAAAAGTTTTAAATTCCTTAGGAATCTCCACTTACCCTGCTGCAGCATTCTGTGGTACAACCCAATCTTCACCCATCATGCCAGGCTCCATTAAAAAACCTTCAAGGACCGGGGTCCCTTTTTATCGGGGTTCCACTCCCTTGGACCTGTATAGCACCCTGCCAGAACGCTTTATGGTATTGCAGCATGACCAAAGCACTGGATCCCAGGGTCCAGCTCTCAAAGAGAAGCGTTGGAGGCAAAACCTTGTTTCTTCCACCACGTGGCCCGAATACCATCCACTTTGACCTCAATGGCAATTTAAATGGATCCAGTTGCATAGCTTGTTCCAGCAAGTATTACTTCAGCAGAGCTTCTGCATAGCATGTCTTTTTTTGTGACCAACACCTTAGACACTGGCGAAAAACTGAGGTACTCCCAGTATGGGAGGGGTTATATAGGGAGTGAACTTTCTATCTTAGGGTGTGCCAGTGTCCCTCACCTAAAGGTGGCCTATATACCCACAGTTATTACTATGGCGCTCTGTGTCCCGTGATGTATGATAAAGAAAAATGAAATCCTCCAATAGTGTAGATGATCGATCATGTTTTATAAAGTGATCTAATATAAATGATTTCAATAAAGAGAAATGAGTTTCATTCATGTAGAGAATAGTTACATTAATTCCTGGGGGAGAAATTCATTTTCTTCTGGTAACATTCTTCTCTTCTTCTACAGATTGTCCTCTAATCACCTGACAGACAGTTCCTGCCCCCACCTGGCATCTGGAATAAGAAATAACCAGACACTGAGTACATTGAACCTGGCTGGGAACAATCTGGAGGGTCCTCATTTCAGGGATCTGATGGAAGCTCTGACAACAAGCCGGATAGCAAAATTACAGTGAGTATAACAGAACTGACTGGGACAATAATATACTGGGACAGTTTTATATCTAAACCACATAAATAATATAGAAATATAAGAATGTCAAAAAATTCCATCTTTAGACTCCATAAGGCTCCTTGCACACTGGGCTTAAAAAATGGCAGTTCCCTTGGCAGAATTTTTTTTTTTATATAGAGAGTTTATTGTACAAAGTTTAGATACGTTAAGGAGAGTTTTGCAATTTTTTCTACCAGAAAGCTCCAATCAGAAACTCGATGACACGCGCTGATCGTGAAAGGCATAGAAGAGAGTCTTGACACCCAAACTGACAGGCTTCCACTTTCGCCGGGTAGTTGGAACGCACGCCGCATGTCACTAGTCACACAGCAGTGCGGGACTGATTCTATAGACCCTTGAGCTGCCTTTGTGCCGTTTGTATCATATTCGACATATGTAAGTGCAGCTTTCTTTTAAATAAAACTTTATTACACTATACCTGCCTTCTGTGGCTCTTTGTGGTGGAGCCAATTCCAGAGTCTTGTGATGGAAGAAGGAGACAGACAAATATTGTGGAGGATATGATACTGGAGAGATTTTTTTTACATATCCCTGCTTATTCAATCGTGATCGAATGTATCCATGTATGGAGGAGAGAGATAGATGTGGATTCTGATGGAGACTGACCTATGAATTGAGCAGTTTCTCACTTTTCATGGTCACTTGCTGATGGGGGAAATCTGGTGAGCGCATTCTATAGTCATGCTGAGTGAAGCACTATTGGTTTGGAGTATTGGAGCACATATTTCAGGAGCACGGTGTTGGAGTATATATTGAAGAGTCATTTATCATAGAAATTTATGGACTTTTATTTATATAGATGAAATGTGCACTTTTTGATTACACACATTTTATTTAATTCATTGATTTACTTGTACAGCTTTTAGTATTCACTATAATATTTTTTTTTTCCTTTGTCCAAATAGCGCCCTTTATACACACTTTTTCAGAAACATGAATCAGAAGTTTTTTTCCTGCCTCTAAAACGTTGAGCTCAAAATATGCCTATACTGTAATTGTCCCAATGTGTATGGACACATAAAAGAACATAGAGCTGCTACTACAGGCAGAACACAAAGCTCCTGTAGTAGCAGCATTTTTTAAGCCAGTGTGCATGGAGCCTAAATATCCAATCCTGGACTGTCATTCCGCATACACACGAGCAGACTTATTGGGACACCTGCCTTTACACACCCATGAACTTTAATGCATCCCAGTCTTAGTTCGTAGTGTTCAATATTGAGTTGGTCCACCCTTTGCAGCTATAACAGCTTCATATCTGCTGGGAAGGCTGTCCACAAGGTTTAAGAGTGTGTCTATGGAAATGTTTGACCATTCTTCCTGTAGCACAATTGTGAGGTTAGGCACTGTTGTTGGATGAGAAGGCCTGGATCATAGTCTCTGCTCTAATTCATCCCAAAGGTGTTCTATCATGTTGAGGTCAGGACTCTGTAGAGGCCAGTCAAGTTCCTCCACCCCAAACTTGCTCATCCATGTCTTTATGGACCTTGCTTTGTGCACTGGTACATAGTCATGTTGGAAGAGGAAGGGGCCATCCCCAAACTGTTCCCACAAAGTTGGGAGCATGAAATTGTCCAAAATGTCTTGGTATGCTGATGCCTTAAGAGTTCCCTTCAATGGAACTAAGGAGCCAAGCCCGAACCCTGAAAGACAACCCCACACCATAATCCCCCCTCCACCAAATGATTTGGGGCAGTGAACAAAGCAAGGTCCATAAAGACATGAATGAGAAACTTGACTGGTCTAGACAGTCCTGACCTCAACTCAATAGAGTACTTTTGGGATGAATTAGAGCGGAGACTGTGAGCTAGGCCTTCTCATCCAACATCAGTGCCTGACCTAACAATTGCACTTCTGGAAGAATGGTCAAACATTCCCATAGATACACTCCTAAACCTTGTGGACAGTCTTCCCAGAAGAGATTAAGCTGTTATAGCTGCAAAGGGTGGGCCAACTCAATATTGAACCCTATTGACTAAATGGCCCATACACACAATACGAAAAACGGAAGTAAAATTTCGTCCGAACTAACAATGTGCAGATTTTTGGATCGCTAGTATGGTGCTTTTGATAGCCAATTCCGATTTTTCGTCTGACAAAAGCTGGATGTGCAAACTATAAAATTTGTATCGTACGTGAACTCAGTGTCTGATTTTTGTTTAATTAGTACTGTTTTTGTCTGCAAAAAAGACTAGGCATGCTCAGAAATGAAAGAATGCATACAAAACTATTCAACACATTACCTTACTTCTGAAGTTTTATTCTGTCGGATGAGAATTTTTGTATGATGAGTAACCTCCTCACTTTCAATACGAGACTAGCATGCCACAAAAAACGGACGGACAGTCATCCGAAAATCGAATTGTGTGTATGAGGTTTAAGACTGGGATTCCATTAAAGTTTATGTGCTTGTAATGGCAAGTGTCCCAATACTTTTGGTAATATAGTGTATGTCTAAACTACATAAATCAACTAATAATAATGGAGATATATTTCATCTTCTGGTTGTCTCTATATATCACCAATATCAGAAGCTGTTTTCTAAAGCTGGATATTAAAATGTAAAAAAATAAATATCTGCACTAAAAAATATGAAAAAATTAAATATGAACAACTTTGTGAAAATCGAATGAATGAAAACCAGTCGCCAGCAGGAAGTCGGATATGGAAGTACAAATAGTATAATATAGTTCTATGTATAGAGCCCTACACTTAATAACAAAATGTGTGATGAGACAAATGAGAAATCTGCAACCTACAATGTGTCCGAATACCAACACTTCTAATGTAGATGTGATAACTCCACCAATAGTGATCAATAATAAAAATTGAATTCACTACAAAAATGCACTTTCATACATGTGAGTAAGGGCAGATTTCCTCCAATCTATTCACAGCTACTTCTATCTGTATAACATATAATGTGCAAAAATACAATATCACCCGAGGTATCCAGACAATGGCCGCAATCACATTACATAGAAAAGAAAAAGCCTCCATGTCACTGCTTGGACTCCATTATACACAACCGTAGTCCGGAGTGGTGTGTGCTCTGAGTTCTTTGTATACTTGTGTATCTGATGAAAGTGTACAATTTGTGATTCTTTATATATATTTAAGGATTATGCACTATGGAGGATTTTTCTTTTCTGTGTAATGTGATTGCGGCCATTGTCTGGATACCTCGGGTGATATAGGAGATACTACCTGGAGATCTGACATTCCGTGGCACAGTCTGTTCTCATCTGAAGCCGGCTTGAGCATAGTGGTGTTGCTGGAAGGATATAAACAATCGTGTCTGGGCTTTGCTTGTGGGGACAAACCTTTTGGTAAGTGACCTGTTTGCTCACTGGTGTGGTGGAGGTTGATTGAAGTTACTGCAGAGGTGGAACTTGATCAGCATTGATTTAATACATCTGGATGAATCTTTGGTATTTCTGTTAGACCCCTTTCACACTGAGGCAGTTCTTAGGCATTTTCACACTAGAAATGGTGTCTGAAAACTGCCTCCCATTCATTTGCATGAGTGCTTTCACACTGGGGCGGTGCGCTTGTGGGACGTTAGAAAAAGTCCTGCAAACAGCATCTTTGGGGTGGGTTATGAGTGCTATAAATAAAATAGCGCTCCCAAAATGCCCCTACCCATTGAAATGAATGGGAAGCCCTTCAAAAGCGCTTTGAAAGCACCGCAAAACAGGTCCCATTAAGGTCTCGTTGTCACCGGCCCACTAGCGCACAAAATGCCCCACTAAAACACCACTAAAGCACGGCAAAAATGACCAGCGCTTTAGTGGTGCTGCAGTGTGAAAGGGGACTTACTGCATGGTGATTGGAGATGGAAGTAGTGGTGAAAGGGTTGTAGGAAATCTGCTTTTTCACATTTATGAACTTTCTCTTGATGTTTGCCATTTTTTAAAATAACTTTGTCGCTCTTCATGTTTATGTATTTTTGTACATTATATGTTATATAGATTGAATTAGCTGTGAATAGGTTACAAGAGATCAGCCCTTCCTCACATGTATGAAAGTGTATTTTTGTAGTGAATTTAATTGTTATATCTGATCCCTATTGATGTAATTAGCAAATCTAGATATAACATTCAAACAATATAAATGTGAAAATATAATAATAAAAGTGAGATTCCTAAACACAAAACTGTACAGAAACACAAACTGTACAGTAGGTGCCCGCGATGTTGTGTCAATCTTGCTGCTTTTATTGGCGAGATTGACACCCTGCGAGCCCCGTCATGGGAGCTAGCGCCGAGCCGCATCGGGAAAGGAAAAATATTTTTTTTTCCTTTCCCAATGAGCGACAAGCATCGCTTGGATCTTGGACTTGGATCCCCGCCAACATCAGGTACTGTGTTTGGTATGAATCTTGAGGGGGAACTCCACGCCAAATTTTAAAATAAAAAACGGCATGGGTTCCCCCTCCAAGAGCATACCAGGCCCTTAGGTCTGGTACAGTTTTAAGGGGAACCCCCTACGCCAAAAAAACAGGGTGGGGGTCCCCCCAAAATCCATACCAGACCCTTATCCGAGCATGCAGCCTGGCCGGTCAGGGATTGAGTGCCCCCCCTTCTGAGCAGTACCAGGCCGCATGCCCTCAACATGGGGGGTGGGTGCTTTGGGGAAGGGGAGCGCCCTGCAGCCCCCCCACCCCAAAGCACCTTGTCCCCATGTTGATGAGGACAAGGCCCTCTTCCCGACAACCCTGGCCATTGGTTGTCGGGGTCTGCTAGCGGGGGGCATATCGAAATCCGGGGGCCCCTTTAATAAGGGGCCCCCAGATTCCGGCCCCCCACCCTATGTGAATGAGTATGGGGTACATCATACCCCTACCCATTCACCTGGGGAAAAAGAGTCAATAAAAAAAACACACTACACAGGCTTTTAAAGTAATTTATTAGACAGCTCCGGTGGTCTTCTTCTGACTTCGGGGGTCTCGCCCCACTCCTTTTGCGCTCTCCAGTTCTTCTCCCACTCTCCGGCCTCTTCTCCCGCTCTCCGGTTCTTCTTCCGGGCTCCTCTGGTATCTTCTTGCAGCTCTTTTACTAGCGGAGGAGCCCAGTCTCCTCTGTCCTTCTTTCCTCTTCTCTCTTCTTCCGATGTTGAGGTGCGCAGCGACTTATATAGGCATGGGGCGGGGCCACCTTATGATTTCACATGATGACCCCACCCCTTATGATGTCACAGTCCTAGGGCATGCTGGGACTGTGACGTCATAAGGGGTCACCATGTGACATCACCTGGTGACCCCGCCCTATGCCTATATAAGTCGCTGCTCACCTCGCCCAACGTCGTGTCAACATTGGAAGAAGAAAGAGGGAAGAAGGACGGAGGAGACGGAGTTACTTTGGGGTGGGGGGGGGCTGCAGGGCGCCCCCCCTTCCCCAAAGCACCCACCCCCCCATGTTGAGGGCATGCGGCCTGGTATGGCTCACCGGCCAGGCTGCGTTCTCGGATAAGGGTCTGGTATGGATTTTGGGGGACCCCATGCCGTTTTTTCAACGTAGGGGGTTCCCCTTAAAATCCGCACCAGACCTAAGGGCCTGGTATGCTCTTGGAGGGGGAACCCATGCCGTTTTTTTATTTAAAATTTGGCGTGGAGTTCCCCGTCAAGATTCATACCAAACATAGTGCCTGGTATTGGCGGGGATCTAAGTTGTATCCCTGCACCAGTGTGCCTGCGCAAGAACCAGCACAACGGGATTGCGCTGGAAACACAATATCGGCAGCACCTATTGTATATAGAACAATGATATGGAGACTATTTCACTGATAACTAATGAAGAGAATTTATAATCAGCATATATAAAATTAGTGCAGCAATATTAGTACACATTTTCAAAAAAGGTCCAAATAAAGAACGGTAATAATAAAATCTTCTCCACACCATAAGATCAAATCCTCCACCATGATGTTCAATGAAAATCCCAAAGTACAATGGTGTCACTTTTAGTGAATGAAGTTTCCACAACATGAGTGAGACTTCTGTGACCATCAAAGTGAATCCCAACAACTGAATCCAAAACTTAGCAGAAGGTTGGAGGTGAAAGCCTAGAGGTCAGTGTGAGTGTGTATGGTCCAATCCCCATACAGGAATAATGAATGGATCACACCACCTCATACACTTCTCATGTCACATCTCATGTCCACAAAAAGAGAAATCCTCTAATAGTGTAGATGATTTATTGTGTTTTATAAAGTGATCTGATATTAATGATTCCAATAAAGAGAAATAAGTTACATTCTTCTCTTCTACAGAATGTCCGATAATCACCTGACAGACAGTTCCTGCCCCCACCTGGCATCTGGAATAAGAAATAACCAGACACTGAGGACTCTAAGCCTGTCTGGGAACAATTTGGCGGGTCCTCATTTCAGGGATCTGATGGAAGTTTTGACAACAAGCCAGATAGAGGAATTACAGTGAGTATAACAGGACTGACTGAGACAATAATATTCTGGGACAGTTTTATATCTTAACCACATAAATAATATAGAAATATGAAAATGTCATCAAATTCCATCTTATGACTCCTTAAGGCTCCATGCACACTGGGCTTAAAAAAATGCCAGTCATATAGAAAGTTTATTGTACAAAGTTTAGACGAGTTTAGGAGAGTTTTACATTTTTTTTCTGCCAGAAAGCTCCAATCAGAAACGCAATGACACACACAGAGCGTGAAATGCATAGAAGAGAGGCTTGACACGCAAACTGACAGGAGCTCTCCACTTACGCCGGGTATGTAACCAAATAATTTGGGGCAGTGCACAAGGTCCATAAAGACATGAATGATAAACTTGACAGGTCTGGACAGTCCTGACCTCAACCCAATAGAACACCTTTGGGATGAATTAGAGTGGAGACTGTGAGCCAGGCCTTCTCATCCAACATCAGTGCCTGACCTAACAATTGTGCTTCTGGAAGAATGGTCAAAAATTCCCATAGATACACTCCTAAGCCTTGTGGACAGCCTTCCCAGAAGAGATGAAGCTGTTATGGCTGCAAAGGGTGGGCCAACTCAATATTAAACCCATACACACGATACGAAAATTGGAACTAAAATGTCATCCAAATGAGCAATCTGCTGATTTTCGGATTATTAGTATGGTGCTTTTAATAGCCGATTCCGATTTTTCCTCCGACAAATGCTGGGAGTGCAGACTATAACATTTTTATTGTATGTGAATTTGGCAGGTAGTGCTTGGCCGTTGGGGAGGAAAACGTGCTTGCTTTTCTCCTGGTGTAGTTACCAGCCACTGGGGAGGTATCTTGCAGGGACTATCTCCTGGACTCTCCGTCTTTTTCTGATGCTGGGCAGAGACCAACAGCACTCTGCCCCATCGCCAGCGCTTCTGATGGGAAGGTGAACACTTGGGTGTCCAATTGCTGGGGAGGTAGAATGGCTTTCTCCACTCCCAGTAGGGATATCTGCTGTTGGGGAAACAGCTCACGGCGATCATCCCTCGGAATCCCTGGATCTAACTCTGAGGGTGGGCAGAGGCCAGCGGCGCTCTGCTCCATCGCCAGTGCTTCTGCTGGGAAGGTGAACACTGGGGTAGTGTCCAATTGCTGGGAGGGAGAATTGCTTTCTCCACTCCCGGTGGGGATATCTGCTGCTGGGGAAACAGCTCACGAAGATCATCTCTCGGACTCCCCGGATCCAATTCTGAGGGTGGGCAGAGGCCATCGGCGCTCTGCTCTGTAGCCAGCACCGGTTGTGATACTTTGGACTTGCCGCTGATCACCATCTACCAGCCTTCCAGCGCCCGTCTCAACTCCCCCTTCCGAGACTTTTATGCTATTAGCTTGTCTCGCTGCCTGGGGAACCTCTGATGCATTCCGGCATTCTAGCACTCGGAGTGCCCTCTGATTCATCGCTGCTTCTTCCATTACGGTTAGGACAGGAAAACGTAGGGGCACCCCTGGCCCCATTTGCGCCTCATCTTCGTGACTGTCCGCTATTTCTCCCGGACAGTCCCAGGCAACGGGAGCCATGCCCGGCTGCTGATTACAGTCAAACAGCCACTTGTAGGCAATCTCAAGCTCCCATTCCTGCTCAACCAGGAACTCCAATTCCTCCAGGTCACATGCCTCTTCTGGGAGATCCAGCACTGAGTCTTCCAGCCGCCACTCCTCGATGCCCCCAAAGTCTGAGTCTCCGTACATTTTTTGATGGAGCAGCCCCATTCCGCCGTAGCCAACGCCTTCTGTTGGGCTGCCATCTGCTGTACCTGGCCACAGTTGAGCCGCGAACCACCGAAGGGCTCTATAGCTGGCGTCCAGCCTCATCTCCTCCCGGACCAATCTTCCAAGCTCCGTCTTCCACCTATCTCACGGTTGTTCCCTCAGGAACACCTCTCACGCACGGTACTGCGTCCAGTACATCTTTGTGGAGGAGGGTAGGATCTTCCCCTGATGGTGCCTGTGACGGATCCTGTACTCAAGGTGTCCGCCGTAAATGCTTCCTAAGTCCTGGAACATGAGTCCAATGGATCTGGTTCAAGGAACCTCCAAGAACACCAGTCTTGGAGTACATCAGGAATTAACTTTTATTTGACATGTCACACAAATATATACAGCCGGATGACTAGTACCTAACATAATTAGCATGAGCTAATTATCTAATCATTGACCCAGACTAGTTGACTTTTCAGGGTAAGACTTTAAGGCTCCTAGCTCATTTGAATGACTATTCAATAGACATTACCATATTACCATAAACATTAACACAGGTCTAATTAGCACAACAACATTGTGTGGAATACTCTTACAAGCCAGACCAGCCTCATCTACATTACACAAGACAACAGACAGGCTGGCTGGGGTAGCATCTGACAGTGTGTGTCCCATAATGCATGGGACAACACACATTATATATACATGTATACAGCATATATATATATCCACAGTCTATGTGTCTTGGGGGGCCAGCATTGACCTAAATCCAAGTAAAACCAGCTGAGGGGTCCCCAGGCATACAGCTCACAAGGAGCACCGTTCCCCCAAATGCCAGGGCCCATAATCACAAGGCAATAGGCTCGCATTCAGTCCCCTCCAACAGCCTCTGTCCCGGCTAGGTCTGTCACATTTCTCCCCTTTCGGCAGGAGACTAACACAGGAGGAGACCCCAGACGGGTTGACTCTGAAGTTAGTCCATAGTTCCAGTCCTCTAATGCCTGTACCCACACAGTACCCCAAACAAATTGTTTCAAACAGAGCACTACTCACCCAGCCATCCTCTGCCTCTCTCATAGAACATATCCGCCGCTGGGGAGAGGCCTGGACTGGTCCTTCTCCCTGGAGTCTTTTCAGCCGCTGGAGAGAAGACAGGGTGACTGGGATCACTCTGTCATGCTGTTGGGGATTTGGGCAGACCACCCAGCATCCCAGGAGTATACAAGTGGGGACTGCAGTCCCATCCCCCTTTACAGGAAATCTGTCCTCTGTTAGTTGTGGGCAGAGACCAGCAGCACTTTGTTCCGTTGCCAGCAGTTCAGCTGGGCGTAGGAGCTTCCCTACATCATCTCCTCCAGCTAACTGTTGGGGAGAGAGGCCGACTGCCCCAGCTCCCTGGAACTCCGCAGCTGTTACCGGTGCTGAGCAGAGGTTGGTAGCACTTCTGCTGGGGGTTTGCTAGGTGGTTCCTCCTCTACAGAAACGTCTATTAAATCTCCAGTCTCTGGAATTGCTAAACGTGTGGGACAGAGGTCTTGGACCCTCTGTTCAGTTACCAGATCTTCAGCTGGAGAAGTTTGTTGTAACTCCATAGATGCTGCTGGCAGAAAATCACATGTCCCTGTCAGTGTTGTGGGAGAAAGGCCAACTACCTCTTCCCTCAAGAAGGCCGAAGCCACTGTTGGTGCTGGGCAGAAGTTAGCAGAGCTCTGCCCAATTGTCAGCACTTCCGCTTTGGGGACGACAATCTCTGGAGTTTCCACTGCCGATTCTCTGGCATGCTGCTGAACGTGTTCTAGCAGTTTCCTGTATGCCCTTTCCAGATGCTGTTCCTTCCTTAACAAATGGTCCAGATCAGGTTTAAGCTCTGAGACCCCTGCAAGACCGAGCATAGCCTCTCTATATTCTCGCAGGTCCTCAAGGGTAGGTTCCCCTTCATCGCCAAACACAAAACGATCTGTAAGGCTCTCCCACAGCAATCCAGGGCCTCCAAAGTCATATCCCTCCGGAGCATTCTGTTGTTTTCCCTTAAATATCATTGCTCTGCATGCCATTGCAAAGCCCGATAATGATTGTCCCCATCTATCTCCTGCTGGACCAGCCTGTCCAACTCAGTCACCCATTGCTCCTGGGGCCGCTCTCCCAGGAATGCCATCCGCAATGCCCGTTGGTCACTGGCCCGTTGCTCTTGGGTTGGAAAGCACTTGCCCTGTTTTATACCAGCGAGCTGGAGGGCTCCAATCCACAGCTCCACTCGAATCTGCTGCCTGAGCTCCAGGTATTCATCCTCAGACACAGTCCTGGTGTATGCTGAAAGGATAATCCGCAGCAGCCCCGGGAACTCTGATGCCAAATCCATATCTCCGCTGGAGTGACCAAAGTCTTCTATCCTGATCTTGGATCCCGGTGGAGGTTTGGATGTCCCAGACTGTAGGAAGCACGATCCCACTGCTTGCCAACAATGTGACGGATCCTGTACTCAAGGGGTCCGCCGTAAATGCTTCCTAAGTCCTGGAACATGAGTCCAATGGATCTGGTTAAAGGAACCTCCAAGAACTAGACAACACCAGTCTTGAAGTACATCAGGAATTAACTTTTATTTGACATGTCACACAAATATATACAGCCGGATGACTAGTACCTAACATAATTAGCATGAGCTAATTATCTAATCATTGACCCAGACTAGTTGACTGAGAGAAGACTTTTCAGGGTAAGACTTTAAGGCTCCTAGCTCATTTGAATGACATGCATGGGACAACACACATTATACAGTATATACATATATACAGCATATATATATCCACAGTCTATGTGTCTTGGGGGGCCAGCATGGACCTAAATCCACGTAAAACCAGCTGAGCGGTCCCCAGGCATACAGCTCACAAAGTGCACCGTTCTCCCAAATGCCAGGGCCCATAATCACAAGGCAATAGGCTCGCATTCAGTCCCCTCCAACAGCCTCTGTCCCGGCTAGGTCTGCCACAGTGCCGCTCGTGGCTTAGCGTCTCTTGCCAGAGTTGCCAACGAATCACATCCTCCCAGCCGAGCAAGGTGTGCTCTGTCGCTGGTCCCCGATGTTGCTTCCGCATGCCTTGCAGCCTCCTCCCGAACTCTGCTCTCATGCTGGCTGGTCCCCGTATCGCTCCTCGGCGGCTGCCCAGATCTTGAATCCTGGTGGGGATTTGGATGTCCCGGACTGCAGGAGACATCCCACCACTGTGACGGATCTCGGATACCCCTGCTGATCATCTCTGCCAGACCTGTGTCTCCTGTCCTCCAAACGCACCCGTAGCCTGCAGACTAGCCATAACCAGCCCTTAACCCCTCAATCACGAGACAAGCCACACAGGTGTTGAGGGTTAAACATCCAGAGCATAAACTGTTTATTAAAAACCAAACATGCACCTTTAAACACAGTTAGGGACACTCCTCTTAGCTTTGTCATAGAGGGTGTAGGGGACAAGGAAGGACCAATGGAAACTCAACACTTGTATATTCAAACAACTACAGTTGAAACGCATGAAGGGATTATGATAAGCAGGCAGCCCCTCCTTACACATCCCCTGCTGAGAGGTGTCTCCAGACCTTTGTCTATGTGCCCTGACCCAACACAATTAACACAGCAACAAGAGAGGGGGTGGGGAAGAAGGGATGTAGCATTACATTACATTATCTCAATGCCGTTTTGTCCCCAAGACTTGTAGCCCCACGCTTTAGGAATACCGCAATCTTGTATATGCCATTATCAGCTAAAAGTACATTGTGGAATAAAAGGGCCAATAGGTTTAGGTAGCCAGAAACGACTCCAGGTGCCCAGCCACAGATACCGCGTTCACCCAGTTCCGATGAACCGGCGACCACGGACACAAATGTCTGGAGGTGGCATCTTCGCCAGGTGGTGGGAGACGGCAAATAGCCCTCCAAATCTCACGTTCTCTGCTGGGCCATAGTCTGTGGGTAGGAGGCGAGCCCACAGCCCCTTCCAAAACACACAGTGACAGTGGGTTCAGTCACACTCGTCTATATGATGGAAGTGTACAATCTGTGATTCTATAAATTATTTAAGGATTATGCACTATGGAGGCTTTTTCTTTTCTATGTAATGTGATTGCGGCCATTGTCTGGATACCTTGGGTGATATTGGAGATACTACCTGGGGGTCTGACATTCCGTGGCACAATCTGTTCTCATCTGAAGCCAGCTTGAGCAGGCGCTGTTGGAAGGATATAAACAAGTTTGTCTGGGCCTTGCTTGTGGGGAATAGGGATGGGCTGTCTGTTCGAGTCAAACATGAGTTAGACTCGAACATCGGCTGTTGGATCGCTCAACGAAGATCGGACATTATGGGCTTTTGGCAGGGTTCCTTTGGTCAATTAGGGCTCAGGGGGTTAAGTCCATGCCCCACACTATATAAGGCCGCCTGCACGATGGCCGCGTGTAGTGTGTTGGTGGCATTGTTAAGAGACAGAGAGAGGCAGAGAGAGCGTGATTTCATTTAGTTTGAGCAGGCAGGCGATTTAGTTAGCTGCAGTGTATATTTAGTGTGTGTGTATATATATATGTATGTATGTATGTGTGTGTGTGTGTGTGTGTGTGTGTGTGTATATATATATATTCCTGCTGTACTGTTTCTAATATACTTCAGGCAGGCAGGCAGTTGATTCTTAGCTGCAGTGTATTTATATATATATATATATATATATATATATATATATATATATATATATATATATATATATAATGTGTATATATATACACACACAGTCAGTCTAGTATAAATACAGCAGGGGTGGAAAGTTTTCAGACCCCCTTACATTTTTCTCTCTTTGTTATATTGCAGCCATTTGCTAAAATCATTTAAGTTCATTTTCTTTCCTCATTAATGTACACACAATACCCCATTTTGACAGAAAAACACAGAATTGCTGACATTTTTGCAGATTTATTAAAAAAAGAAAAACGCCTAAAAACGTTCCGAAGGCCAAATCTGCACAGCAAGAGGCCATAGAGGAAGAAGAGGAGGAGGGGGTGGAGGAGAGAGGTGTGGCAGAATCACCACTACCAGCATTTTGGAGGCGTGGTGACGGAACAAAATTGGTGTTTTGGAACCTGCCACTGAGGTACTGCACATTCCACAAATTCTCAAAAGGGGGCAGAGTCTACCAGCTGAAAAGGCAGCAGTTAAAGTGCTAAAAATTTTGCCAAACTAGCATTCAGCCGCTGAGCATGTGGATGGCTGGGACAGAATTTATTTCGCCGGTTTAGCAACTGGGGTAGGGAAATTTGCCTGCTACAATCTGATGTTGGTGTAGCGCTAGCAGATTGCCCGGAAGTGCTTGGGACACCTAATTCTACACCTTCATTCCTCTCAGTGCAGGTCTCTGGGAGGACTGAAGTTATAGTGGGGTTGGATATTCCAGCTGATGAGGAGCAATGAGAGGTCTGCCTTATACTTTGGTGTGGGTCTTTTAAGTACTGTTGCCAACAAACTGCATGGGAGCTCGACATATGTCTGGTCAAGCATGTGGTGCCCAAGTGGCTGCTGTTTTGGCCACATTTGATACGCTTCACACATATGTTGCAAACCGCAATGGTGCGATCTGCTGCACATGTCTCAAGAAAGGCCCACAACACTTTTGGAAAAACGCACAGAGTCAGCAGAGCCCTGCACATGCAGAGCTCTGCGGTGTGATGCAGTTGGTTGGTTGCCTGCCCTTAATCTTGTCCCTGGAGGGCCTCCTGCCTCGTTGGAGATGTGCCTCCTCCGCCTACCCTCTTCTATATGGCACCCACGTAGAGTCAGTGACCTCATCATCCCCTCCCTTCTCGCCACTGGAGCAAACCTGGCAGTATGCTCCAGGTGGGAGAACATGACTGCCAGTTTATTGTCCTTCTCTAGCACCCCCTCTCTCTGGGCTCATGTTACTGGCTTCATCCTCAACCTTGGTATCATTATCAGAGCCTTCAAAACGCTGCACATCCTCCTGGAGCATTTACCCTACACTGTGGTCAAACAGTTTTGGGGACTCCGCGGGGCATGATGGTGGGGCTAGGGAAGGAGTGACTGATGACATTGAGCTGATGGAAGAGGCTACTGCATTGGCAGACAAAGTACCCTGAGCCTGGGTGACAGAGGATGAGGAGAATGAGGATGGCTTAATATATATGTAGAATGTTTGAGATATCGTCTGGAATCTTTGTGGTCAATTTAGTGGGGGTTGACACAACAATTGAGCCCCGTGGGGAGGCCTCCTAATGAGCTGCATGGTGATGTTGACTGTGGACTGTGGATATTGTAGGCAACTACCCATTGCTGTGACTCTACTGCTACAGAAATAATTAATAACAGAAAAACAGAAAACAAAAACCAAATAAACTGAAGTAGAAATCAAAAAAGGTTACGGGTGACCAGTGTGGAATGTGGCAGTCATCATGCATCTTTAAAGAAGGGATTCTGTGTTGGAATGGCTAGAGTGGTCCAATAATGGTCAGGAGGGCCAGGACTCCCATTTTAGTTCATAAATGTGCATGGTATTCATGATGGTGTGGAAGATTTTCTCCATAAGTTTTATGGCTGCCATACATTTAAGAACCTGATCCCAAGGGACCCCAGGGGAACGCCAAAACAAGGTGATGGTCCAGTGGACTGCACTAAAGAGCGTGTGGGACAGTTTCTGTTCAGTAGGAGTGGATCCAGAAATATCTGCGAAGAACCGACACATTGGATGTGTTAGAGTCGTCTGTACTCCTGTGATCTCAGCTACCTTAGAGGCTACTTTCTGCCACAGATCCCTCGGAGCCATACAACAACAGAAAATATGCAAGTGGGTCCCCTTTTCGAGACAACCTCTGAAGCAGTTTTCAGAAACAGTGGGGAAGAAGTTGTGTAACTTAGAAGGGGTATAGTACCATCTTGTATGCAGCTTCACCACTGTTTCCTTCACAGCCACAGATTTAGTGCATTTGTGCATATTGGAGATCCTGTCAGACCACTCTTCCGGGGAAGCAACCACCCCCGTCTCTGCCTCCCAGCTGAGTATGGCGGTATATTTTTCTGGAAGGCCCAGGCCGCCCACATAATTATATAAAAGGGAGATTGTCCCCTTGTCTCTAGATCCTCAAAGGTTGCGACAGGGTTAGATTCCTTCCTGAGGTATTGTGTGTTAAAGAATTGTCTAATTTGTAAGGATTTGTAAAATTCTGTTCTTGGTAAAGAATAGGATTCTTGTAGGATAGAAAAGAGCAGATTATCCCATCTTTCAGAAGGGAGTCTAGGGTAAATAGGTCTTTAGAAATCCAAAGGGCGAAGATGTTTGGGTTGGGGAATGCTGTGAGAAATGTGGGGTCCCCTATGAATGAGGCCAGCATGGGATTGGGAGGGAGAAGGTACATTTTTTTTAATATAATGAGCATAGGTGTAAGGATTGGCCCACTACCGTGTTTAGCTTGGATATATCCTTGGGGCAAATTGATCTAGCCCACAGCAATCTGGGGAGAAAATATGGGGCTATTGAAATCCGCTCAAAGCAGAGCCAGGAAATTCCATATATGGGGGTGTGCCATTGTGCCAGCTCTACAGGTCTGGTAGAAAGATAGTATAGGCAGAGGTGTGGTACTCCCAGCCCTCCCGTGGCCCTAGGTCTATATATCATTTTCTTACCCAATCTGTTTTTTTTTATTTTTCCAGTTATTTACGTCACGTTGGATTAGGTCTATCGTCTGGCAAGGCACATAGTTGGGAAGGGCTCTAAAAAAAATTAAAAAGTTTTGGGAAAATAGACATTTACACTACCTGGATCCTGCCTAAGAAAGTGATGTGGTATGGGCTCCATGTATGTAGCAATTGTCTAATCCGAGCAAATGCAGGTGGATAATTGGCGAGGTATAGTTTGTAAAGCGAGGGAGCCAATTTGATCCCTAGATATGGTAACGTCTGTCCCTCCATGGAAAAGCCAAAATTGGAATGGATAGAGGAAGTAATATTTTGGGGGAAGTTTATCGGAAGGGCAAAGCATTTAGAGATGTTATACCCTAAACCTGAAATGTCCTGGAATGTGCGTAGGGTGAAGATAAGTTTGGGCATTGAGGCCATCGGATCAGACAGGAACATGAGGACATCGTCAGCGTATAAGCTGAGTTTGAACTCCTGGTCCCCTTTTGTAGAACCCTTGATATTGGGGTCTAGACTGATTGAGCGTGCCAGGGGTTCAATGGCGAGGGCAAATAAAAGTGGTGACAAGGGGCACCCCTGACTTGTTCCCCTGCCTAGTGTAAAGTAATCAGAGTTACAACCCGGGAGTCTAATCCGTGTACGCAGGTGATGGTATAGTGCCCGAAATCCGTGGACAAAGGCCCCAGAAAAGCCAAATTTTGCAAGGGTCGGGGTATGACCATAGAACGCTGTCGAAAGCCCTGTGGATGTCAAGGCTTAGGAGAAGCACTATGCGGGAATGTAAGTCAGCATCTTGGATAATGTTGGATGCGAGTCTGATGTTGTCTGATTTTTCTGGATGGGATAAAACCTGTTTGGTCTGGGGAGATTAAGGTATTTATGATAGTTGAGAGTCTGTCTGCTAATATGCACCAAAATTTTTTAAAATCGGTATTGATGACCAAAATTGGTCTATAATTCTGGGATAGGGAGTGGTCTTTGTTGGGTTTTGGGGTCAGAGACATGTTCGCTAGAAGCATGTCATCTGGGAAAACATTAACTTTAAGAATGTGGTTAAAGAGAGATTTTAGATATGGGATCAAATTACTTTGGAATTTCTTATAATATGGGGCTGAGTACCCATCTGGACCAGGAGTTTTAGAGGGTTTTAAAGATTTGATAACTCTGATTATTTCAAGGTCAGAGCAAGGGGCATTCATCTCCTGGAGGTGTTGTTGTGTTAGGACTGGGAGAGGTAGGTCATCTAGTCATGTTTTAAGGACGGGGTCTGGGAGCAAGGGCGGAGGGGAGAGTAATTCTGAATAAAAATTTGAGAAAATCTGCAAAACCTCTGATGGATGGGAGACTAGGTTGCCGTTGAGGTTTTTAAGTTTGTATGTGTGAGGGGGTTGAATGGATTGATTGAGCTTTTTTTTTGAGCAAACATGGCCGAGGCCGAACTACTATGTAATAGAAATTTGGCTCTCGAACATCTAAGGGCCTTCTCAGTCTGTTCAGAGAAAATTTTAACGAGTTACAACCTGTTACTATTAATTTGCTGTAGTAGATCTGGGCGTGGCGTTGGGAGTGTAGGTAGTATAACCTATCCAGTTCTGTAGTGAGTCTGGTAATGTTTTTTCCTTTCTGTAGCAATTTTGATCAGGTGTCCTCTGATAACTACTTTATGGGCTGCCCATAAGATTGAAGGTGAGATGTTGTTTATATTATTGGTGGTAAAGTATTCATCTATGTGTTTTGAGATCTGGGATACCGGAATTGGGTCCGTGAGGAGGGACTCATTTAGTCTCCAACCTGTGACCGAAGGTTTGAGACCTATATGGGATATGTCTAGGGCGACCACCTGGTGGTCAGACTATGGGCAAGAATGGATAGCTGCTGAGATAGAGTTGGCAAGGAGTATAGGGGTGCAAAACATGTAATCCAATCTGGAGTAGCTGTCATGGGGGTGGAAGCAAAAAGTGTACTCTTGGGCACCCACATTATGTACCCTCCATGAGTCCACCAGATTGTGTGTGTGTGTGCAACAGTGTTTTTAGGGTTTTGGGGAAGGCGTTGGTAGCACTGCCAGCCCTGCTTCTGTTGAGAGCTGAGTGAGCTATCAAGTTAAAGTCTCCTCCAAGCAGTAAGTGTGGGGAGATATATTTATCCAAAATCTGGAAAAAAGTTTAAAAAAAAGGTTGCCTGCGAGTTGTTAGGAGCATACACGTTGGCTATCGTGACTTTCTTGCTTTGCTAATAACCCTGAAGGATGATAAACCTACTAGCAGGGTCTTTGTAGATGTTCTCCACGTCAAACTGTAAGCCATGTTTAACAAATATTGCCACTCCTCGGGACCTGGACCCAAATGTAGTATAGTGCCCTAGGTCATAAGATCTGTCAAAGAATGTGGGATGATTATTTTTGGAGAAATGGGTCTCCTGTAATAGTATGATGTCTGCCTGAAGTTTTAAAGGCCAGACATTATGGGAGATTAATCTAATACCTCTCAAATTAGGGTGGTCAGAAGTGTTTAGATGATTGGGGGAGGGTCCCAAGGAGTAGGCACCAGAGCAATATATATGGTAAGCCTTAAGGGAAATAACACTTGATGCAATATAGTTAGAGTGGCCAAAAAAAAGAGATCCGTAACCAAAAAATAGTAAACTGTAAAGAAAGTAAAAAAAGGGGGATAGGCCATCCCGACAATAGAAAAATACAATAACCTGTCAGGGATAAAACTTCCTGAATAGGGATGGGCCGGTGTTCGATTCGAACCCACGTTCGAATCGAGCACCGGGCGTTCGCCCGCTTGGCGAGCCCAGAACTATTTGGGCCGTTCGCATCACATTCGTGTGATGCAAGCGGCCCGCAATGCATTGCGCCAGGCGCAGTGCATTGCTGGCTGATGATTGGCCAAGCATGCACTGTGACCCCTCATGCTTGGCCAATCACAGCGCCGGCCGCGAGGAGAGCAATAATTGGCTACAGGCAGGACGCCTGTAGCCAATTAAAGCTCAGGGGCTTTAGTACACGCCCCACTGTATAAAAGGCAGCCGCGCCGTCGGCCCAGTGCACATGTGTTCCGGCTTTGATAGAGTGAATAGGCAGACTGCTGATTGATTCATTCATTGCTAAACCATTGCTGATTCATTGTGAATACTGATCATTTCTGCTGATTGCACTGCTGAGTGTGACATTATCTGCTGCTGGGGATTAGTCTGGTATGTGTGTGCTGTTAGTACAGCATTGCAGTGCTGTTAGTACAGCATTGCACCATAACCTTCTGTCCCAACCTTCTGTCCCATCCCAGGCAGGCAGGCAGGGATTTATAGGAGCTAGTGTGTGTGTGTCAGCACACATAGGAGCTAGTGTGTGTGTGTCAGCACACATAGGAGCTAGTGTGTGTCAGCACACATAGGAGCTAGTGTGTGTCAGCACACATAGGAGCTAGTGTGTGTGTGTCAGCACACATAGGAGCTAGTGTGTGTGTGTGTGTGTGTGTGTCAGCACACATAGGAGCTAGTGTGTGTGTCAGCACACATAGGAGCTAGTGTGTGTGTGTGTCAGCACACATAGGAGCTAGTGTGTGTGTGTCAGCACACATAGGAGCTAGTGTGTGTGTGTCAGCACACATAGGAGCTAGTGTGTGTGTGTCAGCACACATAGGAGCTAGTGTGTGTGTGTGTCAGCACACATAGGAGCTAGTGTGTGTGTGTGTCAGCACACATAGGAGCTAGTGTGTGTGTGTGTCAGCACACATAGGAGCTAGTGTGTGTGTGTGTCAGCACACATAGGAGCTAGTGTGTGTCAGCACACATAGGAGCTAGTGTGTGTGTGTCAGCACACATAGGAGCTAGTGTGTGTGTGTGTGTGTGTGTGTCAGCACACATAGGAGCTAGTGTGTGTGTCAGCACACATAGGAGCTAGTGTGTGTGTGTGTCAGCACACATAGGAGCTAGTGTGTGTGTGTCAGCACACATAGGAGCTAGTGTGTGTGTGTCAGCACACATAGGAGCTAGTGTGTGGGGGGCGTGGCTAGCCGCGGACTGAGATGGCCGCTTAATCCCTCAGCTCCGCTCAGCCCGAGGACAATCCGCAACCCACAGCACATCTCACCAGCTTTCCCCCCCTCTCTGCTTCACCGGAGGGGAGAGGATCCATCAGGCATCCGATCGGTATGTCCGGGAGCGGACACACCGGCCCCCATCAGCCCCGCCGCCTCACAGACTATTTCCACAGAGCTGACATGCTGAAGACACAAGATGGCGCCGGCGCGCCACCTCACAGGAGCTAGTGTGTGTCAGCACACATAGGAGCTAGTGTGTGTGTGTGTCAGCACACATAGGAGCTAGTGTGTGTGTGTCAGCACACATAGGAGCTAGTGTGTGTGTGTGTGTGTGTCAGCACACATAGGAGCTAGTGTGTGTGTGTCAGCACACATAGGAGCTAGTGTGTGTGTGTGTCAGCACACATAGGAGCTAGTGTGTGTGTGTCAGCACACATAGGAGCTAGTGTGTGTGTGTCAGCACACATAGGAGCTAGTGTGTGTGTGTCAGCACACATAGGAGCTAGTGTGTGTGTGTGTCAGCACACATAGGAGCTAGTGTGTGTGTGTGCCAGCACACATAGGAGCTAGTGTGTGTGTGTGCCAGCACACATAGGAGCTAGTGTGTGTGTGTGTCAGCACACATAGGAGCTAGTGTGTGTCAGCACACATAGGAGCTAGTGTGTGTGTGTCAGCACACATAGGAGCTAGTGTGTGTGTGTGTCAGCACACATAGGAGCTAGTGTGTGTGTCAGCACACATAGGAGCTAGTGTGTGTGTCAGCACACATAGGAGCTAGTGTGTGTGTGTGTCAGCACACATAGGAGCTAGTGTGTGTGTGTGTCAGCACACATAGGAGCTAGTGTGTGTGTGTGTCAGCACACATAGGAGCTAGTGTGTGTGTGTGTCAGCACACATAGGAGCTAGTGTGTGTGTGTCAGCACACATAGGAGCTAGTGTGTGTGTGTGTGTGTGTGTGTCAGCACACATAGGAGCTAGTGTGTGTGTGTCAGCACACATAGGAGCTAGTGTGTGTGTGTGTGTGTCAGCACACATAGGAACTAGTGTGTGTGTGTGTCAGCACACATAGGAGCTAGTGTGTGTGTGTGTGTCAGCCCAGTTCTTTTCATCTAAGGCAGCCTCTATCTGCCATAAGGCCCTGTTGCTGTCATCTAAGGCATCCATCTGCAGGAGTTAGTGTGTGTGCTGTGTGACTCCAGCACAATATACACTACCCACTACAATGCCTGGAAGACCGCCAAGGAGAGGCAGACAGTCCCGAGGCAAGAACACAGGGCAAGCAGGCTCTGTTTCTAGAGACAACAGTGCAGGTCATGGACGTGGTCGTGCATCGTCATCAGCACGTGGCCATGGGACACGCTAGTCCTTGTTTTCGGCAGCTGGACATGTTGAGCCGCATCATGCCGAAGGCTTGGTAGAATGGATGACCAAGCCCTCCTCATCCTCCTCATCCTCTCTCACCCAGGCTCAGGGTACTGGCAGAGCAGCTGCCAAAGCGTACTCAATGGCATCATCAGGCACCCCTTCCCTAGACCCACCGTGTCCTCCTGAGGAGTCCCCCGAACTGTTTGAGCACAGTGTTGGGTACATGCTCCAGGAGGATGCCCAATGTTTTGAAGGCTCGGATGATGATACCCAGCTTGAGGAAGGCAGTAGTGTGCGCGCAGAGATAGGGGATGCTGAAGGACAGCAATCTGGCAGTCATGTTCCACGAGCTGCAGCTTACTGCCAGGTTTGCTCTAGTGGTGAAGAGGGAGGGGGTGATGAGGTCACTGACTCCACGTGGGTGCCTGAAGGGAGAGAGGAGGAGGAGGAGGAGGCGGCGGCGGCACATGTCCAACAAGGCAGGATGCCCTCCGGAGGCCAGCACACCAACTGAATCACACCGCAGAGCTCCGCCTATGCAAGGTGCTGCCTCTGCAAGTTATCACAAAAGTTCTTTGGTGTGGGCCTTTTTTGAGACGAGTACATCAGATCGCACCACTGCTATTTGCAATATTTGTCTCAAGCATATCTCACGTGGCCAAAACATCAGCCGCTTGGGCACCACAAGCATGACCAGACATATGTCGACCTGCCATGCAGCTCGTTGGCAAGCGCACATTAAAGACCCACACCAAAGAACAAAGCGGACCTCTCCTTGTTCCTCATCAGCTGGGATCTCCAACCCCACTATATCTTCAGTCCTCTCTGAAAGCTGCTCTGAGAGGACTGAAGGTGTAGAATTAGGTGTGTCACAACCAAGTACTTGCAGTACACCGACGTCCGATTGTAGCAGGCAAATTTCCCTGCCCCAGCTGCTGGACCGTCGAAAGAAGTTTACTCCCAGCCACCCACATGCCCAGCAGTTGAATGCTAGCTTGGCTAAATTGCTAGCACTTCAACTGCTGCCTTTTCAGTTGGTAGACTCAGCCCCCTTCCGTGAGTTTGTTCAATGTGCGGTCCCTTAGTGGCAGGTTCCCAAACGCCACTTTTTCTCACGGAAGGCGATTCCGGCTCTCTACCGGCATGTGGAAGGCAATGTCCATGCCTTGCTGGACAGGGCGGTCAGGTGCATATTACCGCTGACTCATGGTCCAGCAGGCATGGACAGGGGTGTTATCTGTCTTTCACGGCCCATTGGGTCACTCTATTGGCAGCTGGGAGGGATGCAGGACAAGGTGCAGTAGTGTTGGAGGTTGTTCCGCCACCACGCCTCCAAAATGCTACTACTGGTTGTGACACACCTCTCTCCTCCACCCCCTCCTCCTCTTCTTCCTCCATGGCCTCTTTGAGTGCTCTGTCCTCGGAAACCAGCAGTGCTCCGTAGGCGTACAAGGGGCTACGCGAGTACGCAGGCAAAAAGATGCCATGCCGTGCTTGCGCTGGTGTGTTTGGGGAACAGGAGCCACACTGGGGCAGAGGTTCTGGCAGCTCTGCAGGGGCAGGCCGAGAGGTGGTTGACGCCACGCCAGCTTAAGCCAGGAATGGTGGTTTCTGACAATGGCACCAACCTCCTCTCCGCCCTGCGACAGGGGCAGCTCACCCATGTGCCCTGTATGGCTCACGTCCTCAACCTGGTGGTGCAGCGGTTATTGGGCAGGTACCCAGGCTTACAGGATGTCCCGAGGCAGGCCAGGAAAGTCTGTGTGCATTTCCGCCGATCGTATAATGCCAGTGCTCGGCTGGCTGAGCTGCAAAAGGAGTTGAACCTGCCCAAAAACCGCCTAATATGTGACATGCCCACCAGGTGGAACTCAACGTTGGCCATGCTGCAGTGACTGCACACGCAGCAGAGGGCCACCAATGAGTACATTTGCGACTACGGCACCAGGACAGGGTCAGGGGAGCTTGGATTTTTTCCCCACGCCAGTGGAGCATGATCAGGGATGCATGCACTGTCCTGTCACCATTTGAGAAGGCCACGAGGATGGTGAGCAGTGACAGTGCATGCATCAGTGACACTGTACCTCTTGTCCACCTGTTGGAGCATACGCTGTGTGGGATAATGGACAGGGCACTTGAGGCAGAACAGAGGCAGGAAGAGGAGGACTTCCTTGCCTCTCAAGGCCCCCTTTATCCAGACAGTGTTCCTTCTGTCCCACCCATCACACAGGAAGAGGATGAGGAGGAGGAGGATTGTGTGTGCATGGAGGTGGAGCCTGGCACTCAGCATCAGCAGCAGCAGTCTTTTAGGGATGATGTACAGTTCCAACAAACCAGTGGACTTGTACGTGGCTGGCGATCATGTCGTCCTCAGTGACCCAGAAGACTCCAGACCGAATGCCTCAGCTAACCTACGTTGCATGGCCTCCCTGATTCTTCGGATCAAGGAGAGGGACCATTACTGGCTGGGCACTCTCCTTGATCCACGGTACAAGGGTAAGGTTGCGGACCTTATCTTGCCGTCGCAGAGGGAGCAGAGGATGAGACATCTCAGAGAGGCCTTGCAGAAAGGTCTGTGCAACGCGTTCCCAGAAACTGGGAGGTTACAAACTCCTGGTCCTGGACGACGAGTTGCTGAGGCTTCGGTCAGTAGCAGAAGGAGCGGTGGGGAAGGTGGACGTCTGACCGATGCGTTCAGACAATTTTTTAGTCCGCAGGCCCAAGGTATGATCGGTTCCAGCAACTATCGCCAGCGTCTGATATACATGGTGCAGGAATACCTAGGGGCAATGTCAGACTTGGACACCTTTCCCACCAAAAATCCTCTGGCTTACTGGGTCTTGAGGATGGATCACTGGCCAGAGCTTGCACAGTATGCAATTGAGCTACTGGCCTGTCCTGCCTCCAGCGTTCTTTCCGAACGCACATTCAGTGCTGCTGGAGGATTTGTCACCGATCACAGGGTGCGCCTGTCCACCGACTCGGTTGATCGACTGACCTTCATAAAGATGAATCAGTCTTGGATCACCACCAGCTACCAGGCACCTGAAGCGGATATAACTGAATAATTTATAATGTCACATCCCTTCAAGACTGCCTATGCTGGTGCTGAGTGACTGTCCTGTTATGTTCACTGACTATCCTCTTCCTCCTCCTCAATGATCCATTCCTTGATAGCTTGGAAGAACATTTTTGTTTCTGGGTGCCACCACACCAGTGCCTAAGGCACTATTTTTCAGCCCCTATTTAACAGGGGCGTGTAATTACAATTTTTTAAGCAATGCTTCACAACAGGTCTGACTGCTGTGCTCCAAGTACAGTATCTGTGAGGGGTTGCAGTGTTGTGGCACCAGCACCAGTGCCTAAGGCACAATTTCGTGTAATTACAAATCTTGTAATCTTGTCCACCACCACCACCACCACCAAAGGCCCAATTTTTCTGCCCTGTTTAACAGGTGCATGCAATTACAAATCTGGATCTAATAATTCACAGCAGGGCCAATTCCTGTGCCCACCAAGAGTAACTGTGAGGGCTTACAGTGTTGTGGCTACACCAACATCTAATGGGGCAAATTTCTGCAGAGTATATACGGCAGGCCCCTACTTTCAAACATCCAACTTACAAACGACTCCTACTTGCAAACGGAAGGAGAAAACAGGAAGTGAGAGGAAATCTACCCCTAGGAAGGGAAATTCTATCCTGTTAGATTTAATTTGGGAAAAAGGTATCTCCTCTCTACTGATGCTTTTTTACCAATCCTTGTTTCAATTAAAACCCCACTTTTCCAAAAACATTTGTCATTGGGACGGAAAGTGAAGTGAAATGTTCTGAACAGATGTGCAAAGACAGCAAATGTTACAGGGGTGATAACCCCTCCCTATGTTCTCCAAAAAGCTTAAAATTTTTTTGGATGGAGCTACACTTAAAAATGTACCTGTTCAGATTCTACTTAAGAACAAACCTAATGTCCCTGTCTTGTTTGCACCGCCTATATACTGCCGTTCAGAGTATATAGGGTTGTAGGTATAGGGTTTTATTTTGGGTGCGGGGTCCCCCTTAATATCCATACAAGACCCAAAGGGGCTGGGGTGGGGGGGTAGCCATGCCATTTTTCTCAAGGATTTTCAGCCATATGGCCAGGATAAGACATGACATTAAAGCCGCAAGTGGTTTTAAATGGCTTCTTTTTTTCCTTTACAAATGTCATTTTGTGCAGGGACAGTTCTAAACACGGGAAACACATGCCACTTCACAGGCATACTTTAGACACCCCCAGGTACCATATTTAAAGGAATATTTCACTTTTTTTTCACTTTATGCATCATTAAAATGACTGCTCCCGAAAAAACGTTAGTTTTTAAAAGTTCTTTTTGCATTAATATACGTCCCCTGGGGCAGGACCCGGGTCCCCAAACCTGTTTTATGACATTAACATGCATATTGGCCGTTATAATTTGCACTTTTGATTTCAAACGTTCGCGTCCATTGTAACGAATAGGGTTCGAAAATTTGCACGAACTTTCGGTCCGTTCGAAGGTTCTGGTGGGAACCGAACCCGGGGGTGTTCGGCTCATCCCTATTCCTGAACAAAAGGACAATAATGTCAAACACTCTTGGCAACCTGTTGGTAGTCTAGAAAAAAAAGAAACGGACCCAAGTGGTATGTTTTGTGTTGAAGGGTGAAAGAGTTTTCCACCTTCCCTTTCTTCTTCCTGTGGGTTTTAGCAAGAGTGGGGGGGTCAATGTAATGTGTATGCAGAGTCACTGTGACCCTTAACCCCTTTCTTTTTCTGTTCTGCCTCCCAGAGCTGCTATCTCTTGTTGCAGTGTATTGGTAGATTTGTGGAGTTCAGTTTGAAATTTTGCAGCATCCTTATTGTACATGGTGAATAAACTGTCGTCTAGGTCAGCCTTGGTGAGTTGCAGAGAGTACTCACCGTCCACAGAGGAGTGCGCTGGAGAGGCCGCTGGGCTGTGTGCAGGGGCTGACGCTTGCTGTGACTCAGCGCCATCTTGGGATTTCCCTGCCATCTCACGGACCCGGAGGAGATAGTTCGTTAGGGACCTTTGGGTTGGTTTCCCGCGGCAGGACCTGGAGGACGGCATCCACCGCTTGTTCCCCCGGGGGTGCAGTAAGTTTTCGGGTTGTTTTGAGCAGTTTATCGGCCACGGGGAAGGCGTTGTAGGCCCTGCTGTGTCGAAACTCCGCTCAGATGCGAACTTCCAGTTTGGCACCACGCATGCTCCCCCAATGGTGTCACTATTAGTCAATGAAGTTTCCACAGCAGTGAGAATTATGTGACCATCAAAGTGAATCCCCACAACTGAATCCAAGACTTAGCAGAAGGTTAGAGGTGAAAGCCTAGAGGTCAGTGTGAGTGTGTATGGTCCAGTCCCCATACAGGACTAAGGAATGGATCACACCACCTCATCCACTTATCATGTCACATTTAGTAATTGGGATCCACAAAAAGAGAAAACCTCCAATAGTGTAGATGATCAATCATGTTTTATAAAGTGATCTAAATGATTCCAATAAAGAGAAATGAATTCCATTCATGTAGAGAATAGTTACATTCATTCCTGGGGGAGAAAATCATTTTCTTCTGGTAACATTCTTCTCTTCTACAGATTGTCCGATAATCACCTGACAGACAGTTCCTGCCCCAACCTGGCATCTGGAATAAGAAATAACCAGACACTGACAAAACTGAGCCTGTCTGGGAACAATCTGGAGGGTCCTCATTTCAGGGATCTGATGGAAGCTCTGACAACAAGCCGGATAGAGGAATTACAGTGAGTATAACAGGACTGACTGAGACAATAATATTCTGGGACAGTTTTATATCTAATAAATCACATAAATTGTATAGAAATATGAAAATGTCATCTAGTTACATCTTTAGACTCCATAAGGCTCCATGCACACTTAAAAAAATGTCAGTTCCTTTGGCAGAAAAAAACTTTCATATAGAGAGTTTATTGTACAAAGTTTAGACAAGTTTAGGAGAGTTTTGCATTTTTTCCTGCCGGAAAGCTCCAATCAGAAACACGAACCAGAAGAGTTTTTTTCTGCCTCTAAACTTTGTGCTCAAAATATGCCTGTAATCGTCCCAATGTGTATGGAGACATAGGAGAACATGGAACTGCTTCTACAGGCACAACACAAAAATCCTGTAGTAGCAGAAATTTTAAAACCAGTGTTCATGGAGCCTAAATATCCAATCCTGGACTGTCATGCCACGTACACACGAGCAGACTTTGACGGACTAGGTCCGACGATCTTTCTGACGGACTTTCGACAGAGTTCCAACAAACTTTTCGAATGAACGGACTTGGCCACACACAATCACACTAAATTCTGACGATTCAAACGTGATGACGTACGACCGGACTAGAATAAGGACGTTCGTAGCCAGTAGCTGCCCTAGCGTCGTTGTTTGTCCGGACTAGCACACAGAAGAGCAGATTTTTCATTAGGAACTGGGTCCAGCGGAGTTCCAGTGGGAACATTTTTCGACAGCAAATGTCCGATGGAGCCCACACACGATCGAATTGTCCGTCGGACCTTTGCTGTCAAAGTCCTCTCATGTGTACGCGGCCTTACACTATATTACCAAAAGTATTAGCCTTTACACGCACATGAACTTTAACCACTTTAAGACCGGGCCTATTTTTCAAACGTGTTGTTTACAAGATAAAATACGTTTTTGTTTGCTATAAAATTACTTAGAACCCCCAAACATTATATATATATTTTTCTAACACCATAGAGAATAAAATGGCGGTCATTGCAATACTTTCTGTCACACCATATTTGTGCAGTGAAAATAGTAAAAAATGTGGTGCTTGCAAATATTAAATGTACAATATGAATATAATAAAAATGTGGCTCTTATAAATATATAGGATACCAAACCTAAGGGGGGGGGGGCTCCGAAGGGTGGTTCCCAAAAAGCGTCTGAGGATTAATAGCTAAAACATCAGTGTATAGCAGCAAAATAATTAAATAGTGCTATACCAATATGAGGTAGTTAATAAATAAATAAATACCTACATAAATAATTAAAGTGCATCCAATGGTGAAAAGATATAAATAACTGTGCAAAATAGATAATAAAGTGCATCCAATTAAATTCCTTATAAAAAAAACAAAATTTTCATAAATTGCAACCAATAACACGTGCAAATAAATAATCTGTGGAAAAAAAAGCAAAATATTCCAAGCAATATTGGGTGAATACGCAAGTACTGGTGCAAAAATAAATAGTGACCAATATAGCCTGTGCAAACTGAGCATGTGCAAAAAATGCCAAAAAACTGTGCAAAGAACAAATGCAATACTGCATACTTACAGTTGCAGAATTTTAAAACTACCGCTGGTTTTAAAATTGTGCAACTGTAAGTTTTTACATTTGTTTAAATAAAAATCCGTTTGTATACTGCACAATGGAGTCCTTACCTCTTTCTGCCCCTATGTCCATTGGTCACCTGGAGAGGTGGTGAGACGCTGAGGCGGTGAGACGCTGGTAAGGACGCCATCTTGGAGGAGATCTGTGTCAGTGTAAGGCTGTTTACTCCTTACCTAGGAGGTAAGAGGCTGGGGCAAACACCTAGGATTGGCACATTGGAAATGCATGAAGGAGATCACTGCTAATTGCTAGAGGATTGCTTGGAGGATTCACTGCACAGAGAAATTGATTCACATAAGTGATTGCATTGTGTATGGGAGCTGTGTCAGCACTAGCAATCTGGAGTGCACAGGACATTTTTGAATTTGAGCACAATTACCTTTGATTATTTTGGACTACCACATTATCAGTTATATTGCATCTGTTTATTGCATTTGTACTTTGCACAGTTTTTTGGCATTTTTTGCACATGCTCAGTTTGCACAGGCTATATTGGTCACTATTTATTTTTGCACCAGTACTTGCATATTCACCCAATATTGCTTGGAATATTTTTCTATTTTTTCCACAAATTATTTATTTGCACAAATTATTGGTTGCAATTTATGAAAATTGTGTTTTTTTATAAGGAATTTAATTGGATGCACTTTGTTATCTATTTTGCACAGTTATTTATATCTTTTCACCATTGGATGCACTTTAATTATTTATCTAGGTATTTATTTATTTATTGACTACCTCATATTGGTATAGCACTATTTCATTAGTTTGCTGCTATACACTGATGTTTTAGCTATTAATCCTCAGACGCTTTTTGGGAACCACCCTTCGGAGCCCCCCCTTAGGTTTGGTATCCTATATATTTATAAGTGCCACATTTTTATTATATTCATATTGTACATTTAATATTTGCAAGCGCCACATTTTTTACTATTTTCATTTACTATTGGTGTGGGAACACTTTAATGGTGGCTGCGGCAGTTGTTGCTATTGATTGTTAATATATTTTTTATTCAATATTTTTCCTTTGTTGGTTTGCG
Source organism: Lithobates sylvaticus (assembly GCA_028564925.1). Taxonomy (NCBI): domain Eukaryota; kingdom Metazoa; phylum Chordata; class Amphibia; order Anura; family Ranidae; genus Lithobates; species Lithobates sylvaticus. The sequence continues at coordinate 179,047,320 of CM053038.1, forward strand.
CATTTGGTCACCCCCCTTGTACGCATATTTGTGCAGTGGTCTTACAAGAGCACTTTTTTTGGAAAAAATACACTTTTTTGAATTAAAAAAATACAACAGTAAAAAGTTAGCCCATTTTTTTACATTGTGAAAGATGATGTTATGCCAAGTAAATTGATACCCAACATGTTACGCTTCAAAATTTTGCCCGCTTGTGGAATGGCGACAAACTTTTATCCTTTAAAATCTCCATATGCAACGTTTAAAAAATTTTACAGGTTGCATGTTTTAATTTCAAAATATTTTATTGAAATTTTCAAAGAGAATACAATGAGAAATGACATGACATATAAACATTGTCAACACGAAAACCGGCAAAAATGGTAAACAAACGTCATTCAGCTGTGACATATGAGTGAAACTGGTATTTCTCGTGGAACAGTTAGACGGGGCCCTATGTTCCAGCCCTATAGAGGTGGGAGGAGAAGGCTTTCTAGGCAGTGTAACGTATGGGGATCTCCCCCTACCAGGCACCCCATCTGGGATCTATCTGTGCCCAATAGGGAAAGCCCCCACCGCCCCACCCCCCAGCCATGTGGATGCAAAGTTGCAAGTAAGGCCTACACCACTGGGTTGCCAGTACCTAAGGAGAAACCTGAAAGTAGGGCACCGTCAATCATATAGCAAGCTACAAAATGGAAGGAGAGGGAGGAGGAGAAAGCAGACAGCAGTAAAGAGAGAGCAAGAGGGGAAAAGAGGGAGTGGATAGATGGGGAGTTGAAGGGGGGAGAGGGAGTATAGTCAGGATGTTCGGAGCATCAAATATAGGATCTAGTTCAGGGGACTATCGAGTTAGTGATCCATGGAGCGCCAATAAAAATGGCCCAGGGTTCCCAGGTGTATTCAAATTTACAGACCGTGTTAGAGATAACACTGGCTAGCTTCTCCTGTGACATTATCCAAGAGATTTTCCTAAGTACTGCTGGGAAGGAGACCCTGGGTTTTTTCCAGGCCTTAGCAACCGTCAGTTTGGCACCAAGAAGTATAACTCTGATGAGTTTCTGAGAGGCTTTGGTCAAGTTCGGAATGTGAGCATTAAGAAGGGCTACCATAGGGGATCTGGGGATCCGTATTCCTACTAGTTTATCAATTAAGTTGAAAATTTTTCTCCAAAATGACCTTATTCTGGGGCATTCCCACCAAACATGGGACATGGAGCCTATGAGACCACACTCTCTGAAGCATAATGGGCTTGCTGTCGGAAAAAGCGAGGCAAGACGTGAGGGGGTGTAGTACCATCTAGATATGATTTTCAGACTAGCTTCAGTGAGCGTAGTGTTCAGGATGCTCTTAAAAGAGCCAAAACTAGCTTTCTGCCAGGTCCCCAGATCCCAGTTAAATTGGAAATCTGATTCACAGCGCAGCATGTAGGAGGATTTAGTGGATGGTGAGGTGAGTGATGAGTAGACTGTCGACACCCCCCCCCCCCCCCCCCCGCTGATCCATGCACTGACCGCACCAGATTTCATATTCTGTAAATTGAGGGGGTAGGGGTTTGTCCTTCCAGAGTTTGTGGAGATAGTGTGAAATCTGTCCAAATCTGAACCGTTCAGAGACAGGTAGGTCCCATTTTTTGGTACAATAAGCAAGAGTAACCGGGCCAGAAACTGTATAAAAGTGTCCAATTTGGTATAGTCCCTTATCCAGCCACCATTTAAATGCTTGTATATTTTGTCCTGGAGGAAAGTCAGGGTTAAGGAACAAGTGGGACAGGGGTTTATAGGCCGAGACTAAATTTGTGGTGGAGCGAACAGAGTCCCAGAGGGCGAACATATGCGAGAGGGTAGGGACCAGAATCGGTGGATGCAATTTCGGATTTGACCAGAGGAGAAAATCCAGGGTGTGATGAGGAACTGCTTGCCTTTCTATGTGGACCCAATCCGGCTTTTCGTATTTGGAGTACAGCACGGAGAGCTGAGCAATCCGGGCAGCAATGTAGTATTTATGAAAGTGGGGCAAACCGACCCCCCCTTTCTGTCTATGTAGATACGTAGATACAATCCTATATCCTTTTGAGCCCCAGATAAATTTAAGGACTTTACTTTGGAACTTTTTAAGGTGATCTCTTACGATAGGGATTGGTAGTGAGCGGAAAAGATAAAGGAGTCTAGGGAGCAACGTCATCTTTATTGAATTGATCTTCCCAAGCCAAGAGAGATTATGTTTGGACCATGTTTGGAGATCCAGTTCCAATTTCCGGTACAAGGGAGGGTAATTGGTGCTATAAAGGTTCTCCGTTTTGGCCGTAAGCTCGACACCTAGATATTTAATGGATGAGGTGTTCCAATGAAACTTGAAGTGAGGTCGTAGGGAGTCGACCGTTATAGAGGGAAGAGAGACATTTAGTGCTTGTGACTTAGAGTAATTAACCCGTAGTCCAGAAACGGTAGTGAATTCGTCTAGAGGTTGGCAAAGATTAGGTAGAGATGTCGTCGGGGGAAGTGAGGAAAAGGAGAATGTCATCCGCGAAGAGTCCGCATTTGTGGGTCTGGGATCCGCATCGGACACCGTGAATATTGGGGTTTTGGCGGATGGAAATCGCAAGAGTTTCTATGGCAATAGCGAAGATCAGGGGGGATAACGGGCAGCCCTGTCTAGTTCCCGTAGAAATGGATATAGGTTGTGAACAGTGACCTTGAAGCTTGACGCAAGCGGTGGGATTGGAGTATAGAGCTCGTATTAAACCCATAAAGTTGTTTCCAAAGCCCCAGCGTTGGAGGATCTCAAAAATATAAGGCCAGGTGACCGAGTCAAAGGCTTTTTGGAGATCTAGTGAAAGGAGCATGCCTGATTGTTTAGGGTCCCCATCCCATCCTGTCTGAAGTATGGAGACTATATCAATAGCCCTCCTGATCTGGTCAGGGCCCTGCCTGCCTGTGATGAACCCCACCTGATCCCTGTGTATATATCTCGTGATGAAAGAAGCCAGACGATTCGCTAAGATTTTGGTACGGATTTTTAGATCACTATTGATGAGAGAGATAGGTCTGTAATTGCCGACTTCTTCTGGATTTTTGTCTGGCTTTGGAATAACTGCAATGAAAGCAGTGTTAAGATGGGGATCAAGTGGGGTTCCACTTATCTTGGAATTGAAAAATTTAGTGAGGTGGGGTGACAGGGTAGACGGGAATGTCTTATAGTAGGAGTTGGGTAGGCCATCTGGGCCTGGTGCTGAGTTAGACTTTAGAGCAGTAACAACATCCTGGACCTCTTCTATTGAGAAGGGAGCTTCTAGTATAGCCTTATGTTTTGCAGAAAGGGAGGGAACAGGGATCCCATTGAGATACTTGGAAAGAGTCATGTTGACTGTAAAGTTTGGAGTAGAAGTCATGGAATACTTTAAGAATTTTGGCAGGGTTGGATGATGTACCTTGTCCTGGGATCCTGATTTTGGGCATTACATAGGAGCGAAATTTGGGTGTTAGCCTGGAAGCTAGCATTGATCCCAATTTATCCCCTTGTGTATAAAATTTATTTTTACTCCACCGTATTTGTTTTTCGGCTTGTGCAGTCAGGGCAAGGTTGAGTTTGAGTCTAGTCCTGTCGAGTTGGGTACACAAGGAGGGTGAGGGACGTCGTTTGTGTTGGGCGTGAAGGGAAGCATATTGATCGTCAAGTCTTTTTATGCCCGCTGCCCGTTCTCGTTTAAGTTGCGTCGTCATTTTGATTATCTCGCCTCTGATGAATGGTTTGTGGGCCGCCCACAGGGTTTCTGCTGAGATCCCGTTGGTTTTATTAAGGGAAAAGTATTCTGCGATTGTTTTTTCCAACGTCTGGACTTTTATCGGATCCGATAGCAGGGATTCGTTCAATCTCCAGTGACCGAATCCCAGCTTCGGGTAGCGTCTGTGCATAGATAAAGTTACAATAGCATGGTCGGAGAGGGTGGAGTCAGTGATTTTAGAGGAGAGAATCCGGGGAATAGTTCGGGTTTGGGTTAGGAGGTGGTCAATCCTGGCATATAGGTTATGAGGAGCGGAGAAATGAGAGTAGTCCCTCTTTCCCGGGTTGAGTTCCCTCCAGACATCTGCCATGCCCTGAGCATGGATGAGTTTGGCTATCTTAAGGCTTTCTTTGGTGGGCCTGGTGAGTTGGGAGGAAGGGGGTTTGGACCTGCCTAAAGCCTGGTCGAAGGCGGAATTGGAGTCCCCCCCGAAAATGACCGTACCCTCGAGGAATGGGGAAAGAGATGCAAACATACTTTCAAAAAAGGTTGCTTGTCCTTTGTTGGGTGTGTAGTATGAGATGAGGGAGAAGAGGTCATCCTCAATCGTCCCCTTAACAAGTATATATCTGCCCTCTGGATCTCGCATTTCTAAGGTCAGGGTAAAGTTGCAGCCTTTAGCAAAAGCAATAGCAACCCCTCTGGTTTTGTTTTCTGCGTTTGCCAAAAAGAAGGCGGGGAAATGGGCATGGAGGAATTTGGGACTATACCGAATCGGGAGGTGTGTTTCCTGAAGCATGACAATGTCAATCTTGGAGGATTTGTAGGAATTAAATAGCTTTTTCCGTTTTATGGGGGAATTCATACCCTGTACATTGTGCGTGGCTATTTTTAATGTGTGCTGAGTGCGGTCAGCCATGGATACTGTCGGGGGGAGTGTGCAAACAGTCATCATCACTAACCTGAAAGTGTTCCGGCCTGTAGAAGGTGAGAGGACATTCTTTTGGAATACCGCTGGTTGGTGTCCCTGGAAGCGTGTCTCGTGGGAATGTGCTCACTAGAAGAAAAACAAGAATTAATTGACGCTCCGAAAGATAGAGAGAGGTGGGGAAATGTAGGGAAGAAGGAAAAGAAGAGAGGCCCAGCGATCTCTCCCTGGATGACAGAGTGAACCAGAGGGAGAGGCCCGACCTAGGAACCCTCCTGCTCTTAGAAGAGCAGGAAGCAAAAAAAGAGAAAAAATTCTCCATGCCAAACGCGGCCTGGAGATCCAATCCCAACGAATCCGGATGGGAGTCAAAGGGATAGGAGGAGGTGCATGTGTACCACCCCAGACCAGGACCTTCCGGGTCTGAGGGAAAAATGAAATACATAAACGTGACATAAAACCAGCCCTTAGGGCAAACGATCGTCAATCAGTGTAAAGATGGCGAGTAGACTGGAACCAAGAAAAGACAATAACGTTAGAGGGGTTTCCAACCCCAGCTGAAGAAGAACAAGATGTCCACTCGGTAGCGACCAACTAGGGAGTTGTGCAGGCAGTGTCATTGGGGTGAAAATTCCGCTAGATCCAGCCGGATACTAGTAAAGAAAGCATGGCGCCTGCGACAATGAACAGTTCATCTGCTTCTTTTTAGAAGAAATGATCCGATCAATTTGGCCGAAGGGGCCAGTGAGCATCTGGGGGCATCATACAGGTAGGAATATCTACCGCAGAGTCCAGAGTTCAGGGTCGGGAAAATAAAACTGGAATCTCAGTTAACGAAGTAGCAGGTCAACGTGGGGGGTCGATCAAGACCATGTGAATGAAAGAAAGTTTTCCATGTTGCACTCAATAAGGACCAGTGGGTTGCGATCTGCGAGTTTTGGACTTGTTCCATAGTGGATTGGGTGGGCTCGTCGGCAGAGGGCGTTTGTTGGAGGCTGCTGGAGGGATTGAGACGTCCATGTCGACCTCTTGGGAGATCACCTTTAGTTTCAGGAGCAGGCGTTCGCCGGCGATAAAGTTGGAGAAGGGGTACTCCTGACCTTTTAGAGTAAATTTTACGGCGAAGGGGAAGGACCATCTATACTTGATTTCTTTTGTAGTGAGAGCTTGTAGAAGGGGCTTCAGGGTCCTTCTACGCTGAATAGTGGAGGGGGCAAGGTCAGCAAAAATTTGTACTGGGTGACCCTGACAAGTCACCTGAGGCATGGCTCGGGCTTGTTTCATTATGGCTTCCTTTACCGCGTAAAAGTGCGGTTTGGCTATGATATCCCTGGGAGTACCATCCTTCCTGGGTGGCCCGAGTGATCTGTGGGCCCTATCGAGTTCAAGGCGGTGTGAGGGAATATTGGGGATCAGAGATTTAATGAGGTCTTGCGTTGCAGAGGGGACATCCTGGATGGATTCCGGGAGGCCTCTGATCCTAAAGTTATACAGCCTGGATCTGTTTTCCAATTCGTCAATGCGGGCCATAGCTGTGTCTAATTGATCATGAAGGGTGGAGATGAGGTCAGAATGTTGGTGGGCTGTTGTGGTGGTTTGATCTACCCTGGCTTCAATGGCGTCAATGCGTGACCCGATGCTCTGGAGGTCAGCCTTGATGTCGCCCGTGATTTTGGCAGCAGTGGAGGCAAGCCCTTTGTCAAGTAGGGATGAAAGTCTGAGGAATAGGTCTTCCATATTGAAAGAGTGATCCCTGTCAGAGGCTCCATAGGCAGGAGAGTCAGTAAGGGCGGCCATTACAGGCCCTGCTGGGGAAAATGGAGGAGCCCCAAAGGTGCGGCTGAGGAGCGAGTCTGTGGAGGCTGGGGAGGAGGTCATCTCCTGATGATAGGGCAGTGGAGGTCCTGGGGTGAGCAGTGAATGAGCTGGGGGAATGACTTGCCTGGAATCCTGCTGTGCTTCCATGAGGGAGATCTGAGGAGAGCTGGCTGTGGCCATTGTGGCGGCCATCTTGGTACACCCTGGCTGGGTGGAGGCCGAGAAAAACTTCTCCAGATTGCGCCGTGTGAGGTTCCCTGACATGCGGGGGTATTCCCTGGTGGTCTGTGAGGCAGATCGCCGCTTGATATCGGTAATTCGGTGGGTCGGGCTGGCGCTGTGAGGTCCGTTAGGTCCGGGGTGGTGAGAGAACTCTGGAGACGCCCTAGCTGTGAGGGGGCCGAGAGAAATGTCTCCCGATTATGGCATGTGAGACTTCTTGACCTGCGGGGGGGTATTCCCTGGTGGTCCGTGAGGCAGATCGCCGCTTAATAGCGGTATTTCGGCGGGTCAGGCTGGCGCTGTGATGTCCGTTAGGTCTGGGGTGGTGCGGAGCTCCGTGACTAGGCGTCCATCACGGCTCCCTTGCGCATGCGCACTGAGGTTGCTTGTTTTAAGTTACAGAGAAGGTCTAATGCTAGAAGCTCAGCGGGATAGGTCACATTAAAAATATTTTTATTTTTTCTTATTTATTGACTTACTATGTTATACTTACCTCCACCATACAGTTCGTTTTCTACAAAGTAGCCCCCAATTCACCTCTTCTAGGGGCCTCCGGTGGCGCTATCAGCTCCTCCCAACATCGGTAAACCCCCTTGGAGAAGTGCTCTCCCTGGGGGTTACCATGCGGGTGTGCTCCTGAGTCCAGCTTTTGCGTCCATAGACACAGAATGCCAGACTCAGCCATGCCCCCCCAGTGCCCGCATCATTGGATTTGATTGACAGCAGCAGGAGCCAACTGCTGTGCTGCTATCAATCTATCCAATCAAGAGCCAAGACGATGGGCAGAGAAGTAGAATGCATCTCCACCGTGGGAACGAATGGCTCAAGTGAGTAAAACGGGGGGCTGGTCAATGTCAGAAATTTTTTCACCTTAATGCATAGGAAGGTGAAAAAACATGAGGGTTTACAACCCCTTTAATGGCATCTCAGTCTTAGTCCGTAGGGTTCAATATTGAGTTGACCCACCCTTTGCAGTTATAAAAGCTTCATCTCTTCTGGGAAAGCTGTCCACAAGGTTCAGGATTGTGTGTATGGGAATTTTTGACCATTCTTCCAGAAGCACAATTGTGAGGTCAGGCACTGATGTTGGATGAGAAGGCCTGGCTCAGTCTCCGCTCTAATTTTTCCCAAAAGTGTTCTATAGGGTTGAGGTCAGGACTCTGTGCAGGCCACTCAAGTTCCTCTTCCCCAAACTTGCTCATCCATGTCTTTATGGACCTTGCTTTGTGCACTGGTGTGCAGTCATCCCAAAACTGTTCCCATAAAGTTGGGAGCATGAAATTGTCCAAAATGTCTTGGTATGCTGACGCCTTAAGAGTTTCCTTCACTGGAACTAAGGGGCCAAACCCAACCCCTGAAAAACAATCTCACCCCATAATCCCCCCTCCACCAAATGATTTGGACCAGTGCACAAAGCAAGGTCCATAAAAGACATGATGAAAAACTTGACTGGCCTACACAGAATCCTGACCTCAACCTGAAAGAACACCTTTGGGATAACTTATAGTGGAGACTGTGAGCCAGGCCTTCTCGTCCAACATCAGTGCCCGACCTCACAAATTTGCTTCTGGAAGAATGGTCAAACATTCCCATAGACACACTCCTAAACCTTGTGGACAGCTGTTAAAGCTGCAAAGGGTGGGCCAACTCAATATTGAACCCTACCGACTAAAGGCCCATACATACAATATCAAAATCGGAAGTAAAATTTTGTCCGACGAAAGCTGCTGATTTATGGATTTATGGTGCTTTTGACAGCTGATTCCGATTTTCCGTCTGACAAAAGCTGGATGGGCAGATTATACATTTTTTTTTATCGAACGTGAACTCAGTGTCTGATTATCATTTAACAAGTATGGTTTTCATACAAAAAAAATCATAAGTGCAAGACTACACATGCTCAGCAATGAAAGAATGCATACAAAACTATTCAACACATTACGTCACTTCTGAAGTTGTATTCTGTCAGACGAGAATTTTTTGTATGGTGAGTAGTAACCTTCACTTTTGATAGGAGACTAGCATGTAACAAAAAATGGATGAACGGTCATCAGAAATTTTGATTGTGTGTACAAGGCTTAAGACTGGGATGCCAATAAAGTGCTTGTAAAGGCAGGCATCCCAATACTTTTGGTAATATAGTGTATGAATAAACTACATGAATCAAATAATAATAATGGAGATATATTTTATCTCCTGGTTGTCTCTATATATCACCAATGTCATACAGTTCGCTAAAGCTGCATATAAAAATGTCTGATATAGAAGTACAAATAGTATAATATAATTCTATGTATGGAGCCCTACACTTAGTGATAGGGATGAGCCCGGTGTTCGATTCTAACCCATGTTCGAATTGAACATCGGTTGTTCGCCCGCTCGGCGAGCCCAGAACTATTTGGGCCGCTCGCATCAAATTCGTGTGATGCGAGCGGCCCGCAATGCACTGCGCCAGTTGCAGTGCATTGCTGGCTGATGATTGGCCAAGCATGCACTGTGACCCGCATGCTTGGCCAATCAAAGAGCCAGTGGCAAGGAGAGCAATAATTGGCCACAGGCAGGATGCCTGTGGCCAATTATAGCTCAGGGGGTTTAGTACATGCCCCACAGTATAAAAGGCCGCATATTGTGTTGTCAGTGTTAGCGTGTCAGTGTTATGTGCTGCTGACTGCTGACATTATGTGCTATGATTCTGGGGATTAGTGTGTGCGTGCTGTTAGTACAGCATTGCAGTATCACATCTGGGGGGTGTCTATAGTATGCTTGTGAAGGGGCGCATGTTTCCTGTGCTTAGAACTGTCCCTGCAAAAAGTGTCATTTTTGCAGGAAAAAAAGCTATTTAAAATCACTCGCGGCTAATGAATTGACAGCTCCCGTAACACAGAGAACAGTCATTCATTGAAAGCCATTCATAAAAAAAAAGTCATTGATAAAAAAAAAATTAAAAAAAAAAGCGTGGGGGTCCCCCCAAATTCAATAACCAGGCCCTTCAGGTCTGCTATGGATATTAAGGGGGACCCCAGCCAAAAAAAAATTGCGTGGGGTCCCCCTCAAAATCCATACCAGACCCTTATCCGAGCACGCAACCTGGCAGGCCACAGGAAAAGAGGGGGGGACGAGAACGCCCCCCCCTCCCTCCTGAACCGTACCAGGCCACATGCCCTCAACATTGGGAGGGTGCTTTGGGGTCCCCCCCAAAGCACCTTGTCCCCATGTTGATGAGGACAAAGGCCTCTTCCCCACAACCCTGGCCATTGGTTGTGGGGGTCTGCGGGCGGGGGGCTTATCGGAATCTGGAAGCCCCCTTTAACAAGGGGACCCCCCCCCTGTGTGAAATGGTAAGGGGGTACAAAAGTACCCCTACCATTTCACCAAAAAAGTGTCAAAAATGGTAAAAATGACAGGAGACGGTCTTTGACAATTCCTTTATTAAAATCTTCTTTCTTCTGGTCTTCCTTCTTCCGCTCTTCATCCTTCGGTTTCTTCATCTTCTCCTTCCGGCATCTTCTTCCATCATCTTCTTCCTCCGATCCGCTTCTTCTTGCTCTGGTCTTCTCGTCCAGCATCTTCTTCCATGGCGTCTGCATCTCTTCTGGGCCACTCTGTGCAATGGGAGGCTCCCGCTGTGTGAGGCTTCGCTGCGTCTGATAGGTCTTTTATAACAGAGGGCGGGGCCACCTGGTAACCCCGCCCCCCTCTGACACACAGGGAATTCCCTATGGCTTTCTCCATGACGTCAGAGGGGGGCGGGGTCACCAGATGGCCCCGCCCTCCATTATAAAAAACCTGTCAGATGCAGCGAAGCCTCACACAGCGAAGCCTCACACAGCGGGAGCCTCACACAGTGGGAGCCTCACACAGTGGGAGCCTCCCATTGCGCGGAGCGGCCCAAGAAGAGACCCGGACGCCGTGGAAGAAGATGCCAGACGAGAAGACTGGAGGAAGAAGATGATTGAAGAAGAAGATGGAAGAAGATGCCGGAAGGAGAAGATGAAGAAACCGAAGGATGAAGAGAGGAAGAAGGAAGATTTTAATAAAGGAATTGTCAAAGACCGTCTCCTGTCATTTTTACAATTTTTGACACTTAGCGGAGGAGAAAAAAAGCCTATCACCGACTCATCTTAAAGGGACATCGGTCCCGAAACGGAAGAGGCAATTATGCCTCATAATTACAACCTTTAAGTGCCCACAAGTGCCACCTATCTATGCCCACCAGTGGTGCCGATCAGTGCCACCTAGAAGTGCTTCCTATCAGTGTAACCGATCAGTGCCCATCACTGCCACCCATCAGTGCCCATCACTGCCGCCTCATCAGCGTACATCAATGATGGACAAAAATTACCGTTATAAAATTTTAAAACAAAATAAAATTTATTTATTTTTTTTTTTTTTTAATTCGGTCTTTTTACATTTTTTAACAAAAAATACAAATTGCACAGGTGATGAAATACCACCAAAAGAAAGCTCTATTTGGGGGGAAAAAATTATAACATTTTTTGCAAAGTGGCGCCACTTTACAAGCATACTATAGACACCCCCCAGGCATGATATTTAAAGGAATATTTGCAAATTAGTAATTTTCTTAATCACTTCAATACTGTGCACTTTAATCCCCCTCCTTCCCAGACCAATTTTCAGCTTTCAGCGTTGTCACACTTTGAATGAGAATTGCGCCGCCATGTAACACTGTACCAAAATTTAATTTTTATCATTTTTTTCAAACAAAGAGAGCTTTTTTTGGTGATATTTAATCACCACTGGGGTTATTATTTACGCTACAAAGAAAAAAAGACTAAAACATTTTCTGAAAAAATGCATTTTTCTTAGTTTTTGTTATAACATTTTGCAAATAAGAAATTTCTCTTGATAAATGTTGACCAAGAATGATGCTGCTACATTTCTTTGGTAAAAATAACTCAAAAAAGTGTTTATTTGGTGTTGGCAGTGATGGGGGACAGACAGATTTTTTATGGGGACACTGAAATGTGTATAGGGGCAGTGGTATTGGTGGTGCTTGGTGTACTGTTTGTGGGGTGATCTGTAACAGCTCTCTGTGTAAAATCATCCTCACACAGAGAGCTGTCACAGGTCTGCAGATTCCCCCTCTCCCCCTGCACTGAGCTCTCACTGAGCTCAGCGGGGAGAACTGTCACAGAGACATGCATCTCTGTTTACATTGTGATGGCTGTAATTGGACACAGACGTCATGTGTTCGGGAGGGCCAATCACAGCGCCCATATCCCAATCTCTGCTCACAGGATCAAGCCTAAGTGCACATCATGGCCACGCTGCAAGCACTTGTTCTGAGGAACATTCCTGAATGTCAACTCAATGAGGAAAGGACCACCCGGCCGTTTATGTGCAGTGGGAAGTGGTTAATACATTTTGACAAAAATGTATACTGCAAATAACCCAATTCAGTGGATATTATTTGGTCTCTGTAAAGGTTATAGAGTCTACATTGTTGCCAATCACTGAAAATTGATCACACCTGATGTACTGATGGCCTATCTCATTTCTTGAGACACTAACAAGACAGGAAAGTACAAATACCCCACAAATGACCCCATTTTGGAAAGTATAGATTCCAAGTTATGGCACAACATCTAATTTCTTGAATAACTATTATAACTTTGAAGGCCCCGGAGCACCAGGACAATGGAAATGCTCACAACATGACCCCATTTTGGAAAATAAACACCCCTACATATATTCTATGAGGCATACTGAGTCTTTTGAATATGTAATTTTTTTCCACAAGTTTTTAGAAAGTGTGGCAAGAAAATGAAAATGCATTTTTTATGCTTGTTTTACTTTTTTTAAACCTAATTTTATTATAAGCTTTTCCAATTACAAAGAACAAAGTTGATTGTCAAATGAACAATAGGGTGTTCATAGATCATTAGAATGCATTTAGAGGTTTCTAGGGTGTGCTTAGTAGATACCCTTGGTAGATATAAACATTCACAGTTAATATGCAGTGAGTAGTTAGAGCATTATCAAAAAAGGTGGTAGGAACACTATGGATAGGGTGTTAGGCTTTCAGGGGTGTGGTAATGCTATCATGAGAGGGGTATGTATTTGGGGTGTTTGAGCTGTTAAATACGATTTAGGGGTCTCCAAGCAAGACAAGATGATGAGATAGTGAGTCCAGATCTTAAGATAAGTAGGTGCTTTTATTCCATGCACTGCAGTGGAGAAACAGAATACACAGTTCTCAACAAGCAGTAAAGTGAAAGTGTTTCTGAGCTTACATCTATGGGTTATTCAATTTATACGTATGAATATGCATGAGATATGGGTGTATATTAAGTGTATTCTAGGTGTGATCGTATAGTTAGTCCAATCAAAGTCCATATCTTAGTAGCAAGGGAACAGTTAAATGGGTGTATACATCGTGACTCTCAAAAAAACAATTCAGCAATATTTGGTCATTTCAGATAAGGAAGTCATTTTTAGCAGTTTCCTGTATTTTTATCAGCAACTTGTACCATCACATATCCTGTAGTTTTGTTTTCCAAGGAATTGAAACCATAGAAGGAAGAGCAAAAAAGAGAACATCTAGAACAGAAAATCTAAAGTGAATGGCCAATTCTTGTATTTTTATTTTTTTTATATTATATATATATATATATATATATAACTGAAAATTGTATCAAATACTTACCGTAATTTTCCTTTCCTGACGCCAAACCATGGCAGCATACTAGTGATAGAGCTCCGCCTCTTGATCACTCCCTCAGGACCAGTGAATAGCATAAATGAAAGGCCTAGTTAGGCCCCACCCCATTCTCTGTAATTAGCTACATACCGAAATGTATAAGGGTGGGACCGTATGCTGCCATGGTTTGGCGTCAGGAAAGGAAAATTACGGTAAGTATTTGATACAATTTTCCGTTTTCCTGACACCAACATGGCAGCATACTAGTGATAAATAACTAGCTGACAGGGTGGGATCTACTTGTCAAACCAATCTTCTAATTAGGATGAGACAGAGGACTGAATAGTCCTTCCTACAAAGTCCCCATATGACAAGGCCCTCCGGTCTATTCCGTCAAGTTTGAGTAGGAATGTTGAAGCGACTGTGATACCCCTGTACAGATGGATGTAGTGATCTAATATATAGTTCCTAGATGGTTTGTAGTTATTAAAAGTATTGTCCGCAGCAAACCCAATTCTCCAGAGAGAAGCAATTTTATTGGCTTCCAAAACAGAACATTCTTACAGATGACAAAATCCAACAGAGTTCATATGACAAGGAATATCTTCCCTAGACTTGCCTTCATAATCACACCGACCCTCCTCTGAGATATTTTCTTAGACTGAACGCCATCTTATATCACAGACTGAATGGCTGAGCAAATTGCTTTGATCTGCCCCTGTCTTTCAGAGTGACAGTAGATCACCCCAAGCTGTGAACAGCTGTAGTCTGCCCTAATCTGCATTCTTTAACATTGCCTTTGATATGTGCGACTACTGATTAGATTAAGAGATGACACCTGGACACCCTTTTGAGGTGTAGAATAGACTTGAATCCCCAATCTATATTCTTGCATAATGAATTTGTCTTAGAATGCCTAAATAGAATGCCTATACGAACCACATAAAAAACACTACATATATATATATATATATATATATATATATATATATATATATATATATATATATATATTTATTTATTAGATATAATATACTACAATGGACACCATAGATTCTCTTGAATGTGTTGCCTATGAGGCTTTAACCGCTCTGGTAGAGTGCTCCGCCGCCGCTGACGGAGGCCCGCGACCTCTAGTCCTATAAACAACCAAGCCTGCTAGGATCCAGGCAGTAACCTCTTTCCCTTGAGGATTCCCAACTGGAATGACAAAAGGTTTATTTAGGTGACCTGAAAGGGACAATTGTGGAAAGAGACTCCTTTAAAGTTCTGAAAATGAACAGTACGTGTGACTCTCCTGTGTGATGTTCTGGAAAGTTAGGCAATGTCCAGCTGTCTGTTAAATAGCAGTCTGTTGCTACGTTTGACACAGAATGATCTACAAGATCCAACTCTACTCTTTCTGGAAAGAAGGGTGTGTGTGTGTGTGTGTGTGTGTGTGTGTGTGTGTGTATATATATATATATATATATATATATATATATATATATATATATATATATAAAATTTATTTTTATTTTTTTACTTTGAAGCTCCAAGAGTTTGAATCTCTGATAACCTTCTGCTTAAAGTTCTTTCGATTGATACTGCCTTGTAAGTGATGGCTAAATGGTTAAACTGATATGAGATCCAGCAACTGCAATAGATCTTTCTTCCTTGGTGACCGACTCCTCACAACTGCCCTCAAAAGTTGTGCAAACTGAAGGATCCTTGGTCCTTTCAAATGTGTTATTGCCAATATAGCCCACACTCGACTCGTGAGCTATGTGAGGATAGGCTAAGGCCTGGAGGAAGAATACAAGAGCTGACACTTCAAGGGCAGTAGGATCAACATCACGCCCTACCAAGAAAAAGCAAACTTGTTCCAGAATTAGACCTAGATGTTGTAAGTAGAATGTCTTCTCGCACACAACAAAAGTAGAGATCACTCTGGAGTGAAACTGGAGCAACCGGAGTTGCCCATCCTCCCCCTTTAGTGTCCCTGCTTGCAGCCCGAGTCTGCGTATGTTATAGAGGGGAAATGTCTTCTGTATCCTGAAATGAATGGCCAGGGAAAACCGAGGGTCTCCTGGTCAATATGGAGAACTGGCTATGACAACTATGTTCTCCCTTGACAGCCTCAAGGGGAATCTCATTTACGGGAAATGTTGGGAAAATATATAGATTAGATTGAAGTCCCAGGGAGAGACCAGAGCATCTGCCCCTTGCGCCTTGGGATACAGACAAAATCAGACCAAAGTTTGTAATTACTGTGGGAAACAAGGAGGTCTGTCTGTGGTAATCTCCACCTGTGGACCAGCTCAGAGAAGACCTGGGATGTAGACCCACTCATGCTCTGGGAAGCTTGTATTTGTCCAAAATAAAATACACTGGGAGGTAAACTGCTTCCGAAATTTTGCTGGTCATCTTCTGCCCCAGGCGTTATGGGTTTCACCTCTCCCAATAGCATATTGTGAGTTTTATCCTGGAGCTGAATATAGGCGACTGCTGCCCTGTTGCTAAACTGCAGGGAGATTGGTCCTCCTTGACTCTGTGTAGTAAGGCCAAAGTGCTTAAAAGGGCTGTTTGAACCCCCAGCACTTTCAATATTATTCTCCTTGGCTGGTAAGCTCTGTTTGCCTTGACCTAAAGTCCCTCGCAATGCATCTTCGCGCCTGTCTTGCAGACATGATTCGTAGCAATTCTCCAGTCTAAAAGGTCCTAACAAACCAAGACTTCCTCAAGGTTTTTCCATCACCGCGGACTGCTACTCAAACTGAGTAACACTTATTAACTGTGTTCTATCCTGTTTCCTCCCTTGCACTAAGTATCCTAGATGAAATTTATGCAGGTGCCCATGCACCTCAGGAATCATCTATATGCATGATGACAATGTGCCCAGATGACTGAGGCACTGAGAAGCCATCAAACAAACGGAAGTAAAGTATTTTTTCTCCAAAATCTGTTCCTGACTATCACCACTTCCTCTGATTGAAATAAAACAGAGGAACTAGCAGAGCACCCCTGGGTACACCAACCATTGGGATGGAGAAAGTTGGCTTTGCTTTCCCTCTAAGATGTGAGGATAGGATAGGCATCCTGACGATCCAGCAACAGCCTCCAGCCATGTGGTTATACTGTTTAATGGACTCCGCCTTAAATAGCTCAAAGAGGGCCCCACAGGATTCAACCTCTTCTGATCTGAAACTGGACACTAACCAACATCTCCTGAAAACTCCAAACAGGATTGGGTAGAAAACTTGCAAACCCTTGAGTCTGAGATGTCTGTAAGCAATGTAGCAGTCCACCTGCTGTTGTGGTGGACTTGGCAGCTTTGTGGAAGAGAGGAGCAGTGAGGAATCTCCCGAAGCGACCATGAGTGTCTGATACCTTCATCCAAGACTCTGTACAACATGCCGTCCAGAAACCTGTGAAGCATGCCTTCTAGGTCTTACCTTAAGAGTCTGGGCATGCACTTGTGTGACTGGCTCACTGATCCCCCCAGAAGTCTGCACCAAGACACAAGCCAGACCCTTGGCATCCACTGCTACAACACATTTTTCCAATAGGAAAATATGTCTAAAGGGATGCAGACCCTGCCACTCTCCTCAGAGTCTTGCAGGTGCAGCAGCTGGTTGATAATTATTAAACCATTCCCGTTAGACTTATCCAGTTCATGGGCTGGTTAATGCTGGTCTGCCAGCATCTGCAGATGCTACAGTATGTAGGAGCAGGTTGACCATTAGCTTGTTCAGAGTATACAGTTTCGACATCCTGTTTATACAGGCATTTTTCTCGAACCCCCTTCATTCTTCCCCACATTTGTTTCTAGGAAGCAATACACAGCCCAGGGTCTCAACCATATGGCCTCCCTAGCCGCCAAAGTGCCAGGGTGCTCTTTCAGTGGCTATACAAGCAACTAGAAAGGACTTCCTGGTCAGCCTCCATATTTTGAGTAGCAGACTGCCCCATCTGTAATAAATGTAGCAAGGACCCAGGCCCCCTTGAGTCCAATGAGAACCTCCAGAGCCATGAGTTGTCAACATCCCTCCACATAGAGTGGGTCGTAAGAGTAGGTTCAGAGCATGTCTTTGGATTGTGGTGAGAAACCCACACAGGGAGAAGATATAAAAACTTAAAAAAAAGCATTAGCATGTTGGGGAATTGAACCAGCAACCCCAGTGCTGCTAGACAGAATTGCCACCCACTTAGCCAGTAGGCAGCCTCTGCAAAGAAGATTCATGGCGCCAGATACCTATGGTGTGCCACCTGTGCAGGATTCACCCGGACAGTTTGGGTTTTGAATCATGTGTCAGGGTTTCAGTCCACCTGAGACCCGGACATATTACACAGTCCAGGCTGTGTCTCCCCAAGTAACTGAGATAGTCATATACAAAACTGTTGCAGCTGTAGGCGGCTGTTTGGCCTCACTGAAGGGTGATGATGTCAGCAAGGGCAATTTGGCCACACCCACTAGAGCGCTCTGTGTGTTACATTACTACTCTCCTTGGAGAACCCAAATGTGTCTGTGCAACGCCAACCCGGCAGACTCCCAGACTTCTACAGGAGGACAGCCACGCAGGGAAAAAGCATCCAGCAAGATGCCACATCTGCACGGACAAGAACGCTGTCTCCTATGGCAACAGTCTCCAATACAAGTGTAACAGTTGCTCCGGGTAATTATGGCAATTTCAAAACAGAATCTTGTGCCATTCTTATTAATATTAAAAACATTTGGCATTACCTGTTAGCTGCATACTTCTCCAGGCAATGTCTACTCACCAGCCTCCCGGGCATAGATACTGCGCCACAGGCCCTGCAGGACTCTTGCTGGGGCGCTGGCTCTGGGGAAGAGGAGCAAAGACGTCTTCCTTGGAGCTCTTCTCCTGAGTGGGAGCGCCATCCGGGCTATGCGCCTCTAAAGAACTTCCGCCTTGCCTTGGCCTGGCCATTTTGAGAGCATGGGCATGCGGGCCTGTAGCAAATCAAAGCCAATCCGCATGAGAGGGCACTCTTTTTCCTGAAAACTTACCGGTATGGTGGTCCCCACCCTAGTTGTTGAGGGTCTTTATATGAGCGGTAACTGACTCTTGATCTGTGGAGAAATTGGACGGCCAGCTGGGGTGAGGATAGCTGAAAAGCGACAGAAGGATCAGGAGTATATATAGGAGAAGGGATTCCACTTTCCTCTTTTTTTATTTATCTACATATACCTACATATGTACACATATACAAACATACCCACATATATGCACACACACATACCTACTGCAAAGGGTCAGTCTGGGACGGGTTAGAAAAGGGTTAATTAGAGTGTAGGAACTTCTCCCTCAGCCCTGCTTACTGTCAGCTGGGCTGAAGATGTCAGATGAGAGTGCGTTTGGAGAAAGAGAGAGACACACACAGCGGCCTGCTGTTTGAGGATCCATTTGCTGGATTATGTACCTGCTGGGGTGAGCAAAACCATATCAGAGACTGTAGCTCTGACTAAAACCTTGTACTTTGTCTATATATCAGCCTGTTGGCTAAAGAGACTGAAACTTTCCTATCTCTGCACCTGTGTGACAAGACAAGCCTGTAATTTTCTTCTGTTTGTTTTGCTGAATAAAGACATTTTTATTTTACTGAACTGGCAGAACCGGCCTTTCACCCCTCTGATCCCCTACAATACATACATGTATTTACATAGACCCCCACACATCCACATACATTTTTTTATTTATTTTTTAAACGTGTGTGTATATATGTATACACACACCCATATCACATATACATGCATACATACACACACATGCAACACCTGCAGAGGACAGCAGGGAATGGGAAAGGTAATGAAAGACAAGAGGGAGACATAGGTAAAAAGGTACAGGCGACCCTGTATGGCACAAGGGGCTAAGAGAGAGATAAAGCATAGCTGGCCCCCCATATTTCACAAGTGATGCAGTTATCAATTTTAAAAGCAGATTTCGTTCCTAAAGAGGAAAAACTGCAGGGGCCCCAATAAGATCCACAGAAGGGGCTCCCAGACTATAGCACATGTTAGCAGCCTGAGCGCTGGGACTTCGCACTGGGAGAGGCTTGAACCCAGCCGGATGCTGCATAGAGGCAGAGGGGAGGACATAGTACTGCTTACTCTTCACTGGTGCGTTGAGGTAGGAGGAAAAAAAAAGAAGATCGGGGTGGGGCCTAACTAGGCCTTTCATTTATGCTATTCACTGGTCCTGAGGGAGTGGTGAAGAGATGCAGCTCTATCACTAGTATGCTGCCATGTTGGCGTCAGGAAATAGAGATAGAGATCTCAACATTATTAGACCCCTATAATTCTACTAATTTCCCTCCTCTTGACCCCTACCATATCTACCCCATAACTACTATATCTTCCCTATCTAGTATGATACCAGAAGGTCCACAGTACTACTTCACATCTAAGTGGAGCAAAGTACTTCTTATGCCGCGTACACACGAAGGGACTATCCCGCGGGATTGTCCGCTGGACTCGAGTCCGCCGGACAATCCCCTCGTGTGTGGGCCTTCGACTGACTTTTTTCCCCAAAAGTCCGGCGGACTAGGTTTTAAGTTTTGTTTTAAAATTATCCGCTGGACTTGGCAGTCCGGCGGACCATACGGCCATCTGTAGTATGGTCTGGCGGACCAAAAAGGACGCATGCTCAGTAGCAAGTATTTTTCTTTTTCTAGTCCCATCGTACGTGCTGTACGTCATCGTGTGAACCGCTGGACTTTTAGCGTGATCGCGTATGGTCAATTCCGTTCGCTTCCAAGTGTGGCGAAGCCCAGCTGGAAAGTCCGGCGGTTTATGGATACATATCTTTACTCATTCATATCACCCTTGGCATCATACGAATCTGCTAATCTGACTATCTGATAACACTATCTCTTCCTTGGGGTAATTTCCCTCAGTTCTAACTGTCATTGTAGTAATCTTTTGTATTCCACATTTAGCACACCTGAAAAACAAATGTAGCACTGACCCCCGAAGGAGCTGCTGGTTTTATTTGGGCTTACCATTACCTCGCCTGTTGTAGCTCCGTCTTGGGGATCCCGTGGAAAGTAACCCAGAGAAAAGGTTGAGACTGACACTGAACTCTCTTTCAGGGTTTTTATTCAAAAACATAGAACACAGTCTCTCAATTAAGGGTAGAGGGTTAGGGGTGAGTTCAGGTACTTAGATTGCAGGGTGAAGATATCAGATGAATCCAGAGAATAAACTGTTTCACAACTGGATTCAGCACCCCCGGATAGGTCTCTCTCACTAGGCCTAGCAGCCGGCAGGATACTCGGTAAAGTCTCTGCCACAGACTTGTAGTTACACTTTAATGTCACTGAGGTATTCAATGAACTTTAGATAACTGTCATACGTACCAGGTTCTCTCCGGCGATACCATATGAGGGATGATCCAGGTCGCATCCTTCAACTAAGCCTCCAGGCTCCTTCAGAGAAACCAGCCTTGCGCATGGCCTTCTCCTGAAAGGGTCCTCCCCTGGGGTACTTCAGTTGCTGGGCCTCTCCATTCCGTTGAGACGGCACTGGACCGTCCTTGGATCAGTAGGCTCCGAAAGTCACTCTGGCCTATCCCTGCAGTTACAATGCCTCGGACCAGAAAGCCCAGAGACACAGGAAGCATGGTTCGCACCCCAGGCCAGGAGGGCCATGAGGCTGGGTCAGGAGGAGCACCAGAACCACGCGGACAGGAAAAGCTCTCCTCCTCTTTTCTCCTCTTGGTCACATGGTGTTGGTTTCTTAAATAACCATCCCCCTCCGAATGCACAGCGGGAGAACACTCCCACTGGGCTGGTTCCGAGAGGTAAGTAGCACTTAATGCATCCAGATAGACCGCTTTCTACTTTTGCCGGTGGCGACAGCGGCACCTACGGTCAAGGAGAACCCAGTGCAACCCAGCTAGACTGGCACCGAAGCTAGAAATTTTATAAGAATTATCCTGAAGCCCAAATGTGGCTTCAGACATCTAAATTTTCAAAAAAAATAACGCCTGCTCGTCGGGAGCCAGCGCTACACAAATAAGCAAGTAATCCAATAACAATGATTCCTACTGCTACTGCTAGGACAAAAAGAATTTGTTGAATCAATGGGCCCATCCACCCACCAATGTTCCAATTACCAAATGGATTCAATTGCCAACTTTTTTCAGGAGTGATGAGATCAATGCCTTGTTTCCTCGGTTTCTCTATCTTCTTTCTCTATCTTCTGGCATTCGGCTCCTATCATGTCTTGTACACCAGGATCTTCAAACCAGGAACAAGCAGTATAATTTACAAGCACACATACACCTCCTTCCTTAGCCAATAGATAGTCCAAGGCCAATTTAGTTTACAGGGTACGCTTGTGTAGTAATCTTAGGTCTGCAGCTATTTCATTAACTGCACAGTTAATCAGTTTCATTAAATATCTGGTCAACTAATGTACTATAATTATTAAAAGCATTTTCCATTTTATTGATCATATTTATACCCCCCCCCCCCCCAAACATTGCTGGAAACCATACCCATATCTTGTCTCCAGTATTAAATATAGCTCTGCGTTTTCATACGAGCATGGGTTGATGGTAGTCCTCTAAATGATTCATTGCTACTTTGTATATGCTAATATAATTTTCCTCAACCACAAAAAGGGATGGCGCCAATGTCCCAATATAGAAGGTACCCACTTATAAGCCTTTTAAACACAGATAAGCTAGTAAGGGTCTATTAGTACATATGGTCTAAAAAGTCTATGACCAGGGCAGCATACATACTCATGGGTCTGATATTTGTAACATTTGGCTGCAAAACATTTCCCAACCTAGGATATTGCCACATTTCAGCATGGATTAGATAAAACAGATTCTGATAAAACAGGGGAAAATTATCCACTTCAGGTTAAGTATAACCCCATGAGAATGCAATAGGAGTTATATGGACAACCAGGGATCTGTAGTTTTTGGGTGTATGTGTTATTCCTGTGCAGTCCCTGGAGGCTAAAAACCATTGTAATCCCTTAATGAATTTACCATCTCTATACAGGATGTAATCTGGGTTTGTCATATTTTCAATTGTGATACCACATTGTATACCTCTTGCCTGTACTGAGGAAGGGGATATTCCCAGAGGCCTTTAGTTATATTTAAAATAAGGCAATTTTTAAGGATAGGGTTTTCAAGGTGGTTACATTTATGGGAATTGGTACTAGGTGTATACCCTTTGAACTGTCTGGCCGGCCTATGTGAAAAGATCCAGTAATTACTCAAATTACTCCTTATGCCCACCATCATGTGTAATCTGTACAGCTGGTTTTCCTCTATAGCCTTGACTATCAAGATCAAGCAAAGGCATAACAGTAGTTTACTCATCTTTTGAAACTGGCTTACTTTGTCTGTCATGTATCCACGTCTGCTTTCCTTCCAGCTTTACAGCTGTGGCAGTTGTCAGGAGTACTTGGTAGGGTACTTCAAATTTTGGTCCCAAGGGCACCTTCAGGTGTTCTTTCACTAGGACCCAATCACCTGGCTGTAATCATGTGTTCCAGTTGCTTGATCTGGAATTGAATCAAAAACAAACTTGTGCGTAACAGTTAGTCGTTTATGTAAAGCAATTACATAAGAAGCAAGATCGTTATACATTACAGCAGTCTGGTGTGGAAAATACAACCCTGTCTTTGGTGGGCCCCCAAACAAAATTTCCTAAGGGCTCAAGTTCTCTGACTTCCAAGTAGGGTTAGCCCTGATGCTGTAAAGAACCAGAGGCAACAGTTCTGGCCACTGTTTCTTTACTGACCCTTCCTCCCGTTCCTGCATACGTTTAGCTAGCCTGTTTTTAATAACCCCATTGTATCTTTCTTTTCAAAAGTTTTTATTGAGCATAAAACAAGTATACAGATATTACAAACATGGAGTAACATCCAATCAGAATCAATATATGGAACTTATGTGTTACAGAACGTAATGAACTCAGGCATATACATGGCTGTACATACATTTCTAATATTAGTGTACAGAAAGGAAACACATCATAACGTAAAATAATAAAGCATGGACATAAAACACTACTCGTAACATCTGGTGATGTATGGGATGCTCACCAAAAAGAACAAAATAGATCTATGTCTATAAATGATAAAATGTAGACAAATATTATTATCTCTAAACCTCAAGAGTACAAAACTGCTATTATGGGAAGGAATTCTATATCTAGACACATTAAACTTATGACAGAGAGATGGAGCTGTAAGGTATTTATGTGAATTGATATGAAGTCCTAACATAAGAGAGAGAATGGAAAAGGCTGAAAAGGTAAGAGATAATGGAGACTGGTGTGGAACCATTGTATCTTTCTACCTTTCCTGAACTCTTAGGATGATAGGGGGTATGGAAGGCCTGCTCAATTCCCAAGTCCTTACATATTATTTGCATGATCTGTCCAGTGAAATGTGTTCCTCGGTCACTCTCAATGGTTCCAGGGACTCCAAAACGACATATTATTTCGGAAAGGAGCTTCTTTGCAGTTGTCTTGTCTGCATTTGCTTTGGCCATCGGCCAGGCTTTTATCCAGTTTGAAAACATGTCTATGCACACCAAAACATTGATATTGGCCCGATTTGGGCAATTGGATGTAATCAATCTGAAGTCTTTGGAAAGGGAATATTGGCTTGACCAAATGTCTTTGTGTTACTCTGTTGAGGGATGCATAATCTGTGCTAAAAATAGCTTAGGAAAACCGACCAAAGTCTTGACATGCGTTTCTGGAGTATTGCATAAACCATCCAGCCTTTTCAATGTTTCTTTCCATTGCCTTAGGGCCTACATGACCTGGGCCATGTGCTAGTTGCATGATCATATTCTCTGTTTGAGGTGGGACACATTCAATTTTCCTGGTACAAGAGTACATCTTGGTCCTTCTTTGCTCCATCCATTTCTATGATTTCATACCAATCATCGGGTGCAGATTCTTGCAATTTCTTAATCAGTTCTTTTGCTTTCTGTATTTGTTCTCTTCTCCCCTTCAATCTTTTTACGGGCTCTTCTTCCTTTGAAAAATCAGTGACAAGGGTCATGATTGCTTCCTTTGGTGTTTCAGCAGTCTTTCTGGCAGTATGATCAGCCAACTGGTTTCCTTTTTCTTCCATAGTTTGTCCTCTGGTATGTGCCTGAACTTTCAGAATGGCTACTTCCTTTGGGAGGGTGACTGCTTCAAAAAGTTTTTCCAGTTTTGAATCAGTTCTCCTGCAGCAGTTATGAATTCTCTGTTCTTCCATATGGGTCCTTAATCATGGACTACTCCTAGTGCATACCTGCTGTAAGTACGTTAGCTGATTGATCTTTTGCGGTCTCACATGCTCTGGTGAGTGCTACCAACTCGGCAAGCTGCGCTGAACATGAAGGAGGAAGTAGTTGGGTCTCAATCATTTCCTCCAATGCTGTCACTGCATATGCCGTTCTTAGGACCCCATCCTTGTACAGGCGTGAACCGTTTACAAACAGGATCAGATGGGGATTTTCAAAAGGAATGTTCTTTACCTATGGAAATTTGCTGCATTTCTTCTTCCATGAGTTCCAAGCAATTGTGGTCACCCTCCTCTTCAAGGTCTTCCTCTCTCTCTGGGAGAAAGCTGGCAGGATTGATTGTGGTGCATCTTTTCACTTCTATTTCTCCTGATTCAAGCAGGATGGCTTCATACTTGCTCAGCCTTGCCGATGACAAGTGTTTGGTCCTTGCTCTTTCCAAGATTTAATTTGCCGCATGTGTTGTATAAACTGTCAGGGGCTAATTCATCCTTACAATGGCAACCTTCTTGACCAGTAATGCAGCAGCTGCAACTGCTTTTACACAGGTTGCTGTTCCCTGGAGGATTTGATTCAATTGTACACTTTCATAGGCCACTAGGTGTGTTCCTGATGGTGACCTTTGTGTAAGAACTCCATTGCCTGTGCCTCCCTTTACAGAGCAATATAGTTGGAAGGGTTTGTTTTGGTCAGGTAATTTGAGGGCAAGTGCAACCTGGATATCAGCTTTCAACGGGTATAGTCAGGGAAGTGTACAAGGGTTTCAACTTGGTGTTAGCATCTGGTATGCATTGTCTCACATATAACACCATTCCAATAAATTCTCTGAGATGCTTGTGATTTTTTGGCTGAGGCATTTTAGTTATTGTCAGTTTTCTTTCAAGGTCAGTGTGTTTAGTTCCAGGGCCTAGACAGTGACCAAGAAATTGTACATGAGGTCTGCACCAGTGTACCTCTACAATTTTGTTCACTGAGATATTTCAACAGAGAAAGTCTTGTTCACAATGTTCTTGTGTGTCTGCACATAGTAAGATGTCGCCAATGTACACCTTGATCACTGTGCCTTTATGGGCTGGTTGCCACCCATTTAGGATTGTCATCATGGCTTTTGAGAATGCACTTGGAGATGAAATCATTCGGTGTGGAATTCTTGTCCAGGTATACATTTCTCCTTCAAACCAGAAAGAAAAAAAGTTCTTGGCTCTCTTCATCCAAGGCAACACATGTTCCTGTAGGTATGTCATTGAGTAAAGTACTGGGATTTGGGACAACAGGGGTGTCTTCCTCTATGATTTGATGGCCCTTAAATCATGTACCATTCAATATACTGGCTTTTCTCCCTTTTTGATTTTTCTTTACAGGAAACAATGGCGTCTGTGCTCTACTTTATGTTTTCTTTATGACACCTGCTTAAATTAATTATTTTATTTGTACTCAGACACCAGCGAGTTGATCTGGTGACAGTGGATACTGTGGAATGCGTGGTATTTGAGCTCCTGCTTTTATTTTGACTTTAACTGGAGGGACTTGTAGAAGTCCTACATCATATTTTCCCTTGGCCCAGAAAATATCAGGTATTCGAGCAACAATTTCAGGTGGAATATTGTGAAAGTAAAAAATTGCGCTATCCCTCAAACCGAAGCTGCTGCTCAAAATGTTATACTACATCAAATGTGGAAAAAAGGGGAAAGGAGCTGCGCTAAAACCAGTGAATAAACAACAACACTTGGTGTAAATGAATACAGTGTGTCTAATGAAACAGTGAAAAATTATTATCGTGAATTGTATACTCGTATATCGTTACTTGTATAAAGAAATAGTTATTATCAAATCAACCAGTGAGAAGGACTAAATTAGTTGAAAAAAGTAAAAAATTTTATAAAAATAAACACCTGAAGTGCACAATGATTAGTGAACACCTGGCTAAGTCTGCAACACCACCCTTATACGTCTAAGGGGCAGAACTCCGAAGGTGGGATCCAAGGTCCGAGGTGGATCCAAATTGTATATATAAAAAACAAATGTCATGATGCTAGCAATGAAATACACCAAAAGTGCACAATAAATAATAAACAGCAGGCTGAGCTTGTAACCCCACTGAAAAATGGTCACAAAAATGATCACAATTTGGCATTCAAGTTAATACATGGATAGAGTCCAAGTGAGAAATGTATAATGTCCCATAGTATAAAACAAGAAAAACTTGAACTTTCAGAGAGTCATCTGGTTTTAGAGACAAAAGTGATTTTCACAGCACGCTGTAGAGTGAAAGAACCCTCCACCAGAAAGCACACTTGTCCGCTTAGCGGAAATACGTGGTCCCTTATTAAAGGGGACCTGTATGGGCAGATGGCTCTTAACCCCAGCCAGGGATGCAAACGGAATCCTGAGACCTTGCTGGCAATACTCTCCTATGGCTATCAGTCAGGAAGTCTCCAATATGGGGTCAGCTCAGGGTCAGTCAGAGTGATGTACAGCAAACCAGTACCGGAAAGGATGAAAGTACTCACATAGTGTAAAATACTTATTACAGTTTAATTATTAAAAAGAAGCAGCAAAATGCGCACTTACATATCAATAGATCAAATAAGGACAAATAGGCGAGCCGGCCGGTCTCGCTAAGCAGCCCGTGGTTCCGGGACTACGACAGAAAGCGGTGACGTCAGGACGTAGCTCCTCCTCCCTATGCGTTTCGTCACTATGCAGACGTCGTCACGGGTGGCGTCCTGACGCACTGCATTAAATACTATATACATTAACCAAGCCTCGATGTGAATCCCGGACGTCGAAACAATGTCCGCCATCTTAACTATGGTAAACCGCTCCACCCAACTTACAGTTAGGGATGAGCCGAACACCCCCCGGGTTCGGTTCGAACCAGAACCTTCGAACGGACCGAAAGTTCGCGCGAATTTTCGAACCCTATATGTTATAATGGACGCGAACGTTCGAAATCAAAAGTGCTAATTACAACGGCCAATATGCATGTTAATGTCATAAAACAGCTTTGGGGACCCGGGTCCTGCCCCAGGGGACATATATCAATGCAAAAAGAACTTTTAAAAACTAACGTTTTTTCGGGAGCAGTCATTTTAATGATGCATAAAGTGAAAAAAAAAAAGTGAAATTTTCCTTTAAATATGGTACCTGGGGGTGTCTAAAGTATGCCTGTGAAGTGGCATGTGTTTCCCGTGTTTAGAACTGTCCTTGCACAAAATGACATTTGTAAAGGAAAAAAAGAAGCCATTTAAAACAACTTGCGGCTTTAATGTCATGTCTTGTCCTGGCCGCCATATGGCTGAAAATACTTGAGAAAAATGGCATGACCCCTTTGGGTCTTGTATGGATATTAAGGGGGACCGCGCACCCAAAATAAAACCCTATACCTACAACCCTATATACTCTGAACAGCAGTATATAGGTGGTGCAAACAAGACACGGACTGTAGGTTTGTTCTTAAGTAGAATCTGAACAGGTACATTATGAAGTGTAGCTCCATCCCAAAAAAATCTATTTTTAAGCTTTTTGGAGAACATAGGGAGGGGTTATCACCCCTGTAACATTTGCTGTCTTTGCACATCTGTTCAGAACATGTCACCTCACTTTTCGTCCCAATGACAAATGTTTTTGGAAAAGTGGGGTTTTAATTGAAACAAGGATTGGTGATAAAGTATCAGTAGAGAGGAGATACCTTTTTCCCAAATTAAATCTAACAGGATAGAATTTCCCTTCCTAGGGGTAGATTTCCTCTCACTTCCTGTTTTCTCTTTCCGTTTGCAAGTAGGAGTCGTTTGTAAGTTGGATGTTTGAAAGTAGGGGCCTGGCGTATATACTCTGCAGAAATTTGCCCTATTAGATGTTGGTGTAGCCACAAGACTGGTGGGCACAGGAATGGGCCCTGCTGTGAGTTAATAGATCAAGATTTGTACTTGCATGCACCTGTTGAACCGGGCAGAAAAATTGGGCCTTTGGTGGTGGTGGTGGTGGTGGTGGACGATGGTGTTGCCACAAGACTGTAAGCTCTCACAGTTTCTCTTGGTGGGCGCAGGAATGGGCCCTGCTGTGAGTTATTAGATCAAGATTTGTAATTGCATGCACCTGTTGAACAGGCAGAAAAATTGGGCCTTTGGTGGTGGTGGTGGTGGTGGTGGTGGACGGTGTTGCCACAAGACTGTAAGCTCTCACAGTTACTCTTGGTGGGCGCAGGAATGGGCCCTGCTGTGAGTTATTAGATCAAGATTTGTAATTGCAAGCACCTGATGAACAGGGCAGAAAAATTGGGCCTTTGGCGGTGGTGGTGGACGGTGTTGCCACAAGACTGTAGGCCCTCATAGTTACTCTTGGTGGGCGCAGGAATGGGCCCTGCTGTGAACTATTAGATCAAGATTTGTAATTACACGCCCCTGTTAAACATGGGCGGAAAAATTGTGCCTTAGGCACTGGTGCTGGTGCCACAACACTGCAACCCCTCACAGATACTGTACTTGGAGCACAGCAGTCACACGTGTTGCGAAGCATTTTTAAAAAAAATTGTAATTACACGCCCCTGTTATACAGGGGCTGAAAAATTGTGCCTTAGGCACTGGTGTGGTGGCATGGATCATTGAGGAGGAGGAAGAGGATAGTCAGTGAACATAACAGGACAGTCACTCAGCATCAGCATAGGCAGTCTTGAAGGGATGTGACATTATAAATTATTCCGTTATATCCGCTTCAGGTGCCTGGTAGCTGGTGGTGATCCAAGACTGATTCATTTTGATGAAGGTCAGTCGATCAACCGAGTCGGTGGACAGGCGCACCCTATGATCGGTGACAAATCCTCCAGCAGCACTGAATGTGCGTTCGGAAAGAACGCTGGAGGCAGGACAGGCCAGTAGCTCAATTGCATACTGTGCAAGCTCTGGCCAGTGATCCATCCTCAGGACCCAGTAAGCCAGAGGATTTTCGGTGGGAAAGGTGTCCAAGTCTGACCTTGCCCCAAGGTATTCCTGCACCATGTATATCAGACGCTGGCGATGGTTGCTGGAACCGATCATACCTTGGGGCTGCGGACTAAAAAATTGTCTGAACGCATCGGTCAGATGTCCACCTTCCCCACCGCTCCTTCTGCTACTGACCGAAGCCTCAGCAACTCGTCGCCCAGGACCAGGAGTTTGTAACCTCCCAGTTTCTGGGAACGCGTTGCACAGACCTTTCTGCAAGGCCTCCCTGAGATGTCTCATCCTCTGCTCCCTCTGCGACGGCAAGATAAGGTCCGCAACCTTACCCTTGTACCGTGGATCAAGGAGAGTGGCCAGCCAGTAATGGTCCCTCTCCTTGATCCGAAGAACACGAGGATCCTTCCGCAGGCTTTGCAGGATCAGGGAGGCCATGCAGCGTAGGTTAGCTGAGGCATTCGGTCCGGAGTCTTCTGGGTCACTGAGGATGACATGATCGCCAGCCACCTCCTCCCAGCCACGTACAAGTCCACTGGTTTGTTGGGATTGTACATCATCCCTAAAAGACTGCTGCTGCTGCTGATGCTGAGTGCCAGGCTCCACCTCCATGCTCACACAATCCTCCTCCTCCTCCTCCTCCTCCTCCTCATCCTCTTCCTGTGTGATGGGTGGGACAGAAGGAACACTGTCCGGATAAAGGGGGCCTTGAGAGGCAAGGAAGTCCTCCTCTTCCTGCCTCTGTTCTGCCTCAAGTGCCCTGTCCATTATCCCACGCAGCGTATGCTCCAACAGGTGGACAAGAGGTACAGTGTCACTGATGCATGCACTGTCACTGCTCACCATCCTCGTGGCCTCCTCAAATGGTGAGAGGACAGTGCATGCATCCCTGATCATGCTCCACTGACGTGGGGAAAAAAAACAAGCTCCCCTGACCCTGTCCTGGTGCCGTAGTCGCAAAGGTACTCATTGATGGCCCTCTGCTGCGTGTGCAGTCGCTGCAGCATGGCCAACGTTGAGTTCCACCTGGTGGGCATGTCACATATTAGGCGGTTCTTGGGCAGGTTCAGCTCCTTTTGCAGCTCAGTCAGCCAAGCACTGGCATTATAAGATCGGCGGAAATGCACACAGACTTTCCTGGCCTGCCTCAGGACATCCTGTAAGCCTGGGAACCTGCCCAAGAACCGCTGCACCACCAGGTTGAGGACGTGAGCCATACAGGGCACATGGGTGAGCTGCCCCTGTCGCAGGGCGGAGAGGAGGTTGGTGCCATTGTCAGAAACGACCATTCCTGGCTTAAGCTGACGTGGCGTCAACCACCTCTCGGCCTGCCCCTGCAGAGCTGCCAGAACCTCTGGCCCAGTGTGGCTCCTGTCCCCCAAACACACCAGCGCAAGCACGGCATGGCATCTTTTTGCCTGCGTACTTGCGTAGCCCCTTGTACGCCTACGGAGCACCGCTGGTTCCGAGGACAGAGCACTGGAGGAAGAAGAAGAGGAGGGGGTGGAGGAGAGAGGTGTGTCACAACCAGTAGCAGTAGTAGCGTTTTGGAGGCGTGGTGGCGGAACAACCTCCAACACTACTGCACCTTGTCCTGCATCCCTCCCAGCTGCCAATAGAGTGACCCAATGGGCCGTGAAAGAAAGGTAACGTCCCTGTCCATGCCTGCTGGACCATGAGTCAGCGGTAATATGCACCTTACCGCTGACCGCCCTGTTCAGCGAGGCATGGACATTGCCTTCCACATGCCGGTAGAGAGACGGAATCGCCTTCCGTGAGAAAAAGTGGCGTTTGGGAACCTGCCACTGAGGAACCGCACATTGAACAAACTCACGGAAGGGGGCCGAGTCTACCAACTGAAAAGGCAGCAGTTGAAGTGCTAGCAATTTAGCCAAGCTAGCATTCAACCGCTGGGCATGTGGATGGCTGGGAGTGTACTTCTTTCAACGGTCCAGCAGCTGGGGCAGGGAAATTTGCCTGCTACAATAGGACGTCGGTGTACTGCAAGTACTTAGTTGTGACACACCTAATTCTACACCTTCAGTCCTCTCACAGCAGCTTTCAGAGAGGACTGAAGATGTAGTGGGGATGGAGATCCCAGCTGATGAGGAGCAAGGAGAGGTCCGCTTAGTTCTTTGGTGTGGGTCTTTTATGTGTGCCTGCCAACGAGCTGCATGGCAGGTCGACATATGTCTGGTCATGCTTGTGGTGCCCAAGCGGCTGATGTTTTGGCCACGCGAGATACGCTTGAGACAAATATTGCAAATAGCAGTGGTGCGATCTGATGCACTCGTCTCAAAAAAGGCCCACACCAAAGAACTTTTCTGATAACGTGCAGAGGCAGCGCCCTGCACAGGCGGAGCTCTGCGGTGTTGTACAGTTGCTGTGCTGGCCTCTAGCTGGCCTCCAGGGGGCATCCTGCCTCGTTGGACATGTGACGCCGCATCCTCCTCCTCCTCGTCCTCCTCCTCATCCTCTCTCCCTCCAGGCACCCACGTGGCGTCAGTGACCTCATCATCCCCTCCCTCTTCACCACTAGAGCAAACCTGGCAGTAAGCTGCAGCTGGTGGAACAGTACTGCCAGATTGCTGTCCTTCAGCATCCCCTCTCTCTGCGCGCACACTACTGCCTTCCTCAAGCTGGGTATCATCATCCGAGCCTTCGAATCGTTGGGCATCCTCCTGGAGCATGTACCCAACACTGTGCTCAAAGAGTTCGGGGGACTCCTCAGGAGGACATGGTGGGTCTAGGGAAGGGGTGGCTGATGATGCCATTGAGTACGCGTTGGCATCTGCTCTGCCAGTACCCTGAGCCTGGGTGAGAGAGGATGAGGAGGGCTTGGTCATCCATTCTACCAAGCCTTCAACATGATGTGGCTCCACATGTCCAGCTGCCGAAAACAAAGACGCGCGTGTCCCATGGCCACGTGCTGATGACGATGCACGACCACGGTCACGTCCACTAGAAACAGAGCCTGCCTGCCCTGTGTTCTTGCCTCTGCACGCTCTGCCTCCCCTTGGCGGTCTTCCAGCCATTGTAGTCGGTAGTCCTGTGGGTGCTGCTGAGAAGAAAATATAGGAGCTCTGTGTGATGCCACTAACACACTAGAAGTCCTATAGGTGCTTCTGCAAAGAAAATATAGGAGCTCTGTGTGATGCCACTAACACACTAGAAGTCCTGTGGGTGCTGCTGAGAAGAAAATATAGGAGCTCTGTGTGATGCCACTAACACACTAGAAGTCCTATGGGTGCTTCTGCAAAGAAAATATAGGAGCTCTGTGTGATGCCACTAACACACTAGAAGTCCTGTGGGTGCTGCTGAGAAGAAAATATAGGAGCTCTGTGTGATGCCACTAACACACTAGAAGTCCTATGGGTGCTTCTGCAAAGAAAATATAGGAGCTCTGTGTGATGCCACTAACACACTAGAAGTCCTGTGGGTGCTGCTGAGAAGAAAATATAGGAGCTCTGTGTGATGCCACTAACACACTAGAAGTCCTATGGGTGCTTCTGCAAAGAAAATATAGGAGCTCTGTGTGATGCCACTAACACACTAGAAGTCCTGTGGGTGC
Source organism: Lithobates sylvaticus (assembly GCA_028564925.1). Taxonomy (NCBI): domain Eukaryota; kingdom Metazoa; phylum Chordata; class Amphibia; order Anura; family Ranidae; genus Lithobates; species Lithobates sylvaticus. The sequence continues at coordinate 179,080,430 of CM053038.1, forward strand.
TGCTGAGAAGAAAATATAGGAGCTCTGTGTGATGGGACTAACACACTACAAGTCCTATAGGTGCTTCTGGGAAGAAAATATAGGAACTCTGTGTGATGGGACTAACACACTACAAGTCCTATGGGTGCTTCTGGGAAGAAAATATAGGAACTCTGTGTGATGGGACTAACACACTACAAGTCCTATAGGTGCTTCTGGGAAGAAAATATAGGAACTCTGTGTGATGGGACTAACACACTACAAGTCCTATGGGTGCTTCTGGGAAGAAAGTATAGGAGCTCTGTGTGATGGGACTAACACACTACAAGTCCTATAGGTGCTTCTGGGAAGAAAATATAGCTCTGTGTGATGCCACTAACACAGTACAAGTCCTATGGGTGCTTCTGGGAAGAAAATATAGGAGCTCTGTGTGATGGGACTAACACACTACAAGTCCTATGGGTGCTTCTGGGAAGAAAATATAGGAGCTCTGTGTGATGGGACTAACACACTACAAGTCCTATAGGTGCTTCTGGGAAGAAAATATAGCTCTGTGTGATGGGACTAACACACTACAAGTCCTATAGGTGCTTCTGGGAAGAAAATATAGCTCTGTGTGATGGGACTAACACACTACAAGTCCTATGGGTGCTTCTGGGAAGAAAATATAGGAACTCTGTGTGATGGGACTAACAAACTACAAGTCCTATGGGTGCTTCTGGGAAGAAAATATAGGAGCTCTGTGTGATTTGACTAACACACTACAAGTCCTATAGGTGCTTCTGGGAAGAAAATATAGCTCTGTGTGATGGGACTAACACACTACAAGTCCTATAGGTGCTTCTGGGAAGAAAATATAGCTCTGTGTGATGCCACTAACACAGTACAAGTCCTATGGGTGCTTCTGGGAAGAAAATATAGGAGCTCTGTGTGATGGGACTAACACACTACAAGTCCTATAGGTGCTTCTGGGAAGAAAATATAGCTCTGTGTGATGGGACTAACACACTACAAGTCCTATAGGTGCTTCTGGGAAGAAAATATAGCTCTGTGTGATGGGACTAACACACTACAAGTCCTATAGGTGCTTCTGGGAAGAAAATATAGGAACTCTGTGTGATGGGACTAACACACTACAAGTCCTATGGGTGCTTCTGGGAAGAAAATATAGGAGCTCTGTGTGATGGGACTAACACACTACAAGTCCTATAGGTGCTTCTGGGAAGAAAATATAGGAACTCTGTGTGATGGGACTAACACACTACAAGTCCTATGGGTGCTTCTGGGAAGAAAGTATAGGAGCTCTGTGTGATGGGACTAACACACTACAAGTCCTATAGGTGCTTCTGGGAAGAAAATATAGCTCTGTGTGATGCCACTAACACAGTACAAGTCCTATGGGTGCTTCTGGGAAGAAAATATAGGAGCTCTGTGTGATGGGACTAACACACTACAAGTCCTATGGGTGCTTCTGGGAAGAAAATATAGGAGCTCTGTGTGATGGGACTAACACACTACAAGTCCTATAGGTGCTTCTGGGAAGAAAATATAGCTCTGTGTGATGGGACTAACACACTACAAGTCCTATAGGTGCTTCTGGGAAGAAAATATAGCTCTGTGTGATGGGACTAACACACTACAAGTCCTATGGGTGCTTCTGGGAAGAAAATATAGGAACTCTGTGTGATGGGACTAACAAACTACAAGTCCTATGGGTGCTTCTGGGAAGAAAATATAGGAGCTCTGTGTGATTTGACTAACACACTACAAGTCCTATAGGTGCTTCTGGGAAGAAAATATAGCTCTGTGTGATGGGACTAACACACTACAAGTCCTATAGGTGCTTCTGGGAAGAAAATATAGCTCTGTGTGATGCCACTAACACAGTACAAGTCCTATGGGTGCTTCTGGGAAGAAAATATAGGAGCTCTGTGTGATGGGACTAACACACTACAAGTCCTATAGGTGCTTCTGGGAAGAAAATATAGCTCTGTGTGATGGGACTAACACACTACAAGTCCTATAGGTGCTTCTGGGAAGAAAATATAGCTCTGTGTGATGGGACTAACACACTACAAGTCCTATAGGTGCTTCTGGGAAGAAAATATAGGAACTCTGTGTGATGGGACTAACACACTACAAGTCCTATGGGTGCTTCTGGGAAGAAAATATAGGAGCTCTGTGTGATGGGACTAACACACTACAAGTCCTATAGGTGCTTCTGGGAAGAAAATATAGCTCTGTGTGATGGGACTAACACACTACAAGTCCTATAGGTGCTTCTGGGAAGAAAATATAGCTCTGTGTGATGGGACTAACACACTACAAGTCCTATAGGTGCTTCTGGGAAGAAAATATAGCTCTGTGTGATGCCACTAACACAGTACAAGTCCTATGGGTGCTTCTGGGAAGAAAATATAGGAGCTCTGTTTGCTGCCACTAACACACTACAAGTCCTGTGGGTGCTTTTGGGGTGCAGTGCTGTACTAACAGCACTGCGGTTGGTACTACTGAAATACTGTACTAACAGTAAGACACGCACCAGACTAACCCCCAGCAGCAGCTAAAAACACACTAACCAGCAGCAGCAATGGACGATCAATGACAGGTAGCAATGGTTTAGCAAATAAATAGCCAATGGTTTAGCAAAGTAGAGCAAATCTTTCTTTAGGAATCTAGCAAAGAGTGACACAGAATCAGCCTGCTCTCTCCTAAAGCCGGAACTCATGTGACCGGCGCCGACGGCGTGGCGGCCTTTTAAATGAGGGGGCGTGTACTAAAGCCCCTGAGCTGTAATTGGCTACAGGCATCCTGCCTGTAGCCAATTATGGCTCTCCGATTTATCGGCGCTGTGATTGGCCAAGCATGCGGGGTCACAGTGCATGCTTGGCCAATCATCAGCCAGCAATGCACTGCGCCGGCCGCGCCGGCCGCAATGCATTGCGGGGCCGCTCGCATCACACGAATGTGATGCGAGCGGCCAAAATAGTTCTGGGCTCGCCGAGCGAGCGGACACCCGGTGCTCGATGCGAACATGGGTTCGCATCGAGCACCGGGCCCATCCCTACTTACAATAGTAAGGGAAAGGATGAAAACCTATATTTGGCAGATTGGTAATGATCTAAAAAGGGCACATATAAACGAGACATCATTTAATATTATGCCAACATAGCAAGCAGCAAAAGAGGCTTACTGCTATGTTATCTCCATAGCAGATTGATGTATAAAAAGGAAAAAGAAATTATTTGCAACATTAAAAATGTCAACAAACATTTTAAACCAAAATGGTGGACATAGTCCCTCAATGTCTACCAATATATATGCAATATCTTAATATGGTATACAGGGACACAGATATAATTTTATATCTATTTAATTTGGGTATGTCTGGATAATGTACTCCAACTATCAGAGATTAGATTATATCTAAACAATATAATCCTACTGTCAGAGATTCACACCGAATTACAAATTCCGCAAAAAATATCCATACATTCGAACATAGAAACAAATATAAAAAATTAAAAAATATTTAAAAAATACAGTCTATTATAATCAGACTAAACGTAGAAAGCACTAAGGAGACAAGGTCACTAGGAATTGTCAATAAAGCAATTTATATCAACATCAATGTTGAGTCCAAAAGGGGTATAGCTTTTAATTTTATGAACCCAAGCCATTTCTAACTTAGAGATACTATTGACAAGACCACTACCTCTCCAGTGTGGTCGAAATTTGTCAATACCCAGAAAAATTGTGTTGCTGGGATCTCTTTTATGAACTAAAAGGTAATGCTTAGACACTGAGTGTTTTGTAAAACCTCTGCGGATGTTGTTTATATGCTCGTTAAGATGCACTTGGAGTGGTCTTTTGGTCCGGCCTACATATTGAAGCCCACAAGGGCATTGGAGCATATAAACGACACCAGTAGTAGAACAGGTAATAAAAGGTTCTATAGCATGACTATGTGAAGTACAGGTGGATATGAACGAAAGAGTTCTTCTGGTTCTGCATCGATTAAGAGTACAAACTTGACACCATCTGCACTGATAGTAACCCGTAAGTGTAGAGAAAAAGCTAGTTTTCACAGTGGGAGGGTTTAAAGTATTAGGGGCCAATTTGTCCTTCAGAGAGGGGGCTCCTCTAAAGACAATCTGAGGCCTGTCAGGAAGAAAGGTCTTTAATATTTTATCATTCTTCAAGATATGCCAGTGTTTACTGACAATGTGCTTGACTCTAGAATGTTGCCATGAATAGTTAGTAATGAACGGATTCCGATAGGAGTCTTTCCTTCTTGCCTGATGGTCGGTAGATCGATCAGCAGGGTATCTCTATCTGTCATGTCTACGGCATTAAGGGTATCTCTGAGGAAATCAAATGTATATCCCTTAGCTATGAACCGTTTGGTAAGAACTTCTGATTGTAAGAGGAAAGTGTCTTGGTCTGTACAATTGCACTTGAGTCTAAGGTATTGACTTTTAGGTACAGACCTCAACCAAGATGCATGGTGACAGCTATCCTTTGGAATAAAAGCATTACGGTCTGTGGGTTTAAAGTATGTAGAGGTGATAAACATGTCTCTACCCACTGTAATAGAAATATCTAAAAAATGTATGCTCTCCATGCTAGCCTCATAGCTGAGATGTATCCCTCTATTGTTAGAATTAAGGTGGCACATGAAGCTGGCAAGTTCTGCCTCACCAACGTTCCATAGGAGGAGGATGTCATCTATATAACAAGCCCACCAGACCACTTCTGGTCTTGGCTGGGCATAGACGACATCTTCCTCCCACTTGGCCATGAAAAGGTTTGCCAAACTGGGGGCATACTTTGCCCCCATGGCGACTCCCTTATCCTGCCGATAAAATCTACCATCAAACCAGAAGAAATTATGACTCGCAGCATACGCCAATAGTTCCATAATATAGTTGATTTGTATATTGGGTAATTTGAAATTCTGTTGTAAATAAAAAGACACGGCCTCCAATCCCAACTGATGCAGAATTATTGTATAGAGGGAAGTAACATCTGCAGTTACCAGCCACATTCCTCTACAAGGTTTGATTTTGGACAGAAGGTTGATAACATGCCTAGTATCTTTTATAAAGGATGGCATGGACTGTACCAAAGGCTGCAAAAAGAAGTCGATGTACTTGCCCACCCGGGAAGTGACAGAATCAATTCCGCTCACTATCGGTTGTCCCGGGGGGCAAGTTTGACTCTTATGCACCTTAGGTAAGTAGTAAATGATGGGAATCCTAGGTACTTTAGGTACCAAAAAAAGACTCTCCTTTTTATTTAATATTTTTAGACTGACTCCCCTAGTGACCAGTGTCTCCAAAGTATTCCTATATTTTTCATTTGGATTACATGACAATAAGACATATGTGGCATCATCGTCCAAAATTCTTTGCATCTCTTGCATGTAGTCATCCTTATTCAGGATGACAATACCGCCTCCCTTATCTGCAGGGCGGATCACTAAATTGTTGTTCGAACAAAGAGTTTTAATGCCCATGTCCATTTCTTTTTTATTTCTGACTTGTTCGAACAAAGAGTTTTAATGCCCATGTCCATTTCTTTTTTATTTCTGACTAATTTAACCTGGATGTCCTCCAAATCTTTCAAAGCGAGGTCCCTGAATACTTTCAAAGAAGGAGGCAAATGACCAGGAGGGTTAAAAAGAGGCATTTCGCAATCCAGTATGGACGTACCCAAGAGATGCTGTGAGTGATGGATTGAATGGATTTGAGGCCATATACCGCTGTAAATTTAATTTACGGACGTATCGATGGATATCCATGTATGTTTGAAATTTGCTGATATTGCGGGGTGGAAATTTTAATTTGGGTTCTGAAAGAGTGTGGGAGCTAAGATTATAGATGCCAGTGCCAACTATGTCCGAGGTATTTTTGGACTGAGCGAGCCACCCCCCTCTAGTTCCTCTCTTAGTTCGACCACTCTTTTTGTTCCTTGGCTTGGCCTGGGAAAACCCCAATACTGGTCAGTTTTAACACCTGTCTGATCATCTCTAAGATCAGCACGGTCAAAACCGTAATGGTCGTTCTGATTGTTAGTTGAACCTATCCCATTGGGGTTGTTTTGAAAAAACTCCTCACGGGGCGTCTCTAAGTCTCTTAGCGGTAGATAACTATTTTGCGTATTCACGCCATAGTCGTGTTGGTAATCGCCATTATAGTGCATTATTGAAGAGTCACCATATGTGTTAGGCTGGCCATAAATGTTAGGCCGAATGTAGCCTGAATTATATTGGTCGTGGTTCCCCCCCATATGGGCGGGTCTGAACGGTGTCACGCTGACCCTGGTGTCCATAATGGGCACCAGGGTTAGCATTAGCCCCAGGTCCCCGTGGGGGGATATAGACCTCGTGCACATCCGCGACCTCGAGAACGTGGTGGTCTTGAATTGTTGTAATGTTCATAATTTCCACCCGATTGTCGAGAAGGGGAAGGTGCCTGATATGAATACTGATTTATCTGGCCCCTATCTCCTATATTAGGATGAAATTGACGTTTATTAACATGTCCTGCAGGTGGCCTATGTGTCCTTCTGGCCGGAGAACCGGCTGTCCCTGCAAGGGGGGCAAAATATTTATTATTGGGTATGAGGGGTTTTAACAAAGGTTGACTGCTTGTCTGGGGAGTGGTATCCATGCCACTACCGTCCAAGCCTTGTTCGGCCAAAAGTTTTTTCCGCCATTCAAAAACTATATGTGCCTGATAGTCAGCCATATCTCGGTTATATTTCTTTTTCTTTTTAATTTTCTGTTCTCCCTCCTCTTTCTCGAGTACCTTAAGTAAGCCTGCCGACCTATCAAGATACTCGTCTTTGCCTTTAAAGGGAACCAATTTTCTTTAATGAGTTTGACCTCCTCGTCAAGTCTAGCCAGCTTACTTGACTTACGTTCAATCAAAAACCTCAGAAAACTGATCCCTGCTTCATTAAAATGCTTATACCAACCCTCCAGGTCAGTTTCTCCCTTCTGGGGACTTACATCCCACCTCAGACTACGTGGCACCATATGATGTTTCACATAGGTCTCTAAAATGTCCCACTGCGTGTGGGTCTCTAATATAGTGAGATTCTTGAGTCTCATAAAGAGATCCCCTAAGTCTCCATCACCTTCCTTAAAGGGCTCAAATACCCCATCCGTATTGACTACCCTGGTGGCCCGAAATTCAAAAATAGCCATAATGACCGAATAAATTTAAATGTATAGTGTGAAGAATGAGAAAGCTGCAATAATATGTATAAGAAAATAATATAGTGAAAGTAAAAAATTGCACTATCCCTCAAACCGAAGCTGCTGCCCAAAATGTTATACTACATCAAATGTGAAAAAAAGGGGAATGCGGTGCGTCAGGACGTCGCCCATGCCCCGTGACGACGTCCGCATAATGATGAAACGCATAGGGAGGAGGAGCTACGTCCTGACGTCACCGCTTTCTGTCGTAGTCCCGGAACCACGGGCTGCTTAGCGAGACCGGCCGGCTTGCCTATTTGTCCTTATTTGATCTATTGATATGTAAGTGCGCATTTTGCTGCTTCTTTTTAATAATTAAACTGTAATAAGGATTTTACACTATGTGAGTACTTTCATCCTTTCCGGTACTGGTTTGCTGTACATCACTCTGACTGACCCTGAGCTGACCCCATATTGGAGACTTCCTGACTGATAGCCATAGGAAAGTATTGCAAGCAAGGTCTCAGGATTCCGTTTGCATCCCTGGCTGGGGTTAAGAGCCATCTGCCCATACGGGTCTCCTTTAATAAGGGAGCACGTATTTCCGCTAAGCGGACAAGTGTGCTTTCTGGTGGAGGTCTCCTTCACTCTACAGCGTGCTGTGAAAATCACTTTTGTCTCTAACACCAGATGACTCTCTGAAAGTTCAAGTTTTTGTTGTTTTTTACTATGGGACATTATACATTTCTCACTTGGACTCTATCCATGTATTAACTTGAATGCCAAATTGTGATCATTTTTGTGACCATTTTTCAGTGGGGTTACAAGCTCAGCCTGCTGTTTATTATTTATTGTGCACTTTTGGTGTATTTCATTGCTAGCATTGTGACATTTGTTTTTTATATATACAATTTGGATCCACGTTTCGGAGTTCTGCCCCTTAGACGTATAAGGGTGGTGTTGCAGACTCAGCCAGGTGTTCACTAATCATTGTGCACTTCAGGTGTTTATTTTTATTTTATTTTCTACTTTTTTCAACTAATTTAGTCCTTCTCACTGGTTGATTTGATCATAACTATTTCTTTATACAAGTAACGATATATAAATTCACGATAATAATTTTTCACTGTTTCATTTGACACACTGTATTCATTTACACCAAGTGTTGTTTATTCACTGGTTTTAGCGCAGCTCCTTTCCCCTTTTTTTCAGGTGGAATATTACCTTCAATCTCTTCCTCTAATTCCATTGCTGTCAATCCACATATGATTTCTTTATCTAATTCTCCAACATGTACTTCTACTCCATTGGGTGTATATTGTACACAGACTTGTAAGTAACTCAGTAGGTCTCTTCCCAATAGGTTGCATGGTACAGTGTCAGAGACAAGCAGCTTATGAAACATATTGTGGCTTCAAGTGATGTAAGTAACTGAGTTAAAATAAACTGAGTTACCTAACGCAGTTACTTTAGAGGGTAACGAGTAATCTAACTGATTACTTTTCCCCTCATGGTAACTCAGTTCCCATTACTTTGGCTTAGTTACCCCAATTACATCTACCGCCACTAGATGGCAGTAGTGTAATTCCGGTGTCCTGCCGAAAAAGTTCCCCCGCCAGATAAGGACCCCCCTGTACTGCGCAGGCACAGGGCTTGCGCAGTACGAAGGACTACGGAGCTTCCGAAAATTGCCGAACCTAAACAGCTCTGAGTGAACTCTACACCGCGCAGGTGCAGTTAACATGTAATTGTATGAGGCGATGTCGCACACTCCTGATGCTCGTGCTACTCTGCAAGGGGCGTCTATCGTGTAAGTAAGGGGCGGGTCTAGTATTACTGTAACCAAGGGGCGCATTTATTATTATCGTTATATATCGTGCTCTGCCCATTAATTTAACATTCGCCCTCTTCTGTAGCCATCCGCCCCTTACACGCTATAATAATAATAGACCCGCCCCTTGCTTACACGCTATAACAGATCTGCCCCTTGGTTAGAGTAATAATAGAGCAGCCCCTTGGTTACACGATATACAACAATAATAATAAATGCGCCCCTTGGTTACAGTAATACTAGACCCGCCCCTTAGTTAGACATATAGAATATTTAAAAAAAAAGTCAGTTACTTTGCTGCGTAACTAATTACTTTTCCAATGTAGTAACTGAGTTACTAACGCAATTACTTTTTGGGAGAAGTAATTTGTAACTTAACTAATTACTTTTTTAAAGTAAGATGACCAACACTGGTGGCTTCCAATTCCAATTTGTATGGGGGGGCGTTTCCTTGAGAGGGGTAGACTTTCCTCCCACTCCGACTGCTAGTGGCCCAGATGTAAGGGGGGATGTCTTTTGATAGGCGGGACATTTGAATTATAGTTTGGGCAGAGCCAAAATCAACTAAGCATGAAACTTCCTGATCTGTTAGTTGTGGTAAGCATAATGTTACAATAGCGTCTTTACCATCTGTCTCAGAGATGCACAAATTTACTTTTGGTGTGCTCAGAAATTTCATGTTGCTTTACTAGTCATTTTTCATCATCTGCCTCTTTCTTCTGCTTATGTCTGTCAGGCAATCAGCATTTTCTGGCAAGGTGGCCAGTTCTGCCACAATTATAGAATTTCCTGGTTTCTTTTTGAGAAAAAAAACATTCAGCCTTTTCTCTTTTGTTTCTTATTCCTGAGCCTCAATGCCATTGTACACTTCTCTCAGCAAAGCCCATTCAAAACCTTTCCATTCTGGTTTTGTGGCCATGAACTGTTTCCTTATTGTTTCTCTGAGTCCCATCACAACAGCATTTTTACAACCTATGGCAGTAACGTTAGTGCAGTCAGCCCATTCCACTCCCACTATCTTTGCCATGTTCTGGACACGTTTAAAGTAATCAAAAACATCCATGGCCTTTTCTTGTCTCACATCCAGCAAACCACCTGACTTGTTCTTCGAGGGCCACTCATTAATAGTTCTACAGCATTCTGTCCACATCCTTTCTAGTACATCTGTGTTCTTCGTCCCGAAATGGAAAGTTTCCCCTGCCTGAGGGGCACATAGTGGCATTGTCATCTGCACTTTTCTGTGCAACCTTGTTTAAGTCAGCAGACCTAAGGACTAATCTCAGCAATTGAGCCATATCTGCCCATACGGATGAGCCAAACACCCCCCGGTTCGGTTTGCAGCAGAACATGCGAACAGGCAAAACATTTGTGCGAACACCGTTAAAGTCTATGGGATACAAACTTGAATAATCAAAAGGGCTAATTTTAAAGGCTTATATGTTAGTTATTGTCATAAAAAGTGTTTGGGGACCTGGGTCCTGCCCCAGGTGACATGTATTAATGCAAAATAAAGTTTTAAAAATGTCAGTTTTTTCGGGAGCAGTGATTTTAATGCTTAAAGTGAAACAATAAAATGAAATATTCCTTTTAAATTTCGTACCTGGGGAGTGTCTATAGTATGCCTGTAAAGTGGTTCATGTTTACTGTGTTTAGAACAGTCCCTGCGCAAAATGACTTTTCTAAAAAGGAAAAAAAGTAATTTAAAAGTACTCGCGGCTATAATGAATTGTCGGGTCTCTAACAAGGGGACCCCCAGATCCCGGCCTCCCCCCGTGTGAAATGGTAATGGGGTACAAATGTACCCCTACCATTTCACAAAAAAAGTGTCAAAATGGTAAAAATGACAAGACATGGCTTGAGACAAGTCCTTTATTAAAAAATAAAAATGTCCCACAAAGTCCATTCATCTTCTTCTTCTCTTGCTCCACAGACCAAAGCACCCTCCCCATGTTGGGGGCATGTGGCCTGGTACTGTTCAGGAGGGGGGGCGCTCTCTCTCGGCCTTCCTCTTTTTCTGCAGCCTGCCAGGTTGCGTGCTCGGATAAGGGTCTGGTATGGATTTTTGGGGGGACCCCTTGCCATTTTTTTTATTTGGCGTGAGGTTCCCCTTAAAATCCAAACCAGACCTGAAGGGTCTGGTATGGATTTTGAGGGGGACTCCCACGCCATTTTTTTTAATTTTGGTCCGGGGTTCCCCTTAACCTCCCTGGCAGTATGATTCTGTCTGGAATTTTGTGCTGAAAGCGGTACAATTATTTTGCATGGAAATTTGGCATTTTTATATTGTAGGCATGCAATTCTTATGAATAACTCACTTAAATCTGTCCAAACCAGAGTCTAGTAGACATCCCGGTTATGATAAAGTTTAAAACACAAAATCATAAATTATAATATAATAAAAATATATATAAAAATTATTCAATAATGTAATCAAATCAAAAACACTGAAATTTGCTCAGTTGCCAAATAGTCGCTGTCATTAAATTTAGTGTTTGATGATAAATTGTGATTCTAATTTATTATCTGTGTTTTCTAGCTGGTCTAAAACCACTTTTGACATAAAGGGACACTTTTTGGTTGCTATGGACAATCTCCAGTTTCCAGGCAGAAAAAATATATATTTATTATATAAAATGACATGCAGGGCACTGGACAGTACACTAGGGACAAAGGGGATGTGTGTTTTTTGTATAATCTGTAAGATTACAGTACTGTATGTGTTTTGTGTTTTTTAACTTTTTTGAATTTGGCGCAGATCTCCGCTCCCGTGCGTCGGAAAGTCGCAGGAAACGGAGATCAGCGGCACTCGGGCACTGTGTGAATCGAGCGAGCAAACAGCTCGCACACACAGCAGGGAGACATTGCAGGATCCAGGGGAAAAGGTAAGTAACTTCCCCCTGTATCCTGCAATGCGAGCCCGAGTCTGGCTCGGGGTTACAGCTTTTGGTACTGAAGTTCCCACCCTGAGCCAGACTAGGGATTACCGCCAGGGGGGTTAATATCAATACCAGACCTGAAGGGCCTGGTATGGAATTTGGGCGCAATTTTGTTTTTCCATTTTGGTTTGGGGTTCCCCTTAATATTCATACCATACATGCGCCACTTTACACACATACTATAGACACCCCCCCCCCCCCCCCAGGAATATTTCACTTTAATTGTTTCACTTTAAGCATTATTAAAATCACTGCTCTCGAAAAAATGTCAGTTTTTAAAACTTATTTTTGCATTGATATATGTCCAAACACTTTTTATGACAATACCATGCATATAAGCCTTTAAAATTAGCCCGTTTGATTTCTCCCATAGACTTTAAGGGTGTTCCGGGGCTTTCGAATTTGCCGCAAACACCTCAAATTGTTCGCTATTCGGTGAACAGGCGAACACCCGATGTTCAAGTCGAATTTACATTTGACTCGAACATCGGGCTCATCCCTATCTTCCCAGCATAAATACTGAGTTTCTTTCAATTTGTTCATTTCCTGCATAAGAAAGTTCTGTCTTTAGAAGGGTGTGGAATGTGTCTTGTAAGAGCATGCATCTCTCCTGGAGAAAAGGGCTGCTAACTTGTGCTTGTTGTAATCATTGGTGGTTGTACACCATCCTGTCCTTGTCTTGTATTAGTAATTATTAGAGATGGCCTTGCGGTTCGCCCGGTGGTCGGTTCACGGCAAACTTTGCTCGTTCGCGATTCGCCAAACCGGCGGACTTATGGCGCTGTTCGCGGTGGCCATATTCTTTTACATTGTGAAGAACTTTGACCCATGACACATCCATCATGGGGTACAGGACAGCCAATTGAGACATTTCAGCACATGGACATATCCCCTACCTTATAAATAGACCTGATCTGGCAGGCCATTTTTACATTTTGTCAGTGTAGGGAAAGGACGCTGTGTGGAGCAGGGACAGTCAGTCTGTAATCACTAGCTATTACTATTAGGTCCACAAAAGTCCTTTTAAGGACTGGTATAGGTGTACAGTATATAGGGTTGTAATACACTTATAATATACTTTCTTTCAAATATAGAAAGCATATTATAGTTCACTGCAGTGCTGACAGATTCTGCAGCTGTCTTTTCTCAGTGTAGGGATAGAGTTTGCTGTTTGGAGCAGGGACAGTCTGTAATTCACTAGCTAGCTACTATTAGGTCCACAAAAGTCCTTTTATAGGTGTACTATTTGGTGTGCAGTATATAGGGGTGTAATACACGTATAAAATACATTCAAATATAAAAAGTAAGCGATACTACAAAGAGTGACAAACGCAATTAGAAAAAAGTATTATAACTGGTGTGATAGACCAGTGGCCCCCCAAAACGACAGATTGAAGCGGGGTGTTATACCATCTTTCACATATACTGCACTTCTCTAGAGACTTTTGTCACAGGGTCATTTTAAAAATTACAGGCAGAGGAAGAGGCAGGCCCTTCCGCAGGGGTGGTAGGGCAGGAGCACCAGGCTTGAGCCAAAGTGGGAAGTTGTAGAAGGTGCGTTCGATTACGTCAAAGGACGCACCAGACTTGGTTGAGTGGCTCACTCAGCCTTACTCTTCTGCACCCTCCTCATCCTCTCTATCTGCACCCTCTTCACTCTCTGCTGTGTGAACCCCCAAAGACACTACCACAAACACCACCATATACCCTCCACTTGAGTCACAGGAATTATTTTCCAAACCATCATCACAAGACATTACCGATGCTCAGCAATTCTTGGCATTGGATCAGGAAGAGGAGGTAGCAACAACCGCCACTCAGCAGTCTGACGACAGTACCCAGATCAGCCCAAGGAGGTTGGTCCGCACTGTTGCTGCCTACTCCGAGATCTCTAATTATAGTGGTGGGGAAGGTGACGTCCATGATGACGTGTCTAGGGATGTCACATGGGTGCTCACAAGAGAGGAAGAGGAGGGGAGTTCATAGGGAGAGATGGACCAGCAGATAGGGAGGAGAAGCAGGCGGAACTTACATTGCACAGGAGGGACAAACCAGACTGCTAATGTATCAGGAGTGAGGCATCAACCATGTACGGTCACATCTGGCGCTCCCAGGATGCTGGCACATGGCTCCGCAGTGTGGGCTTTTTTTTAACGTGTCCGCTGACAATAGTGTTGCCATCTGCAGCCTTTGCAGTCAACGCATAAGTCGCGGTAAGCCCAACACTCACCTAGGGATGACCGCCTTAAGAAGGCACATAAGCTGCCATCACCAAGCCCAGTGGGAGCAACGCCATCAGAACCCACAAAGCCACACTCCAGGCTCTCACCGTCCAGCCTCTTCTACATCTCCTCAGAATTGTCCTCCACTCCACCTACCATGCCGTCCTTACGTTTTTCTGGAAAAAGGCAGGCTTCCGTGGGCCAAATGTTCGAGCGTAAAAAAAATGATGATACCGGATAACCCTCTTGCCCAACGGTTGACCGCTGGCTTGTCAGAACTGATAGCCCACTGTTGTGAATTTATGAAGAAATATATTTACTATTCACTGGCAGAAATGTATAATTTCAAAAAGACACGTGAACTGTGAGGTCACAATAACTGAACTATTGAAGACCTTTAAGGCACAATAGAAACTCATGTATCCCAAGCCATTAATTACTCCAACCACCTTGTAAGTTTTACAAGCCTGTATTGAGACAGAAACTTGCATGAACAATGAGCTCCCATCTCAAAAACAAAGGACATGGGTTCCTATATGTGTGGGGGGTAAATACAACTAAATAAAACCTTAATTCAAGGGAAGTTTGAGCAAATAAACCGATTGTCTCAATATGGACTCAGATGCCAATAAGACAATGACTAGGATACGAAGTGAAGGCTTCTTCCAACAGGACAAATAATGAAAATAAACATGAGATTGTTCACCCGAATGTTCAAAGTCTACTTCAAAACATGGTTTTAAAAGTAGAGGCAAAACAGACATATTTTCAAAATATATATATATATATATATATATATATATATATATATATATATATATATATTTAAAGTACAGTGAATATAAATCATTCAAAGTATATGTGATATGTGTAGGTCACAAAAGAAAACTATAATTTTAGTTTCCGATGAGTTGATGAAATCGGTTATAAAAAAATTACATATGAAAATATAAGGTTATTAATAGAATTGTTTTAGGAACCAATTAGTATTAAGACAAACATATGATCATGATATAAATGTATAAGAATTGAACTATGCTTAGATAAATAAATATTGATTGGATACCCAAATTATACTGGTGTATATATATATAACTTGTGTCCTTTTCAAATGGACTAAATTTTTACAAATATACAATGATATGCATATATATCATCATTTTATGCAAGTGATTAATCAATAATTATGCTAAGCGGTTTGATAGTATGTGGTTAGTAGAATTCCCAAATACTGAAGATATAGATATTTTCACTAAGGTACAAATAATACACCATGTAAAATAAAATATATTAATTTACAGAGAAGCAGGGCACATGTGGGACACCTAGTGGTTGAAGGTGAAATTACATTAAAAACATTTAGACTACTGGGAAAAGTGATCATTAAGTCTGCCTGCCAATAGGAAAGAGACACATACCTTTTGGGCTGAACATATTACAAGTTTTATAATCTTATTGTTTTGAGAGGGTATTTAAGAAGCAAGAGAGATATTCAAAAAAAAAAAAAGACAGCTCAGGGGATCCAACCTGAGAGGAGGCTCACCCTCACCCTGGGGGAAGGGACAATGGGAGAAACATCTTCCCAGATAGACTGACAACCATGCCTGGAAATATACTTTAACCTCCAAGGAGATTCCTGAACCCGGTAGCCATCTTAAATCCAGACTAATAGCCATTTTGGAATGGGTAAATATAACATGTTGATTTTATCTGGTATGTTCTCTTAACCATTGATGTATTGAATATTCTAATATTGATAATCATTCTCCAGAATCAATAACCACCTTTTAGATTTTTTTTCTCTAATATTACATTTTTCAATATATATGACTTTTGTATAGTTGCCAAATTTTATTGACAAAACAAACGTCTAATTTATTTTGCATTATTCAACGTTACTTACCTGCAGCATAGTAACGGCTGGGTGTGTGAAATACAGACATTCTGTTAAATTGTCAAGTATAAGGTTATTGATTCTACTGAAGAAGTTATCATGGTGATATTGTGTCCAAGGTACTACTACGCCCAGTTCAAGGGTATTTCCATTAATTGTCAAAATGTTCAAGTAATGCAATCTGTATTTTAATTTCATGTAAATATTTATTTTCTGTCAACCAATAAATGTGACTATTAAGTATGATCACTCATCTCCGTGAATAAGTTTCACATATATAGACTGTGTCATATAGATTGATTTTGTATCTTAAAAATATCTTCGTTAAAAATTACTTAATAAAAATGTGCGGGAAACTGTCCTTAAAAAAGCACAACACCACCAACTACTGCCATATAAACTGGTGGACTCTGAGGCCTTTCAAAAATGTGTGGCCATTGGAACACCACAATGGAAGGTCCCAGGAAGGAAGTAGTTCTCACAGAAGGGCATCCCAGAGCTATATGGCCATGTTCAGCGGCAAGTGAATATATCTCTGGCACACAGTGTCGGTGCCAAGATACATCCGACCACAGACACGTGGTCTAGCAAACACGGTCTAGCAAACACAAGGCAAGGTGTATAACTTACTGCCCACTGGGTGAACCTTCTAAAGGCCGTCAAGCATGAAGATTTGGTTTTACCGCCACGGATTGCATGCAGGCCTGCCTCCTCTTCTCCTCCTCTTACTCCATCCTCCCTCTCCTCCTCGGCTGACTCCTCCTTTTCCGCTGCTAGCGTCTCTCCCGCTGCGCCGCCCAAGATCCCCAGAACCTATTCGACATGCCAGGTGAGAAGTTGCCATGCTGTGCTGTGTCTGTTGTGCCTGGAAGCCAAGAGCCACACTGGCCCTGCACTCCTTTCAGCTTTGCGTTCACAGGCAGATCAGTGACTAACACCGCTCAATTTGACAGTTGGTAAAGTGGTGTGCTACAATGGTGCCAATCTGCTTAGCGCGTTGTAACAGGGCAAAATTACACATGTGCCATGCATGGCACACGTCTTAAACTTGGTTGTGCAGCATTTCGTTGTCAAATACCCTGGGGTCCAGGACATCTTGCGGCAAGCAAGGAAAATCTCAGCCCATTTCAGAAGAACTTAGACGGCCATGGCTCGCCTTGCTGACATTCAGCGGCGACACAATCTGACGGTCAGACGTCTTATTTGTGATTGCCCGACGTGATGGAACTCAACCTTCTATATGCTTGATAGGTGCAGTTGGGAACAGAAAGTGCAGCGCTCAAAATTAATAAGTATATAACTATATCTAAGATAGTGAAAGTGTACAGTGACAAACTAAGTTGGGACACCTAAAATAAATCAAATGTAACAAAAATTGTGTTAAATGAATACATGTGCATACAATGATGGATGGATGGAAGACATGGATGGTGCTGTGCCTTATCACCAGCTATCCTAATGCATAGAGATCTGATTGATGGGAGGAAAATTACCGGCACCTGGTGGCCTTTGACGCATGCTTCATTAGACCAGGAATCTGGAAGCTGTACCGCTGGGAGGGGAGACACCTGCCCTTGGAGGATCCTGATTGATGGGATACATGCACTAAAGACCAGGAATCTGATAAGCCTCCATTCAAACTTTATGATATCTTGATGGGAACTGCGTGGTCAACTTTATGCACCTTTATCACGTTTATAAGTTGATCTTGGGAGATTATCCAACACTATTTGCAGTTTTGGACTTTGATTTTCTTGCACTAATTCCATGCAATTTTTTGTAATATTAATTGTTCACTCATGTCTTTGCACACTCATGCTTTTTTAGGCGCATATCATTATATGCACATGGAATAATTTATCACATTTATTTATCATATTTGCTGTTTTGGATTTTTATGCACTAATTCTATGCAATTTTTTATGCATTACTAATTGTTCACTCATGCTATTGCATGCTTATGTTTTTTATGTGCATACTATCATTGTATGCACATGTATTAATTTAACACAATTTTTGTTACATTTGATTTATTTTAGGTGTCCCAACTTAGTTTGTCACTGTACACTTTCACTATCTTAGATATAGTTATATACTTAATAATTTTGAGCGCTGCACTTTCTGTTCCCATTTTTTGTTTAGTTCGGTATCTTGAGCTATAGTGTCCAGCTGCTCTAGTCATATAATTTTTTCCAAGCGCAGATTTCTCCACTTTTTTATTTGATAGGTGCAGTTAACGACTACCTGTACGAACTCTGTGGCAGAACAGGTTCTGGGAGCTTGTTTTTTTTTTACTGCACGAGTGGCTGCTCATGCGCGACGCATGCAGACTTCTGCGGCCATTTGATGAGATCACCAACTGGTCAGTCGCAAGCCATGGCGCCATCAGTGACATCATACGCCTTCTTTATGGAGCGTGCATTGCGTTGTGTCATTGATCAAGTTGTCGAGGAGCAGGAGCAGGAAAGATGAGGAAGTCGCAATGCTGGATAAATTCTGGATGAATGCTGGAAGGAGTCTGAAGAGGAGTCAGAGGAGGATGGTGCTGGGGCGGATGAGGAGGAGCAAGAAGAGCATGCTTTAAATATTTCTGGGATCCCTGTTGTTGTCCGTGGATGGGGGAGGAGAACGAGGAGGACAACATTATCCTGCATGATGAGCAGGAGCCAGGCCACCACAGCGCTTCCAGTTTAGTGCAAATGGGGGACTTCATGCTCCAGTGTTTTAACAGGGACCCCGTATAAAAAGCATAAATGTCAAGGACCAGTACTGGGTGACAACGTACTTAGACCCCGGTACAAACACAAAATGGCGGAAATGTTACCACCATCACAGAGGGCTGTCAGAATGGAGCACTTACAGGCCTTGCTTAGAGAAATGCTGCATTCTACTTTTGCGTGCGCTGGCAGAGGAATTTCCACTCCCGGAGAAAGAGTTGCGGGTACCAATCCAACAGCGCCTGCAAGAAGAGGGCAGTTTGAAGATGTGTTGGTCACTTCTGATATGAGATCACTCTTTCAGCCGACCCATCGACAGGTGTCATCCGGATCCAGCATCAGGTGAATGCCTAGACCGACAGGTGTCTGACTACATCGGGTTAACGGCCGATGTGGATGCTCTGAGAAGTGATGAACCCCTGGACTACTGGGAGGGCAGGCCTGACCTCTGGCCAGAGCTTGCACAATTTGCAATGGAACTGTTGGCTTGCCCCTCGTCCAGTGTCCTGTCCGAAAGGATGTTTAGCGCAGCAGGGGGGATCGTGATCGATAAGCGCACTCGCCTAGCTCACGACAGTGTTGACTACCTCACATTTATAAAATTAAATGAGGCATGGATCTCGGAGGAATTCAACACATGTGACCAGTAGATCATGTATATGCATAACTCTATAAACAATTTATATAATCTAGCACAGTGGTCATCAACCCTGTCCTCGGGCCCACTAACAGGCCAGGTTTTATGTATTACCTTGGGGAGATAGACTAGAATACTGCAATCACTGAGCAGCAAATGATATCACCTGTGATGTATTTCAGTTATCTTGCAAAACCTGGCCTGTTAGTGGGCCCTGAGGACAGGGTTGATGACCACTGATCTAGCACACTTTTTTCTACCTTTGGATCACTTGTAGAAAAAAAGCACACCGTACCATATGCCCGTACCCTCCTGTTTGAAGCAGTTGAGCGGTGTCATATTTTTGGGTCCCGCGGCGACTTGCTGGTGTCAGTGAGGGAGATAGCAGCGGAGAAGCCAATCAGCAGGCAGTGCCAGCACCATGGCTGAGGATCAGCACTGGACTGGCACCTCCAGACCACCACATTGGAGCCCTGCATAGGTGGGGGTAAGGGCCAGGCAGAGGGAGAGGTAAGGGGCTCAAGCACAGGTTGGCACACTGGGACACTGGCACAGGACTGCGCTGCCCTGACTGTGGCACTGATCATCTCCTGCACCCCCTTCATAGCCTGGCCTGACCTTGCCTCTCCTCCATGGCCTTCATGGGCTCCTGAATTGACAAAATTTCACAGATAAAAAAAGAATGCATGCCGTTGTCGATCCCAGATTTACTTAATACTTCTGGTATGTCAGTGTCCATGTTGTGGGACTATGTGTGCACAGCTAGTAAGTATTTTGTGGCTGTGGATGACCTGGAGGTTTTTAAGGTTCGTCTGCCATTAAAGTGAATGGGGCCCACCGCAAACCTGCGGTTCACGAACATTTGGGCACGTTCGCGGATTGCAGTTGTGGATCACGTTCGCAGATCGCGTTTGCGAAACGTTCCGTCGGAAGTTTGTCCATCACTAGTAATTATGCGAACAGGATAGGCACTGCATCTTAAGCCTAATTCAGCTTCATTTTCTTTCTGGGCAGCTATAACCTCTAGGTTCCCTATGGCCCCCTATAAGGTCCTTTCCCAGCAACATTAGGTTCAGGGTGCGGCTGGTAACTAGGAGGAAGAGGAGCTGAATAAGAGGGTGCTGTAGGAGATGGGGACACTGCAGGATGAGCTTGGGGTGGCCTTTTGGATAGAGGAAGTGTCTTTGTCTCTCTTATATCCTTTTGGTCACAATCACTGTTCTCATCCTCACTTTCTGTCTTAGCTTTCTTCCCCTTCCCTTCGTCTAGGACTTGCATTGTCCCAGGACAAATGTAAAGCTTCAACCATCTCTGACAGATTTTGTTCACATATCTTTCCATTTCTTAAATATTCAAATAAAACTTGCATTGCCTGGTCTAATTCCTTTTTGCTAGGCCCATCAGTGATATATGTTAGACAAATATTAACAGGTTCATGACTAGTCAAGGTTTCATCATGTTGCATACTTTCAAAAATCCTGCAGACATTATTGACCTTGTGCAACTCTGCCAATCTGCCATGAAAATTAACATACACAGAAACCCAACTTGAGACATCGTAAACTCCTTCAGTTGGAATTGGATCTGCTCTATTTTTAGTCCAGGCTATAATAGTTTTGGTGTAATTTCTTAACCACTGTCCATATTTGTCTGTCATTTCAGTCAGAGGACTTTACCTCTCCCTCCATGCAGAGGTCCACGGGAGAACCGTGCTCCCATTCTTAAGCCCCATATACATGCTCGGATTATCCGAGGACCAGGTCCGTCGGATCATGTCCGTCATACTTTGTCCGATGTTGGTTTTGCGTACACACGGTCGGACAAAGTTGTCGGAAAATCCGATCATTCTGAACGTGATGACGTTTGTTGCCTACGATGGGACTACGTAGAGGCTAGTAGCCAATAGCTTTGGTCTTGTAATGTGATCTGAGCATGCGTAGCACTTTGTCCATCGGACAACGCTACACACGATCGGATTTGGTGTGATCGGACCGTGTTGTCAAAAAATCTATCCAGCAGGAGATAGGACTTTGTCCGTCGGACAATCCGACGTACACTGTCCGATGGTGCATACACACGGTCGGATTTTTCAACAACATTGTCCGATCGGACAGAATCCATGCGAAAATCCGACCGTGTGTATGGGGCTTTAGAGTCCTCACTCTCGAGTCTCTAACAATTTGTGGGTCGTCACTCAAAAATGGTATATATATTTCTCCGGGCTACACACAGTAGCCGTCAAATGGCACTTATTACACTTGGCTACATAGGCTACTATACCACTACAGTCCTCTGGGAAAACCTTCTCACAAGTCTCAAATGTAAAATTATATAATTAGACATTATTATTCCAGAATAGACAGACAATGTCTCCAATCCCTAGTAATGAATAGCAAAGAAGAGAACATCTCTTGCAAAAAAAAATGGGATTTTAAATGAGACCAATTGTCTGTAAGTGAGGTGAGCACCAATGAAGCAATTCAATAAGAAAAAAATATATAAATTAATATAAAATTTTAAAACAAATAATCAAAGTACACATTTAATTCGACCATATGATGATACTTGACACAATCAGAAATGTTGACAAGCAGAGAAACCAACATGTTTCACAGATGGCTTCATCAGGGTTTTTGCATATGTCATTTAATTCATCTAGATTACATAAGATATAAACATATCATTAGTATAATGTCAAGCATAAGTTTCAAATTTCATCGATACACAATATAAAATACAAATATATAACAATTTGAATTCATTTTTTATATTCACATAAACAATTTTGTATTTTATTTCTATCTTTGTGCTCACCTGATCATTCATGTGACTAAGACTATATACACATGCCATGCAAGTATCCAGTATCCTCCTGAACAGCTGATTTGGGGGAGCCCCTTTGTGCTAGTCATGTAGTTATAGTCTGGCATTCCTTATTAAAAGTCATGTCAGAGGCAATTCCTTTGGGCCCGAGTGAATTCTCCAACAGGGATCACATGGATGGTGTGGGATGGGTGACAACTCGTGGCAAAAAGAGTATTCTTTCCCGAGCATGGCTTTTTGTAAGTGCAAGTGTGTATAGCTTTAGTATCTGGATCCTCACACAGGGAGATATCCAGAAAGTCAATGTTTAAGAATTAAAAAGAGACTGAACTAAAGATTGAGTTCATTATCATTAATGGAACTGACAAATTCATTCAATGAAGAGTCATCCCAATCCCACACTATCAGCAGATCATTGATGTAGTGACCATACCAGACTATTTTGCGTGCAGAGGGGTTGTCCAAAGAGAAGAGACAAAGCTCCTCCCACCAACCCATATATAGATCTGCCATTGATGGGGAAAATCTAGCCTCCTTCAACGCCCCACAGTGATGGACATAAAATAAATCATCAAAAAGAAAAAATCTGCTGCGATTGGCCCTTTACCCTGATCACGGACACTCCCCGGTGCGTGCTCCAGGGGGTGCGTGAGAAGCACGAGCATGGGAGGCTGTCATATGATGGCCTCCCAGAACTAGCTAGCCACACTGTAGCCATCATTCGGCTATAGCATGGTTAGCAAGTGGTTAAAGTTGGATATAAAATAAAGAAATTAAATATCTGAATTAAAAACAAAATAAAATGTGTACTCTCCAAGGCCTCATGCACACTGGATGTTTTCTTAACGCTCCTAGGCAGCATCCTCCTGGCAGCATTTTAGCCCAAAAAAGGCTTAAGATTGTAAAAGTGTGTAATGTATTTAGCAGCATTTACCTGTGTCAAGCATTTGGGCATTCATTCATGTCATTGGCCAGAATAATTAATTTATGTCCACTGAAATAAATTAACACTCAAGTGCTAAACTCGGCTAGCATTACCAATCAAAAGTGCTAATTGTAAAGGCTTATACGCAAGTTATTGCCATAAAAAGTGTTTGGGGACCCAGGTCCTGCCCCAGGGGACATGTATCAATGCAAAAAAAAGGTTTTAAAAACTGGCTTTTTTCGGCAGCAGTGATTTTAAGAATGCTTAAAGTGAAACAATAAAAATGAAATATTCCTTTTAAATATCGTACCTAAGTGGTGTCTATAGTATGCCTGTAAAGTGGCACAGTTTTCCCGTGTTTAGAACAATACCACAGCAAAATGACATGTCTAAAGGAAAAAAAGTCAATTTAACACTGCTTGTGGCTGTAATGTATTGTCGGTCCCGGCAATATAGATGAAAATCATTGAGAAATGGCATAGCCCATTACCAGGCTCTTTGGGTCTGGTATGGATATTAACCACTTCATCCCCGGAAGAATTTACCCTCTTCCTGACCAGAGCACTTTTTGCAATTCGGCACTGCGTCGCTTTAACTGACAATTGCAAAACAAACAAAATTTACGTTCTTTTTTTCCCCACAAATAGAGCTTTCTTTTGGTGGTATTTGCAGTTTTTTTATTTTTTTGCGCTATAAACAGAAAAAGAGCGTCAATTTTGAAAAAAAATGCATTTTTTACATTTTGCTATAATAAATATCCCCCAAAAATATATAAAATTACCTATTTTTTTCCTTAGTTTAGGCCAATACGTATTCTTCTACATATTTTTGGCAAAAAAAATCGCAATAAGCGATTATTGATTGTTTTGCACAAAAGTTATAACGTTTACAAAATAGGGGATAGTTTTATGGCATCTTTATTAATATTTTTTTTTACTAGTAATGGCGGCGATCAGCGATTTTTATCGTGACATTATGGCGGACACAGACATTTTTTAAGTGTGTCCTAGGGGCGTGTTTCTAACTGTGGGGGCGTGGCTGTGTGTGAGACACGTCACTGATCTCTGCTCCGATCACAGGGAGCAGAGATCAGTGACACTGTCACTAGGCAGAACGGGGAAATGCTTGTTTACATTAGCATCTCCCATTCTTCCTCCCTATGAGACGATCGCGGGTCTCCCTGCGCCGATCGAGTCGGCGGGAATCGCGACCCGACTCATGGAGCTTGCCGCAACAGGGCACGGCAACGTACAGGTACGTGATTCTGCCTGTACATGCCCTTCTGCCGCAGTATATCTGCGTGAGGCGGTCGGCAAGCGCTTAAGGGGAACCCCACACCCAATTAAAAAATGGCGTGGGGGTGCCCCCAGGTACTATAGACTTTGAACAGAAGTAAATATACAATATATGGCCTGCCCTATATACACTGTGGAAAATTGGGCCTTAGGTGTTGGTGGTGCCAGAACACTGTAACCCCTCACAGTTACTCTTGGTGGGGCAGGAACGGGCCCTGCTGTGAAAAATTAGTTTAAAAATTGTAATTACATGCCACTGTTAAACAGGGGCAGAAAAATTGGGCCTTAGGCAGTTGTGGTGGTGTCCTAAACCAAAAATATTGTTGGAAGCAAGCATCAAGATTGAGGAGGAATAGGATAGTCACTCAGCATAGGCAGTCTTCAAGGGATCCCACATCCATAGAAAAATCAATCAGTTACATCAGCATCAGGTGCTTGATAGCTGCTGCTGATCCAAAACTGATTCATTTTTATGAATGTGAGCCTATCAACGGAGTCTGTGGACAGGCACACTATGATCCATTCCAAACCCTCCAGCAGCACTGAATGTGCGTTCAGAAAGAACGTTGGATGCAGGACAGGCCAGTAGCTCAATTGCATATTGAGCAAGTTCTGCCCAGTGGTCCATCCTCAAGACCCAGTAACCCAGTGAATGGTCTGTTGGAAAGGTCTCCAAGTCTGCTCTTGCCCCTAAATATTCCTGCACCATGTAATGCAGACGCTGGTGGTGGTTGCTTTAACCAATCAGACCTTGGCGATGAGGACTGAAAAATTGTCTAAAGGCATACAGTAGGTCAGCCGGCCACCTTCTCCACTGCTCTTCCTCTGACTGAATGAAGCCTCAGTAACACATTGTCCAGCACCAGGAAATTGTAACCTCCCAGGATCTGGAATCGCATTGCACAAACCTTTCTTCATGTCCTCCTGAAGATGTTTCATCCTCTGCTCCCTCTGTGAAGGCAGGATGAGTTCTTCAACCTAACCCTTGTAACATGGATCAAGAAGGGTTGCCAGCCAGTAATGATCCCTCTCCTTGATACCACAAGTTCTAGGGTCCTTTTGCAGGCTTTGCAGAATCAGGGAGACCATGCAGCGTAAGTTTGCAGAGGCATTCAATTCTGAGTCCTCTGGGTCAATAAGGATCACATGATCCTTAAAGCGGGATTCCACCCTAAAGTGGAACTTCCACTTTTCGGAACCCTCCCCCCCTCCGGTGCCACATTTGGCATCTTTCAGGGGGGAGGGAGGTGCAGATACCGGTCTAAGACAGGTATTTACACCCACTTCCGGGCATAAACTCCCACAGGAGTTTATGCCACTTCCTGTCCCGGCGCGCTGTCTGCCGAGACACACACGAGTCCCAGCAGACAGCTCAGACGATTCTCATTGCGCAGCGTGACTCGCACATGTGCAGTAGGGAACCGGGAAGTGAACCCGCAAGCTTCACTTCCTGATTCCCTCACCAAGAATGGCGCCGGCAGCAGCAGAGAGCCGAGCGATTGATCGGCCTCTGCTGCTGACATCGCTGGAACCTGTGACAGGTAAGTGTCCATTTATTAAAAGTAAGCAGCTGCAGTATTTGTAGCTGCTGGCTTTTAAAAAAAAAATGTGCAGGTACAGTCCCGCTTTAACTACCTCCTCCCAGCCACGTACAACTCCTTGGGTTTCTGGGGACTGAAAACCATACCTTTGAAGACTGCTACTGAGTGTTATCCTCCACATTCATGCTGACACACTCCTCCTCCTCCTCTTCTTCCTGTGTGTTTGGCGGGCCCACAGGAATACTATCTGGATAAAGGGGGCCTTGAGAGGTAAGGATGTCCTCTTCCTCCCTGTCAGGGCTCTAGCCGCCCTGGGCACCCTAGCCGGAGGGTGCGCGGGCACCTGGGCAGCCCTGGTCCCTCTGAACGCCGGCGCGCGCGTCGGCGCGCGCCGCGGGCGCGTGCACGCGCCCGCGGGACTCGTGCGCGCGCTCCCGTGCGCAAATAGCGGGCGCGCGCGCCCCCCGTGCGCGTGCACGTGCGCGATCGGCGCCGCTTTGGCGCCAGTGGCCTTATTTAAAGGGGACAGCTGCCTGCATGCGGCGCTGTCCGTCTCAGCTCCCACCTGTGACCCCAACCTGAACCTGTCTGAGCTCCCTACCTGTGACCCGGCTTGTTTGACTCCGCTACTTTCTCCGTTCCTTGACCCCGGCTTGTTTGACCCTGCTCTGGACTGTGTTACTGTTGCTGAACCCCCGGCTTGCCTCCTGACCATCCTCCTGCCTGCCGTCCTTACCTGTCTGCCTTACCTGTTGTGACCCGGCTTGCCTGACCATCCCTGCTCCAGTGTCCCTGCACAGGTCTTCGCTGCTGCCGTCATCTGCTGATCTTCTGCCGTTGCTGTCAGCTACTTCAGCCGTCTGCTGCTGCTCCTGTTGTCGGTTTACCTCCTGCCTCCTGGTTTTCTGCCGAACCTTCATCTGCAGACCTACCCTCTGAGCAAGCCCTGCATCTACCCTGCATCAGCCTGCTGCATCCACACGGACACTCCTACCCGCTGAGTTCACGGCTACGCTGTCCCCAATCCAGCAGGCCCTGAACCAGAGTCGTAAGAGAGGTCTCCAACCATCAAGTCAGGCTCAGCACTACCAGGTACCTAACAGTATGGACAGCCAATATGACTGAGCCTGCGGATGGAGCCTCAACCATGCGGGAAATGTGCTCCCACCTGGCAGCCCTCACACAAGCCGTGAAATCCCTGCAGGAGGGATACACCAAGCTGGAAGGCCAAGTTCAACAACTTGCCAGCCCCATGGCTGCTGCACCTCCACCACCAGTGCAACCTGCCTCCCAACCAACAGTGGTGATGCTTCCCCCTGAACCTAGAGTACCTATCCCAGAAAGGTTCTCGGGCGACCGGTCCAAGTTTCAAGCTTTCCGAGATGCCTGCCAGCTTTACTTCGCCCTGCAACCCCGGACCTTCTCCCTGGAAGTCACCAAGGTGGGATTCGTGGTGTCCCTTCTACAAGGAGAACCCCAGTCCTGGGCCCACCGTCTTCTGGGAGCCAACAGTGTCATGACCCAGTCCCTAGCCGCCTTCTTCCAGGCAATGGCACAGTTGTATGACGACCCTCAACGCACGGCTACAGCTGAATCTGCCCTATCCGCGCTCCAGCAAGGCCGCAGGACGGCTGAGGACTATATCACGGACTTTAGGCGCTGGAGCGCGGATACTCAATGGAACAATGCAGCCCTCAGACACCAGTTCCGCATG
The DNA here is from genome assembly GCA_028564925.1 of Lithobates sylvaticus. Classification (NCBI taxonomy): domain Eukaryota; kingdom Metazoa; phylum Chordata; class Amphibia; order Anura; family Ranidae; genus Lithobates; species Lithobates sylvaticus. The sequence continues at coordinate 179,108,148 of CM053038.1, forward strand.
GGCCTCTCAGAGGGGTTGAAAGACGAACTGGCCCGTGTAGGAGTTCCTGAGGATCTTGAGGACCTTGTCACTCTGACAATCCAATTGGACCGTCGCCTACGGGAGCGCCGAGCTGAACGCTCTGCTTTGCCCAGTCGCCCAGCTTGGATGGTCGCTAGGGCTCCTGTTCCTGCCACTCGCTATCTACCTGCTCCCTCTACACCTCCCGTGGGACCTGCTTCAGATGGTTCCGAACCGATGCAGATTGGTCTTCTACGTGCCCCCTTGACGCCCGAGGAACGGGCCCGACGTCGCCAGTTGAATCTGTGTCTGTACTGTGGGGGCTCTGGACATTTCGTGAATGGTTGCCCTGTCAAGACGCGTAAGTGCTTGTCATCCGTTTCTCCTCTCTCTGCACCCTGCCCAGCCAGTACTATTCACCTTACCCTTCCTCTGTCGTTGCAGTGCCAGGGAAGGACAATCCTCACCAGCGCCATCATTGACTCCGGGGCGTGTAGCTGTTTCGTGGATGCCACCTTCGCCAACACTCACGCCCTGCCGCTCCAGAAGAAGACCCAAGGACTTACTGTGTTTCTGGCGGATGGGTCCCGCATTAAGTCTGGCCAGGTGACTCAAGAGACTCTGCCCTTAACCGCTACAATTTTCCCTCAACATCAGGAGCTTCTGACCATGGACGTGATCTCCTCTCCCCTGTTCCCGGTCATCCTGGGTATGCCATGGCTCCAGGCCCATAACCCGCTGATCCATTGGTCCACCGGGGAGGTAGAATTTCAATCTCGGTACTGCCAGGAACACTGCCTACCTGCAACCCTCGGAACATCCTCTACCTTGCTTTGCCTAGACGCGGATCAAGACCTACGCCAATCTGTACCCCAACCTTATCATGACTTTCTGGACGTTTTCAGCAAGCGGGGGGCAGACTCCCTTCCGCCCCACCGTCCCTATGATTGCCCCATCGAGCTCCTCCCTGGGGCTGAAATTCCCTTCGGTCGCATTTTTCCTCTCTCCGAGAAAGAACAAGAGGCCCTGAAGACCTACATTGCCGAAAACTTAAAGAAGGGGTTCATCCGCCATTCCACCTCTCCTGCTGGCGCAGGCATCTTCTTCGTCACCAAGAAGGATCAGTCCTTGAGGCCCTGTGTGGACTACCGGGAGCTCAATAAAATAACGGTCAAGAATCGGTACCCCCTGCCCTTAATCCCTGAGCTCTTTCAGAAGCTAAGATTGGCAACGGTTTTCACCAAATTGGACCTCAGGGGTGCATACAATTTGGTCCGCATTCGGGCCGAGGACGAGTGGAAGACGGCTTTCCGGACTCGTTTCGGCCACTATGAGTACTTGGTCATGCCCTTCGGGCTCTGTAATGCCCCGGCCACGTTCCAGCATTTCATCAATGATGTACTCAGAGACTATTTGGACATTTTCGTGATCGTCTATTTGGACGACATCTTGATTTTCTCCCAAACCCTAGAACAACATCGTGGGCATGTGGGCAAGGTACTCCTTCGACTCCGAAGGCACGGCCTGTATGCAAAGGCCGAGAAGTGCGAATTTGAGCAGCAGGAAATCCAGTTTTTGGGACTTGAAATCTCCCCGGCAGGCATTAGAATGGACCCTCAGAAGGTGTCCGCCGTTCTTGACTGGCCAGCACCTGTAGATAGAAAAGGAATCCAACGGTTCGTAGGATTTGCAAACTTCTACAGGAAGTTTATTAAGGGGTTCTCTGCTATCATCACCCCCATCACCCAGCTGACCAAGCAGGGCACACGCTTCCACTGGGGTCCGGAAGCTCAAGGGGCCTTTGATCAGCTTAAAAGACTGTTTACCTCCGCCCCTATCCTCAGTCACCCCGACCCTGCCCTCCCTTACATCTTGGAGGTCGATGCATCTGAAGTGGCAGTTGGGGCGGTCGTGTCACAACGACAGGGCAATAAAGACGCCATGCACCCAGTGGGATTTTTCTCTCGGAAACTTTCTCCAGCCGAGAGGAATTATGATGTCGGGGACCGGGAACTCTTGGCTATCAAATCGGCACTAGAGGAATGGAGGTACCTCTTGGAGGGAGCTAATCATCCAGTACTCATCTACACTGACCACAAGAACCTTGAGTACTTACGAACTGCCAAGCGACTCAAACCCCGACAAGCCCGCTGGGCTCTGTTTTTCTCAAGGTTCTGCTTTCATATTACGTATCGTCCCGGTTCCAAGAATGTGAAACCTGACGCCCTTTCCCGGATGTTTGACAGTCCCAAGGACTCCACCACCCCAGACACCATCCTATCTTCCGGAAACTTTCTACTTTTACAGCCAGATCTGCTATCTCAAATCCGGGAGGCATCCGCCAGTTCCCAGGGACCCCATGGGGTCACCCTAACTTCCAGTGATGGACTTCTCTGGAGGGGAAGTCAAGTCTTCGTCCCCGAATCTGTAAGGGTGAAGGTCCTGACCCTTCTACACGACCATCCACTGGCAGGACACTTCGGGAGCCGTAAAACTGTGGAGCTGGTGCAACGCACCTTTTGGTGGCCCAAACTAAAGGAATTCTGCAAGTCTTATGTTGACTCCTGCCCTGTTTGTAACCGCAGCAAGACGTCTAGGAACCGAGCTTGGGGACTTTTGAAGCCTCTTCCTGCACCTGATCGACCTTGGCGAATGTTGTCCATGGACTTTATAGTCGAGCTTCCGTGCTCAGAGGGGTGCTCTGCTATTTTTGTAGTAGTGGACCGGCTGTCCAAAATGGCCCACTTTTTGCCTTTAAGGGGAACACCATCTGCCACAGAGACTGCCCATCTTTTTATTAAGGAGATAGTCAGGTTACATGGGGTTCCGGCCAATATAGTATCAGATAGGGGGGTCCAGTTCACGTCCCGTTTTTGGAGGGCCCTTTGTGAGATCCTTAAGATTGAGCTGGCCCTTTCTTCTGCATACCACCCCCAAACTAATGGGCAGACGGAACGCACCAACCAGACTTTAGAGCAATACATAAGGTGCTTCACGTCCTTTGTGCAGGACGATTGGGTGTCCCTATTACCCCTAGCTGAATTCTCTTATAATAATGCCAGTCATTCAGCCACAGGACAATCCCCATTTTTTGCCAACTACGGTTTTCACTTGTCTTTTCTCCCTGACTTTCTCCCAGAATCTTCAGTCCCGGCAGTCCAGGATACAGCTTCGTTCCTCAGCCGCAACAACAGGATTCTTCAGGAGGCAATCACCAAGGCACAGGAGGACAGCAAAAGATTCTTTGATCGGAAGAGGAGGGGTGAGCTGAACTTGCAGGTGGGCGACCAGGTATGGCTAGCTACAACTAACCTTAGACTTGCTTGTCCCTCTAAGAAGCTTGCTCCCAAGTTCTTAGGACCTTTCCCTGTGAAGAGGAGGATCAATGAAGTTTCCTATGAGCTGTCCCTGCCCGACTCTATGAGAGTCCACCCAGTCTTCCACGTTTCTCTCCTGAAACCCGCTGTGCCCGATCCCTTCCCTGATAGGGGTACAAACCCACCCGGACCTGTCCTGGTCCAAGGTAATGAGGAGTACGAGGTAGAGGCCATCCTTGATTGCAGGAGACGTAGGGGGGAGAGGCAGTTCCTGATTAAGTGGAAGGGGTATGGGGCCGAGAGTAATTCATGGGAGCCAGAATGCAACCTTCATGCCAAGAGACTAATCCGCACCTTTCTTTCTTCCCATCCAGAAAGACAACGCCTAATGGGCACCCGGAGGTTGCCCCTTGTGAGGGGGCAATGTCAGGGCTCTAGCCGCCCTGGGCACCCTAGCCGGAGGGTGCGCGGGCACCTGGGCAGCCCTGGTCCCTCTGAACGCCGGCGCGCGCGTCGGCGCGCGCCGCGGGCGCGTGCACGCGCCCGCGGGACTCGTGCGCGCGCTCCCGTGCGCAAATAGCGGGCGCGCGCGCCCCCGTGCGCGTGCACGTGCGCGATCGGCGCCGCTTTGGCGCCAGTGGCCTTATTTAAAGGGGACAGCTGCCTGCATGCGGCGCTGTCCGTCTCAGCTCCCACCTGTGACCCCAACCTGAACCTGTCTGAGCTCCCTACCTGTGACCCGGCTTGTTTGACTCCGCTACTTTCTCCGTTCCTTGACCCCGGCTTGTTTGACCCTGCTCTGGACTGTGTTACTGTTGCTGAACCCCCGGCTTGCCTCCTGACCATCCTCCTGCCTGCCGTCCTTACCTGTCTGCCTTACCTGTTGTGACCCGGCTTGCCTGACCATCCCTGCTCCAGTGTCCCTGCACAGGTCTTCGCTGCTGCCGTCATCTGCTGATCTTCTGCCGTTGCTGTCAGCTACTTCAGCCGTCTGCTGCTGCTCCTGTTGTCGGTTTACCTCCTGCCTCCTGGTTTTCTGCCGAACCTTCATCTGCAGACCTACCCTCTGAGCAAGCCCTGCATCTACCCTGCATCAGCCTGCTGCATCCACACGGACACTCCTACCCGCTGAGTTCACGGCTACGCTGTCCCCAATCCAGCAGGCCCTGAACCAGAGTCGTAAGAGAGGTCTCCAACCATCAAGTCAGGCTCAGCACTACCAGGTACCTAACACTCCCGCTGTTCTGCCTCAAGTGCCTTGTCCATTATTCCACAAAGCGTGTGCTCCAACAGGAAGACAAGAGGGACAGTATCACTGATGCATGCATTGTCGCTGCTCACCATTAGGGATGAGCTTTAGGTTCGGGTTCGAACATGAGTTAGACTTAAACATTGGCTGTTCGCCCGTTCCCCGAAAACCAAACATTATGGGCTGTTCGCGCCAAATTGGATCGGCGTGTAACAGCCCATAATGCACTGCGGGAGCGCAGTGCATTGCTGTATGATGATTGGCCAAAGCATGCACCATGACCTGCATGCTTTGGGCCAATCCCAGCGCCTTTTGATAAGACAGCCATAATTGGCCAAAGGCAGGGTACCTTTGGCCAATCATGGCTCAGGGGGACTAAGTCCACGCCCCACACTATATAAGACAGCCTGCACGTCGGCCCCGTGTAGTGTGGTGTTGGCATTAGGGATGGGCTTTATGTTCGGGTCGAACATGAGTTTGATTCGAACATTGGCTGTTCGGCGAATAGTGAACAATTTGGGGTGTTTGCGGCAAATTCGAAAGCCAACCCTCTCCTCCAATCCCTACACTGGCTCCCAATCACCCAGCGAATTAAATTCAAAATACAAACCACAACTTACAAAGCCATCCACAGCTCTGCCCCGAGCTACATCACCAATCTTGTCTCCAAACATATCCCAAACCGTCCTCTCCGCTCTTCTCAAGATCTCCTCCTGTCAAGCTCTCTTGTTTCCTCCTCCCATGCTCGTCTCCAGGATTTCTCCAGAGCCTCTCCTATCCTCTGGAACTCGCTACCTCAACCTGTCCGGCTATCCCCTACTCTAGCTACCTTCAGGCGATCCCTGAAAACTCATCTCTTCAGGGAAGCCTATCATGTCTCCAACTAATCTTCTACCACTTCCATCAGCTCATTCCCCCACAGTTACAACCTTTTGTATCACCTCCCCACCCTATTAGATTGTAAGCTCTTCTGAGCAGGGCCCCCTTAATCCTCTTGTATTTTATTGTATTATAACTGTATTGTCTCCCTTTTATATTGTAAAGCGCTGCGTAAACTGTTGGCGCTATATAAATCCTATAATAAATAAATAAATAATAAGCCTTTAAAAGTCTTCGGGAGAATTCAATAGTGCTAATTTTAAAGGCTTATATGCATGGTATTGTCATAAAAAGTGTTAGGGGACCTGGGTCCTGCCCCAGGGGACATGTATCAATGAAAAAAAGTTTTAGCCCGGGTTCACACCAGTGCAGTGCGAATTCCAGCTACATTTTCTCTGTGAAGAGAAAATGTAGCCGTTCAGCGGTGCCGCTCCGTTCTATCAGCGCATCAGCTGAGCAGGGAGAGGAGGGGGAGGTGTAGTGAGAAGGAGAGATTTCTTGTTCAGAACGGAATGCATTTGCGAATCAGATGCGTTCCCATAGAGATCAATGTGCTTGTAATTCGCACCGCAATGCCCAGAAAACGCCCTCTTACTGCGTCAAAGTACCCAGATTAGTGGGTCCCACCCTAGTCATAGAATGAAAGATCCTGAATCTCAACCATGGGAGCCAAAACTCCTCTATGTGGGAGAACTGAAGGGATTCCTCCTATCCCGTGAAGGGTCTGGTATGGATTGTGAGGGGCACCCCTACGCCATTTTTTTTTTTTACATTTTTTGGCGTGGGGTTCCCCTTAATATCCATACCAGACCTGAAGGGCACAATTTTTTTCAAATTTTGGTTCTGTGGGGAAATCCCATGCCGTTTTTATCAATGAACTTTTATGTGTATTGCCGGACCGACAATTCTTTATAGCCGCTAGCGATAGTACTTTTAAATTACTTTTTTTCCTTTAGAAATATCATTTTGCACTCGGACTGTTCTCAACACGGGAAACATGCGCCACTTTACAGGGATACTAGAGACACCCCCCAGGTACGAAATTTAAAGGAATATTACACTTTTATTGATTCACTTTAAGCATTAAATCACTGCTCTCAAAAAAAAACTTCCATTTTTTAAAACTTTTTTTTGCATTGATACATGTCCCCTGGGGCAGGACCCAGGTCCCCAAACACTTTTTATGACAATACCATGCATATAAGCCTTTAAAAATTAGCACTTTTGATTTTTCATGTTCGTGTCCCATAGACTTTAACGGTGTTCGAACAAAGTTTTTGCGTGTTCGCATGTCCTGGATGCGAACCGAACCGGGGGGGGGGGGGTGTTCGGCTCATCCCTAGTTGTCGTGGAAGAAAAAGAAAAAGAAACTTGGGACTTTGTATGAGGCAGTGACCGGGTAAGGTCGGTTGCCTCCATCACCTATCTAATGAATGCAATTAGCGAACGGGGGGCTGGGACTTTAAATGAAGCAGACAGGTGTGAAACATTTAAATTTATTGAAAATTTAATGGTAAGTAGCATGAGGGTAATCATGAGCAGGGCTTGACAAATTTGCTTGGAATCTAGGAGCCAGCTAAAAGTTAGGTGCCAGTTTTTTTTTTTTTAACGACATGGAGACGAGTGAGGGAAGATGGCCCCCACCCGTCTCCAAGTCATTGCAGGGCAGAAGCGACTTCAAATCGTCACTTCCGCCCATATATAAAAAAAATATAAATATAAAAATATAAAAAAATATAAATATAAAAAATGATTTTAATTTTTTTTCAAATGACAATTTTTTATTTTTTTACTATTGCATTTTAGTGTAAATATGAGATCCGAGGCCTTTTTGACCCCAGATCTCATATTTAAGAGGCCCTGTCATGCTTTTTTATATTACAAGGGGTGTTTACATTCCTTGTAATAGGAATAAAAATGACACAATTTTTTTTCAAAAGGACAGTGAAAAAATTTAAAATAAAAGTTAAAATAAATAAGAAAAAAAAATAATTCTAGCCCTAGAGCTCCTCTGTAGCTCAAAACATGCAACCTGTAGAATTTTTTAAACGTCGCCTATGGAGATTTTAAAGGGTAAAAGTTTGTCGCCATTCCACGAGCGGGCACAATTTTGAAGCATGACATGTTTGGTATCAATTTACTCACCGTAACATTATCTTTCACAATATAAAAAAAAATTGGACTAACTTTACTGGTGTGTTATTTTTTAATTAAAAAAAGTATTTTTTCCCAAAAAAGTGCGCTTGTAAGCCTGCTGCGCAAATACAGTGTGACAAAGTATTGCACTGACCGCCATCTTATTCTCTAGGGTGTTAGAATAAAAAATATATATAATGTTTGGGGGTTCTAAGTAAAGGGAAGGAGATGGGCAGAGAAAAAACAGCTCCATTAGCATTGCTGGGTGTCATACCAACGGCCACCACAAGAGGGCGCCGGATTCTAGAAGGTACCACAGGACTGCACAAGGCCGCAAAAGCCACGGCCTTAATTAACAGCCGGCGTGGTCCATTGCGATCGCGCGCGGGGGGGTGCACTATGGAGACAGGATACCCCCAGCTGTGCTGCCCCGGGCGACAGGTCACTAATTCTAGTCGCCAATGCGACCTGGCGACCGGGGTTTGTCGAGCACTGATCATGAGTACACCAAGGAAAGCAATACTTCCCATTCAATGGATAAACATACAGCAATGACAATTGACCACAATAATACAAATCACAGTTACAAGTGATCATTGAATAAATAAAACAGTAGTTGGCATAAAACATGGCATATAATAGCTCTATGCATTTCGTGGATTCATCCACTCTTCAGGAGCATGCACGTGGAAAACTGAATGCTGTAATATAATAGTAGCAAATAGTAGCAAGGATGTCTGTAAGGTCTGACCCTGTCATGAAAAGGAGGTTTAAAATAAGGTTATTAGAAGTAATATTGCCTAGGATAGAATAGGTGGATAAATTTTCGCGCAAATAATTAATAATGAATAGCAGTTAAAAAAGTTAAAAAGTAGTTATAAAGTGCACTAGTGAATATGTAAAAACTAATAGTGACACCAATATATATAAATGGTCTGGGGATGTTGATGATAATAGCAAATTCTCTATTGCGGCTTGATAAGTGCAGAAAGTGAAAAAACACACAATAAATAGTGACGTGTTGTCTAAATAAAGTGCCTAGTGTTATAATGATAATACTCCAATATTTGACATATAAAGTTAAAATAAGAAATAGATATAAATGAGGGTATAAATAAAATAAATCACATAAATACCAAACAGTGAGTCGCATAGGTCATAAAAGTGAATAATGATGCAACAAAGTATCAAAAAATTGGCTACACAAATGTGATGCACGTGAGTATGCTAAAACATTATAAAAGTGAAACCAAAAAAATGAATGAACGTGTATCCCACACTCAATAACAAGTGTGTGTGAATGTGAATAGTTCGTGATGATATAAAGTCCAATTAAACTCCAGAATAAAATCAGATATTGCCAAGCTAGTGATATATATGGTCACTGTGATTTCCTTATCGATCATCTATAGTGGGGTATCCTAGATCGGTCTCTCTATTCGCTCACCTCAGTTAGTATTGGGTATCGCCTTTCTGGGATATCCTATATTTCCCAACTATCGATGTCTCAAAGGTGATAGATGTAGATCAGCGTTTTGTCCCTTGTCTTCCCTGTCTCCTCTGGTGGGTTATTCCGTCCAATCTTTCTCCTTAGATAGTTATCTGAGTGGTGTATCTATGGTGCTAATAGTCATGGGCTCATCATGACATAACACTCAGGGGGGTAAGAGGGGACGGGGGACAAACAGGTCTCCACTAGTGTAGTAAGGTAAAATCCAAAGGATCAATTTAATAATAAAAGGGTGTACTCGTACATTTAAAACATGGAAAACTGGCAAAAAGATAAGAAAACTTCACCGGCGTTCTCAGCTGAGAACGCCGGTGAAGTTTTCTTATCTTTTTGCCAGTTTTCCATGTTTTAAATGTACGAGTACACCCTTTTATTATTAAATTGATAATTAAATTGAAAAGTTCCTCCACCTGGCTGCTAGATGTGAAAAAAACGATATTCAAACGGCGGCGCCAAAATGTAATGTAATATGACGCAGCGGTTCCATCGCATAGAGCATGACGCTGATGTGTAGTGCAAGGTGATCCACCCACCCTGTAAGAAGGGGAGGAGGAAGACCCGTAATGTGCATCGCAGTTCCCAAGGTGATGGAGTAATTGCTCCTATCTAACACATGTGACACATGCGACTGCTGGGGATATTGAACTGTTTAATAAGGGGTGGGGAATAAAAGGCCCCATCCCATGGCAATTAGCCAGGTGGAGAGAGGGGGGATTCCTATAATGAATAATCTAATTATTACATGATATACTTGGGTATTAATCAGACCTAAAATGATATCAACAAGCGCGCTTCCATCCCTATTTATTTGAAAGAAGAAGAAAAAAAGAAAACCTAGTTAACGTGGATAGAGAGATAGTGTCATTTAGATTTAGCAGGCATATATATATATATATATATATATATATATATATATATATATATATATATATATATATATATATATTGTAGAGGGTCAGCCTGGGGCAGGGTTAGGAAGGGGTTAATAGAAGAGGGCAGGTACTTCCCCTTCAGACCTGCTTATATTCAGGTGTGTTTAAAATGTCAGAGAGGAGCTGTTTGTGTAGGAGAAAGAGACACAGCCGCATGCTGTGTGGAAGTGTCCATTGCTGGACGGTGTACCTGCTGGGTGAGCTTAAAAACAAACCATATAAAGACTGTATCTTTTTGGAGCCATGAACTGTGAACCATATAAAGACTGTAGCTTTTTGGAGCCATGAACTGTGAGCTGTACCTGCTTCCTAAGACAAGTCTATCTGGCCTTATGTCTGTTTTTTTGTTTGATGTTTTGCTGAATAAAAGCCCTTTTTATTTTTAACGGACTGTCTCTGAGCCCGCTCTTCACCCGCTGATCCCCTAAAATATATATATATATATATATATATATATATATATATATAAGATTGGGATGATCACACTCAAGCGGTAGGTGCCTTTCCAGTGAGTACGCCAGTCCAAAACTGTATTTTAAGTGCATGGTAGCCCACATTAATTAAAGGGAAAAACAAAACAAAAGTCCATCCAGGAATCCCACGCAGGGGTTTAACTTCATTCAGCACTCATAAATGAAAACATACCAAGCCACCTGGCTCTCTCTTGTCAGCAGTTCCTCTGCTTGCTCCCAACAGACTTATCAATTCTTTCCAGCCCCCTGGACTCACTGGCTTCCTTAAGCCCCATACACACGCTCGGACAATCCGCGGACCAGGTCGGTCGGATTTTGTCCGACGTACTTGGTCCGATGTTGGTGTTGCGTACACACGGTCGGACTACGTTGTCGGAATATCCGGTCTGCAAGAACGTCGTGACGTAAGTCGTCGTCCACGAGACTAGAAAAGGCAAGTTCAGCACCACGTCAGGTACCCGTTGGGCTCCTTCTGCTGATCCCGTGTTTATCGAGAGTTAGTCGAAGTTTGGTGACTTAAGATTCGCGCTTCTCAGTTTTCTGACTCAGATCGTTACTGCTCTTCAGTTTGTGCTTGTCGTGCGTATCTGTTTATTAGTGCGTGTAGTCAGTTCGCATTTTTTGGTCATTGCGGCCTATATCTTGATATAGGACGCTTTGATTTGCACTGCTTATTGTCTGCTCGTTTCTGCTATTCAGTTCGTTCTTTCAGGCCTTGCTGTTTATCGGTGCTTTCTGTTTGTCCGTTCTGACCAGCCGACCTTTTGTGACCTTGTGAGCGATGTTTCCCGTGCGTACTCGTCGCCGAGTTCGTGCTGTACGCGGAATTGGTGTCGGGCTTTTAGCTTTGAGCCAAGACCCGTCCATGAACAGAGTGACGAGGAGTATGTGGACCAAGAATTGGTTGCTTCAGCGTGACCAGTTCTCGCACATGCCTTTGCTTCGTGAGATCCGGGAGAATAATCCTGATGATTTCAGGAACTTTCTCAGGATGACGGACCCCGATTTTCACCGTCTTTTGGCTTTGCTGACCCCCTTTATCAGCCGGCAGGATACCTGCATGAGACGAGCCATTACTCCGGAGCAGAGGCTTGTTGCCACGTTGAGGTACTTGGCGACAGGGAGAAGTCTTCAGGATTTGAAGTTCTCTTCAGGTATCTCTCCCCAGGCCCTGGGAATCATTATTCCAGAGACCTGTTCTGCCATCATTCAGGTCCTGCAGGAGGACTATATTAAGGTAACATTTCTACTTGACTATTCCCTTCTATGTATGCTCTGTTTGCTAATGTCTTCTATTTTTGACCTCCTTCCCTAATTACCATGATTGCAATATGCTCTAATATGCTGTGCCCCTTTTCTCCTTCATGCATTTTTCCCTTCACTTACCTCCCCAGCATGCTCTTCTGCCCCAATAGACACCTATGGCCTAGTCACTTAAGCAATGTATTTTGTCTGCTGCATAGTATTGTTTGCCCCCAAACACCCCCTAAAATATGCACAAATGTTTGCTGTGTGGTTTACTTCATGTAGAGCCCCATTAGATTTTTTTTTTTTTTTGGTGGGGGGGGGGGGGGTGGCAAACTCATTAGGAACCCCCCTCCCCCAACTGCTCTGTCAGATGGTACCAATCCTTTATCTGCTGGCTTTCCCAAGGTCCATACACACTATATACCTACCTCTTTATAGTGGGCATCTTTAGGGATGAATTCAGCAAAGCATGTAGTGCAAGGGGCTGCCTCCATACATTCCATTTCCTAATTTTTTGTCTTCTTTCCCTCCTATTAGCTTGCTTGGTAATTTCAGAATGTCACAATGTGCCTGCCTTTTTTTTGGGGGGGGGGGGGGGGGGGGGGGGGGGGGTTGAAATGTTATTTTATCTTTCCTGGGGGCTGCCAATAGTGTTAAGTACAGAGGGTCTGGCCAAACTAGCACACATTATTGAGCCATTTGCCAATCAATGAAGTGCAGAGGGTTACCTGTCCACCACCCCCCCCCCCCCCAAAACCCTAGTTATTGCCAATGGCCCATCAGAAGTGTGGGGATTGATGGGGGGTGAGTAATCTGTGAAGGGGAGCCTCTACTTTTCTGTGCAAATACTTTCCAGCCTCCAATTTTATACAATGCTCTTGTTCCAAGATGTTGATTGTCTAATCTGCTTGCAATGTTTAAGTGCAAAGTGACTAATTTATTTTTCTTGTTTCACTCCACAGTTCCCTTCCACGCCACAGGAATGGCAGACTGTGGCCTCCCACTTTGCCAGCCGTTGGGACTTTCCTAACTGCGGAGGGGCAATTGATGGGAAACACGTCCGCATCGTCCCACCGCCCAACTCGGGGTCCTACTATTATAATTATAAAGGGTTTAATAGTGTAGTGATGTTGGCGGTGGTGTCGGCAACATACGAGTTTATGTATGTGGACGTGGGGATGAACGGCCGGATCTCGGATGGTGGTGCCATTACGCACACGGAGTTCTACTGGCGTCTCCAAAGTGGCAGTCTGTGCTTGCCACCTCCAGAGGAGAATGCCGAAGGACTCCCCTTCGTCTTTGTCGCAGATGAAGCGTTTGCGTTGACTCCCCATGTGATGAGGCCGTTCCCGATGAGGACCCTCACCCCGGACCAGAGGGTCTTCAACTACAGGCTGTCCAGAGCCAGAAGAGTTGTGGAGAACACTTTTGGCATCCTGGCCAGCCGCTTCCGCCTGTTCCTGACGGCATTTAACTTGGCGGAATACAAACTGAACCACATAGTTCTTGCCTGTTGCATATTGCACAACTTCCTCAAAAGACATAACAGGAACTATGTGGTGCCCGTTGGCCCAGATGTGGAGGGCCCTCCAAATGCGGACCTCACAGCCCTTCAAGTGGCACGTCCAGGCTTGCCCCCTCTAAATGCCCGCGTGGTCCGCGAGCAATATATGGAGTACTTTGTGGGTAGGGGGGCCATTGCTCTGCCTGACGATGTGTGAGAGGCATTTTTTAATAAATCTGATATTTTAACCAACCTCGGATTTCTTGTCATTTCAGTCTTCTTTTTAGCTTATTTTACCTTGACATTTTTTCCCTTTGCCTTCGACAGTGGGAATGCACTTTCTGGGCAAAAGAAGGTAACAGTCTCTTCTTCCCAAAAAGATTATTCTCATGTTGTGTGTTTGCTACCTAATCTTTGGTCTAGAGAAGGTTTGTCCTGCATAACTGACACCCAAAATACTCCTTTTCATCACCAGGTCTGACATGTGTGTATTCTCAAAAATGCTGTGCTCCGTGTTTTCGTACAAAGCACTGTGGGTGTCATTTACATAAGTCAAATCCACTATGCTCTACAAGTGCATTGAAAAAGTTCCCTGGGAAAGGAAATTGCAGTGCAAAGTGGATTTGCCTTTAGTAAATAACACCCATTGCCCCCCATATCCTTTACATTTTACATACATAATGCATTGTGTTTTTTAAATAAGGAAGCCACACATTTAGAAAAATAAAAAAGTTTACTTGGAAAACATTCACAAGTGTGTTTACAATCTTCACGCCAAAACTGACAACATCTTGGTTATTTACAACATTGTTTACAAACATTCCGCAATTGGTAAAACCAGGCATGGAGCTAAACAGAACCTATGAACTAGGAAAGTTCTACTTTGTAAAGTGAAGACAAGATCAGACATGACTATATGTTCAAAGTGTGTTTGATCTTGCCTTCATCACATGGGGGGGCCACCCCCTAAAAGTGGAAATTTGGAACATGCACACAATTTGGGTCTGAAAATGGTCATTAGATGGTAAAACACATGCCTAGAAGCTTCAAAAGTGCCATTTTCCATCATGGGGATGAATGGACGTTTTTTGGGGGTGCAACCCCTTCACCACAACCACTTTCGTAGTTCGTAAAGTGTTTGCACCCCCAAAAAAACGTTGGCATTCATCCACCATGATGGGAGCTAGCACATGTGGACACAATGTGTGCATGTTCCAAATTTCACACAGTTTTTAAGTTGCAAATGTGTTCAGAAGCTGGCACAAATGTGTGTTAATTACTTGGTGCGTTTTCATATTTTTCCTAAAACATCAATGATGTTCTTCAATTTTTGTTGAACATCATTGATGTTTTGCTTTATGTAATCTAGATCTCTATTGCAGACCATTATCTCTCCGATGAGTACGTGGGCACTCTCTGTGGTAAAGTGCGATTTTTCATCCACAACATCCACGTCACCTAAAAACCACAAACAAACAAAAATGGGGTTTTGGAAATGAGGCAGCCATACATGGATTAGCTTACTAGTAGCTGTGTTCTCACACACTCACCTGTTGTGGTGACAATTTCTCCAAGTTCGATGATCTCTCCTTCCTCCTCCTCCTCCTCTGCTTCTGCTCTTTCCCCTTTTTTGGGAGGTGTTGGTTTGGGTTTGGGGGTTTCCTCAGAAGGCCCAAGTTTTCGCTCCCCTATGAGAATGTACAAAAGGATGATTTAGCAACACTATCTATTGAGGGCAGAAATAGGAAATGACAAACATTGCTTGAAAGTGACGGACACTATTTTAGTTTGGCCAGTTACAAATGCCAACAACATGAATGTAGTCACTTTGTAAAGGTGCTAAACTGACTAGCTTTTTGGTAGAAGTTTGTGTGATGGAGACACCCCTCTAGTATCCACTGGAGCACATGTGTGGAAAAGCATAATAAAAAGGGGGTTTGGGTGTCCCAGCACTAGTGCTCTAGAGTCCAGATGGGTAAACAGCTACTGGGTGACCTCTCCTTTACATTGAATAAATTGGCTTTACATTCTTGATGACATTTCTAGTGAGACCAAACTTCCTTTACCCAAAAAAAACACCAAACCACGTATTATAAGTGGCCGAACGTTCGAGGTTGCGTACGATCGAATGGACACACACACGACCATGACAGTGGCAGAAAGATCGAGGCTGAGTACGATCGAATGCACAGACGAACCTGAAAGTGGCCATTTTGGAATGTACAACTTTGTAAAAATCAAACCACATGGAGCAGTATGCAAGCAAGAAATCAAACACAAAACACAACTACTTACTTTTTTGAAGAATTCGCTTGATCTTTCTGTACTGATCGGCCTCCCTCAGTTTCAGGTCTGACCAGCGTTTCCTCAGTTGCTCCTTGGATCGTTGTACCCCAAAATTATTGTACAGCCTTCTCACAACTTTAGACATGATCTTGGCCTTGCGGACATTGGGGTTGAGGTAAGGCCCATACTTCCCATCATAGTCGCTCCTCTTTAATATGTCCACCATCTCCAACATTTCTCCAAATGACATATTGGAGGCCTTGAATTTCAGGCTCCGGGATCGGGACGTTTCTGCCTCCGGACTTTCCTCGTCCTCCTCCTCGTTGGGGGGATATTTGGGGCGCACCTGCTGTGTCCACGCCATGTGCTCTCCCCACTGCGCCGTAAAGAGAAGGGGTGGGGAATAGACGAGAAAGATCGTCAGGGGCGGGCGGAGTTTGACGCATGCGCACTGTATATAAAACGTCACACGCCTGTGTCGTAGCCACGATCTGGGAGACGAGGGGAGAGAAAGCTCACGCACGAGACGATCGCTACAAACGAAGGTACAATTTGACGTTGGTACATAACTAGCCTAGACTGATTAGAACTTGAGGCTTCTTTATGGAGAAGATTAGGAGAGTTTAGGCTGACATTATTTATATTGTTTTGTGTGGCGTTGTGTCTTGCAGAGGTGATGGAGGCCTTCTACGACGTCAGCTTTCTCCCCCTCTTCATTGATAAATACCGCCAATTCCCCCTCTTATGGCAACCTAAACATCGGGACTACAGCAACAGACCAAAGAGGTACGCAGCCCTGCTGAAACTTGTGGCATTTGTAAAGCCTAACCTGCCCATGGCAACCGTGGCAAACTTAAAAGTGAAGATCAACAACATGAAGAGTACCTATTTCCGGGAGCGCAATAAGGTCCGGAAGTCCCTAGCATCTGGAGCTGCAGCAGCTGATGTCCATGTCCCCACGCTCTGGTACTATGAGAGGCTCCACTTTCTCAAAGACCAGGCTACTGTCAGGAAGTCACTCTCGACTCTTCCTTGCACGCGTCCTTCCATGCACGCCACCCCTGATGAGGCTTCCGAGGACCAACCTGGGCCTTCCAGTCAGGAATATGTGCAGGTGCCCAGCTTGTTCCAGGTATAGTAGTTTTGTAACTAGTTTGGGGAATAATGAATGATGTTCAGTTAATTCAGGATCCCCAATTGCTTAGTTCCTAACGTGTTTGACATATCAACAGACAGTGGTGTTGGAGACATTTTTGGGAAGAATCTAAACTGCAGGGCTGAGAATTGTATGTTTTTCTATTTGTAAACATTTTGCAACAGTCACTAGATGAGAATTGTGTGTGTTTGATGAACAAATAACTGAAACTATGTCCCTTTTTCATACACAGGAAGACCTCAGCCAGGAGGTGGCTGTGGAAGGTGGCAGTCAGGAGGAGGCAGGGGTTAGTGGCAGCCAAGAGGGGGGTAGGCGTAGGAGCCTGACTGTCTCCCAAGTCTCTCCCCTCCGCCTTCCCTACAGAAGGGCGAAAAACATGGGGGAGGTGGGAGAGTCAGCGCTCCAGCTGATCAGAGATGCCTCAGCCTCCCTCTATGCCACACCCACCTACGAGGAGGCCTTTGCCTCCTTGGTTGGCAGTAAACTTACGGGTATGGAGGCGGGGCAACGCAGCATGTGTGAGGAGGTCATCCTCAAAATACTAAATGAGGGGATGGCTGGGGAGATGACTCCCCTCACACATGTTTGCGAGAGTGACCTTGCTCCGCCTCCTCCTCCTCCTTCTGCCACCCCACCAGCACCAGCACCACGGCGTGGAAGGAAGCGTACAAGGAAGACAAGAGAGTGATGACCTTGATTCAGTCTGGTCTGAGAGAAGATGGAGCCTCTCGTAGGACCAGAGCCTGGGGACCTAGATGGCATCTGCTGCAGTTCCGGATGTTTTGGACTTCAGGACCAGATTGCGCTCCCTTATTATTTAGATAGGTACTCTTCATGCCCCCAATTGTTTAAGCCTGTAAAATGATGGTTGCCGTGGGTGTCCAAGGCTTTGCAAATTCCCCAAGTTTCACCATGGCTGCGTTCCTCTTTGGTTTGTTGCTGAGACCTAAATAAATGTTTTTTGGATTTGAAATAATCATTGACTATTGTGTTTTACTTTTCTACAATGACAGTTTTTCTTTGAGTAGACAGGTACATTTCACTAATCCTAAAGTAGAATTAACAAGGGGCACCAACAACCAACAAACTCCTAGTAAATTTAAGCAAGAAATACAAATGTTAATAATGTGGTTTTGCTAAGTTGAGACATACAACATACAACCCCCCTCCAAAAAACAAAAAAATTCTCCTTCAAATATGTATTCCCAAAAAAAAAATAAAAAAAAAAACATGCTAAAAATATAACAAAGATTCTTTTACGATCTGAGTAAAAATAAACATGTAGTGTATAAATGCTGCAAAGTAATAAAGAACTAAGTTTGTGAGAAGTGAGGGTGAATAGGAGCAGCTAAAAGATGTCATTCTTGTTGCATTGTAAAGAAAAAGAGAATGCGCTGCATTAAAGACATTTTAACATTGCAGCGTGACGAATGTGCTGTGTCGATTAGGAAAGGTAGTTTTACCTGACCGAGCGCTTCCGTCACAGAATTTCTTCTGAGCATGCGTAGCACTTTGTCCGTCGGACAACCGTACACACGATCGGATTTGGTGTGATCGGACTGTGTTGACGGCAAAGTTTTCCAGCAGGAGATAAGACTTTGTCCGTCGGACAAACCGACGAACACTGTCCGATGGTGCATACACACGGTCTGATTTTTCAACAACCTTGTCCGATCGGACAGAATCCATGAAAAAGTCCGACCGTGTGTATGGGGCTTTAGTCTTTCCAACTCTCAAGGCTGGCCAGCCTTTTCCAGTCCCTGGGCAAAGAATCCCCCTTACACAGGCTACAGTCTCCCAAAGGGCAGACCACTCTCCAGACACAGGTCTGTCTTCACACAGCAGCAGCAAGCTGCTCACACTCCACCTTCCTTCCACCTTCTGCTCTCAACAGCCCCTGGTTATATGGGCTGTGTGCAGCTGGGCACACACCCTGCTTGCTATCCTCAAGACCCGGACACAGGGTTGGAGATCCTGTCCCACCCACGACTCTCAGGGATCTCCAAACTACAGAATCCCATCCAGAACTAGCAAAACTTGGAGAAAACTGACAGAGCAGTTTTCTCCATTTAAACTGTACACTCTGTATCAGTCTGCAGATATGCAAACGCTCCAATTTCATAGGGACAGAGCCTCGCTCTGCCACAATATTTATATATATCTATATCTATATATATATATATATCTATATATATATATATATATATATATATATATATATATATATATATATATATATATATATATATCCACTGTATCCAGTTTAGCTATATCTGACTACAGGCTGTTCCTGGTGTACTTTTTACTGTGCACCCATAGTGCAGTTGCTACTAATTTTCTGGTGGTGTACTGTACACAGTGCACCCATAGTTGCTATTACACTTCTGTTGGTGTACACAGTACTGTGCACCCCTAGTGCAGTGCAGTTGCTACTACTTTTCTGGTGGTGTACACAGTACATTCAGTACACCCATATTTGTTATTACACTTCTGTTGGTGTACACCAGGGATCTGCAATTAGCAGGCCTCCAGCTGTTGCAAAACTGCAAGTCCCACCATGCCTCTGCCTTTGGGTGTCATGCTTGTGGCTGTCAGAGTCTTGCTATGCCTCATGGAACTTGTAGTTCTGTAACAGCTGGAAGTCCACTAATTGCATACCCCTGGTGTACACAGTACCGTGCACCCCTAGTGCAGTTGCTATTACTTTCCTGGTGGTGTACACAGAACATAGCGGACCTCTCCTTGCTCCTCATCAGCTGTTATCTCCAACCCCACTACACCTCCAGTCCTCTCAGGAACCTGCACTGAGAGGAATGAAGGTATAGAAATAGGTGTCCCAAGTACTTGCGGCCAATCTGCTAGCGGTACACCAACATCGGATTTTAGCAGGCAAATTTCCCTACCCCAGTTGCTAAACCGTCAAAAGAAATTTTGCCCTAGCGTCTGTATGCTAGCTTGGCCAAATTTGTAGCGCTGCAACTGCTGCCTTTTCAGCTGGTAGTCTCTGCCCTCTTTCATGAATTTGTGGAATGTGTGGCACCTGCCATTTCTTTTCACAGAAGGCCATTCTGGCTCTCTACCAGCATGTGGAAGGCAATGTCTTGGCTTTGTTGGACAGGTTGGACAGCAGTAAGGTGCATATTACTTTCTACAATTTGGCACTGCGCTGCTTTAACTGTCCATCCCAGAAGTGCGCTTTGGAAGGGGCCTCCCTAGAGGCAGGTTGGTCACCGGAGAGGAAGCTTGTGAGATCTAACAGCACTTCTGCTGTTCAACTAAGCCTAGATTGACCCCCCTGAATAAGGGCGGTCGCTGGCTTTCTGGTAAGCCTCCATTGTTTTACTGTATAGTGATGGGGCAGCACAAGCGGTGAAAACGCATATCTATGATAACTGCACTCTGGATTCCTTCTGGATATTTCACATATGAACTATTTGGACGTTTCATTTATGAACTTTTTTTTGTGTTATTAAGCACGTTTGCTGATCTACACAGTAATCTTATCACTTTAGGATTATTAAGGATACACTGTTTAGTGTATTGTGAATGATCACATTCACATTTATTGCACCATTTCAGGAGTTTTGTTACTCATTGTTTGTTTATTATCCAGCGCTCTACTCTCTTTCTATATTTTTACCATTGTGCCCTATATCAGGGTTTTAGTGTTCAGCTGCAGGATATCCTTCATGGTTTACTTCACATTTTTTGATTAATTATTTCTTTATACACCTAGCACAATTCTCTCTTCTTTTTATTTTTGTCAGGTGCATATTACTGCTGACTCATGGTCCAGCAAGCATGGACAGGGATGTTACCTTTCTTTCACGGCACACTGGGTAACTTTGCTGGAAGCTGGAAAAGATGCAGGACAGGGTTCAGTATTGTTGAAGCTTGTTCCACCACCATGCCTCCAAAATGCTAGTGGTGATTCTGCCACAGCTCTCTCCTCCACCCCCTCCACTTCTTCTTCCTCTATGGCCTCTTCCTCTTCAGATTTCTCCTCTGAACCAGCGGTGCTCCATAGGCGTTCAATGGGCTAAGCAAGCACTTGGGCAAAAAGATGCCATGCAGTGCTTGTGTTGGTCTGCTTAGGGGACAGGAGCCACACTGGGGCAGAGATTGTCAGCTATGCAGGGGCAGGCTCAGAGGTGGTTGACACCATGCCAGCTTCAGCCAGGAATGGTTGTATGCGACAATGGCACCAACTTCCTTTCCACCCTCTGACAGGGACACTTGACCCATGTTCTCCGTTTGGCTACGTCCTGAATTTGGAGGCAGGCCAGGAAAGTCTGTGGTAATTTCCGCCGGTGATATAATGCCAGTGCTCGGCTGGCTGACATTCAAAGAGAATGCAACCTGCCCAAGAACCGCCTCATTTGTGACATGCCCACCAGGTGGAACTCAACGTTGGCAATGCTGCAGCAGCTGCACACACAGCAGAGGGCCATCAATGAGTACCTGTGTGAGTATGGCACCAGGACAGGGTCAGGGGAGCTTGGCTTTTTTTTTCGCCACGCCACTGGCTAATGATCAAGGATGCATGCGCTGTCATGTCACCATTTAAGGAGGCCACGAGGATGGTGAGCAGTGACAGTGCATGCATCAGTGATACTGTCCCTCTTGTCTTCCTGTTGGAACACACGCTTTGTGGAATAATGGACAGGGCACTTGAGGCAGTGGGAGGAAGAGGAGGACTTCCTTACCTCTCAAGGACCCCTTTATCCAGATGCTAGTATTCCTGCAGGCCCATCGATCACACAGGAAGAAAAATAGGAGGAGGAGGAGGAGGAGGATTGTGTCAGCATGGAGGTGGAGGATAACACTCAGCATCAGCAGCAGTCTTCAAGGGATCATTTTCAGTCCCCAGAAACTCATGGAGTTTTACGTGGCTCAGAGGAGGTGGTTGAGGATCATGTAATCCTTAGTGTCCCGGAGGACTCAGGATCAAATGCCTCTGCCGTCTTACTCTGCATGGCCTCCCTGATCCTGCAAAGCCTGCTAAAGGACCCTAGGATTCGTGGTATCAAGGAGAGGGATCATTACTGGCTGGCAACCCTTCTTGATCCACGTTACAAGGGTAAGGTTTCAGAACTTATCCTGCCTGTGCAGAGGGAGCAGAGGATGAAACATTTTGGGAGGCCTTGCAGAAAGGTTTGTGCAATGCGTTTGCAGAGCCTGGGAGGTTACAATTTCCTGGTGCTGAACAACATGTTGTTGAGGGCTCGTTCAGTCCCAGAAAGAGCGATGGAGAAGATGCCTTCAGGTAATTCTTCAGTCCTCAGCGCCCAGGTCTGATTGGTTCCAGCAACCATTGCCAGCGTCTGAATTACATGGTGCAGGAATATCTAGGGGCAAAATCAGACTTGGAGACCTTTCCACCAGAACATCCACTGGGTTACTGGGTCTTGAGGATGGACCACTGGCCAGAGCTGGCTCAATATGCAATTGAGTTACTGGCCTGTCCTGCATCCAGCATTCTTTCTGAATGCACATTCAGTGCTTCTGGAGGCTTTGTAACCGATCAGAGTGCGCCTGTCCACAGACTCTGTTAATCGGCTCACATTCATAAAAATGAATCAGTCTTGGATCACCAGCTACCAAGCACTTTTTTTTTGCATCAGTAGGCAGCCAGAAAGATGCACTGACTCAAGCAGACATAACCCTATCCGCCTAGAGTCAGAAGTATCACCACTGGTGTGAAATTTACTGGACTGCTAAACCATGAAATGCGTAACTCATTATTACCAAAGTTTATATTTTAAGAATCTTGCGCATATACATGGTGAAAAAAACATGAAAAAGGAAATACTTATGGACATCTTTAATTATCTATTTCTTGTCAAATTATCCCCCTATCCTCCCCCCCTCCCCCCCGGATCTGTTTTCCCCGTTATCCTTATAATTTAATCTATGTCTAGCATTCCCTGCGCATATATTTCAGACCTCTTAAGTTCCATTTCAACCAAGTAGATCTATACGCTTCAGTACGTCCTTGATCAGCTCCACAGAGGTACTCCATATTACTTATGTGTTCTACTCTCTGTAGCCATTCTTTTATGGCTGGTTTCATTGTACACCGCCATTTTTTAGGAATGAGCCCCTTTGCAGCGTTAAGCAAGAACGGGACCAGCGTTTTCTTATATTGTCACTGTTTTCTTTGTGCCATGGAACAGACGAGTCCAGGGGTGTAGCGGAATATTTTCCCCTATTATCTTCTCAATATAGGTTAGTATTTCTTGCCAGTATTCCCTTATCAACGGCAATCCCACCATATGTGCATTGTTGTTCCTATTTGGTTACAATTCCTCCAATATTGGGGGGAATTGGTTGGGTGGATTTTATTAAGTCTAGCTGGGGTCAAGTGCCAACGCACCATACATTTATAATTTACTTCAATCGAAGTTATATCTGATGCGAAATTGTGTACTGCACCTATTACTTGTGTTTCATCTAATTTTATAGCCATCATGTTCCCATTTATTGATAAAAGGTAGTGTCCCATGACCTTCTAAGTCTGTTAGGATTGAATATATTTGGGATATTCCATGTCTTATTGAAGTTTGTCTATTACAGAGTGTTTCGAATGGGGTTAATCTTTCCTCGTCTCTAATTGGTTGGGGGATTGTACTTACAAAATGCTTTATTTGTAGATATTCCCATTCCTTTAAATAATACCACCCGTGAGTCCTAATTGGGTCTTGTCATGTAATAATTTTCCAGTGCCTTATGATGTCTTTTGTGCAGATTTGTCCATTTGTGTCCCATTTCCTGGGATAAAAAAAATTAGTGCATGATAATGGAATTAAAGGGGAGTTATATTTCCATTTTTCTTTTTGGTGCAGTGTATCCCATATTTTAAGTGACGTTTTAGTTAGTTTGTGCATATTTATACTATGTGCTCTAAATTTAGGTGGGATCCATATAGCTTTTGAAAGTTGTGTCGTATACAGTGTGTCCTCCAGCTTTACCCATCTCTTATTAGTATTTAAGTTCGCACATTCCACCAATCTTGTTAAGATAATTGCCTTATAATACCTTTCTACGTCTGGGCATGCCATCCCTTCTTTTCTTTTTTTCCTACTCAATAGGTTATTATTTACCCTGGCTTTTTTATTCTGCCATATTCTGCCATATATATTTCAGAATTATAATTTTCATTACTTTAAAGAAGCTAGATGGTATTTCAATCGGGAGCATCTGAAATGTATATGTTATCTTCGGTAATATTACCATTTTTAGTATATTTATTCTGCCCAGCAATGAGATTGGTCTCTTCTCTATTTTCTTTAACTCTGTTCTAATTTCGTTGAGTAGCGATAAATTATATTAATTTAACTTCTAGAAATGCTATTTCTTTTCTTTCCCAAGTGAAGGGGAAATTCTTGTTGCAATAGTCTTACTTCTTTTTTTTCTAAGCCCATATTCAATATTACCGTTTTTATGGGATTAATCTTAAAGTTTGAAAGAAGGCCATATTGTTTCAGTTCTTTTATCAAGTTGGGTAGGGACAGCCTTGGTTCGGTCATATATAGGAGTATGTCGTCTGCATATGCCGCTAACTTATGCTCTTCCTCTCCCATTTTTACTCCAGCTATATCTATATTGTTCCGTATTTTATTTAGTAACGGTTCCAATGCAATTACATACAGAAGCGGTGAGGGGGGACATCCTTGCCTTGTACCATTAAACATTTCAAAAGCAGACGACATACTCCCATTGACCCCCACCCTGGCTGTAGGCTGTTTATATAGGTTCCTAATCCATCCCATAATTCTTGGTCCCAACCCTATGCTCCGGAGTGTTTCAAACAAATATCCAATCAACTCGGTCAAATGCCTTTTCGGCATCGATCGATATTACAATCATCGGGTGCCTTCCTTCTTTTTCTTCATTAGTGATAGAGTTCTTATACTGTTATCCCTCCCCTCTTTCCCTGGTACAAAACCTGTTTGATCGATATTTATAAGGTCTGGCATAACGTTTTTTTAATCTCGATGCCAGCACTTTCGCATAAAATTTTGTATCTGTATTTAATAGTGCAATTAGATGGTAGCTAGAACAAATGTTTCTGTCTTTCCCTGGTTTTAATATAAGTGATATATTTGCAAGGAGAGATTCCTTTCTTATTTCTTCCTTTTCCCCTATGCTGTTAAAATATTTGCATAGTTTTGGAACTAAAAGTTCCTTAAATCTTTTATAGTATTTTATTGGAAACCCATCTGGGCCTGGGCATTTCACCCTTGGAGTTTCTTTTAATGCTTTATAAATTTCTTCCTGGGTGATAGGAGCGTCCAATAATTCCGAACTTTCTGTTGTTATTTTCGATAAATTAGACTCCGCCAAGTATTTCTGTATTCTCGTTTTTCTAAGTTCTTCCTCTTGTTTTGTCTCCCTAGATCTTATTGCATATAGGGCTCTATAATATGTTTTAAACACTTTTGCAATATCCGTTGTTTTATATTTCTGTTCCCCTTTTTAATTTTTTATCTTTTCAATATAATTTGAAGTTTTTTTTGCTCTAGATATTTTAGCTAAATGTTTCCCAGGTTTATTACCCCACATATATCTTTCTTTGGCCATGTTTTTAAAAAGTTTTCTAGTTTCTTGTTCCATAATATCATTTAATTGACCCCTTTTTATAATAATCTTCTGTTGTGTTTCTCTATCTAATAGTGTTTTATGTTTTAATTCCAATTCTTGAAATTCCTTTACCACATTTATCCTTCTTGTTTCTCTTTCCTTCTTTCTCCATGCGCCTATGGAGATCAGTTTTCCCCTGATATAGGCCTTGTGAGCCTCCCAGAGTATTGCTCTTAAGACATCTGGCGTGTCATTTATGGTAAAATATTGTTCAATCTCGGTCTGTATTGTTTTTCCGATTTCTTCGTCATCTATTAGGTCTTTATTTAATCTCCAAGAGCCCCTTTTCTGATCCACTTCTTTAAATATTAACTTTACTGTCACCGGAGCATAATCAGAGGCAGAAATAATTTCAATTGCCGCCTCTAAATCCCTTTCCAGTAAGTCGTGGTTTAGAAAAATATAGTCCAATCTGGAGTACGAGTCGTGCACCATTGAGTAAAATGTATAATCCTTTTTCGTTGGATATAATGTTCTCCATGTGTCAACCAATTGCTGACTATGCAATTTTTTTAAATTCATTTTAGATGTTTATTTTCTCTAGATCGGTGCACGAGATGTACTATCCAGAACTTCATCTACATGGAAATTGAGGTCACCCGCTAAGACCAAGTGACCAGATTTAAAATCGCTTAGCATGTTAAGAATCTTATTTAGGTATTTTTTTGGGCGATTGTTGGATCAGTAAACATTTGCTAAAGTGTATTTTTCACCCTGAAGGATGCCCTTCAGGAACAGAAAATGCCCATCTGGATCACTTCTCCTATCCTCCAGGGTGAAATTGATGTTTCTTGCTATCCCAATAGCTACTCCCTTTGCTCTACTAATCGGGGAATATGCGTAATACCATGTTGGAAATACACCTGAATACATTTTAATATTTGAGTCCAATGCAATATGCATCTCTTGTGAGAAGACTATATCTCTCCTATACATTTCTAATTCTTTTAATATTTTATGTCTTTTTTCTGGGGAGGACAGTCCTCTTATATTATATGTAATGAACTTGATGTCTGTCATATTTAAATTTTGTTAATCTTCTTACTTGTTGACTAGGGATGGGCCCGGTGTTCGATTCGAACCCACGTTCGAATCGAGCACCGGGCGTTCGCCCCGCTCGGCGAGCCCAGAACTATTTGGGCCGTTCGCATCACATTCGTGTGATGCGAGTGGCCCGCAATGCATTGCGCCAGGCGCAGTGCATTGCTGGCTGATGATTGGCCAAGCATGCACTGTGACCCCACATGCTTGGCCAATCACAGCGCTGGCAGCGAGGAGAGCAATAATTGGCTACAGGCAGGACGCCTGTAGCTAATTATAGCTCAGGGGCTTTAGTACACGTCCCACTGTATAAAAGGCCTCCACGCCGTCGGCCTAGTGCACATGTGTTCCGGCTTTGATTCTGAATAGGCAGACTGCGGATGCTGATGGTGATTCATTGCTGATTCATTGCTGATTCATTATCATTACTACTGAAGTGAATACTGATCATTTCTGCTGATTGTACTGCTGCTGAGTGGTGACATTATCTGCTGCTGAGTCTAACTGATTTGATTCTGGGGATTAGTCTGGTGTGTGCCTGCTGTTAGTACAGCATTGCAGTAGCATCCTCTGTCCTATGCTGTTAGTACAGCATTGCAGTATAACCTTCTGTCCTATTGTGATCCAAGGCAGGCAGGGATTTATAGGAGCTAGTGTGTGTGTCAGCACACATAAAATTACCTCAGCCTCTGTATCTGCTCCATCTCCAGGAGCTAGCTAGCTTGTGTGTGCTCTGTTAGTACATCACAAATAAAACCACCTTAGCCTCTGTATCTGCTCTAAGGCCCAGTTGTTGTCATCGAAGGCAGCCAGGCATCTCCAGGAGCTAGCTAACTTGTGTGTGTGTGCTCTGTTAGTACATCGCACA
This sequence comes from Lithobates sylvaticus, assembly GCA_028564925.1. NCBI lineage: Eukaryota > Metazoa > Chordata > Amphibia > Anura > Ranidae > Lithobates > Lithobates sylvaticus. The sequence continues at coordinate 179,135,390 of CM053038.1, forward strand.
TAAAACCACCTCAGCCTCTGTATCTGCTCTAAGGCCCAGTTGTTGTCATATAAGGCAGTCTCTATCTGCCGTAAGGCCCAGTTGTTGTCATCGAAGGCAGCCAGGCATCTCCAGGAGCTAGCTAGCTTGTGTGTGCTCTGTTAGTACATCACAAATAAAACCACCTCAGCCTCTGTATCTGCTCTAAGGCACAGTTGTTGTCATATAAGGCAGTCTCTATCTGCCGTAAGGCCCAGTTGTTGTCATCGAAGGCAGCCAGGCATCTCCAGGAGCTAGCTAGCTTGTGTGTGTGTGTGTGTGTGCTCTGTTAGTACATCACGAATAAAACCACCTCAGCCTCTGTATCTGCTCTAAGGCCCAATTGTTGTCTTCAAAGGCAGCCAGGCATCTCCAGGAGCTAGCTAGCTTGTGTGTGTGTGTGTGTGTGTGTGTGTGTGTGTGTGTGTGTGTGTGTGCTCTGTTAGTACATCACAAATAAAACCACCTCAGCCTCTGTATCTGCTCTAAGGCCCAGTTGTTGTCATTGAAGGCAACCAGGCATCTCCAGGAGCTAGCTAGCTTGTGTGTGTGCTCTGTTATTACATCACACATAAAACCACCTCAGCCTCTGTATCTGCTCTAAGGCCCAGATGTTGTCATATAAGGCAGTCTCTATCTGCCGTAAGGCCCAGTTGTTGTCATCTAAGGCAGCCTCTATCTGCCGTAAGGCCCAGTTGTTGTCATCTAAGGCAGCCTCTATCTGCCGTAAGGCCCTGTTGCTGTCATCTAAGGCAGCCATCTGCAGGAGTTAGTGTGTGTGCTGTGTGACTCCAGCACAATATTCACTACCCACTACAATGCCTGGAAGACCGCCAAGGAGAGGCAGACAGTCCCGAGGCAAGAACACAGGGCAAGCAGGCTCTGTTTCTAGAGACAACAGTGCTGGTCATGGACGTGGACGTGGTCGTGCATCGTCATCAGCACATGGCCATGGGACACGCTTGTCCTTGTTTTCGGCAGCTGGACATGTTGAGCCACATCATGCCGAAGGCTTGGTAGAATGGATGACCAAGCCCTCCTCATCCTCCTCATCCTCTCTCACCCAGGCTCAGGGTACTGGCAGAGCAGCTGCCAATGCGTACTCAATGGCATCATCGGGCACCCCTTCCCTAGACCCACCATGACCTCCTGAGGAGTCCCCCGAACTGTTTGAGCACAGTGTTGGGTACATGCTCCAGGAGAATGCCCAACGTTTTGAAGGCTCGGAGGATGATACCCAGCTAGAGGAAGGCAGTAGCGTGTGCGCAGAGAGAGGGGATGCTCACGGACAGCAATCTGGCAGTCATGTTTCACCAGCTGCAGCTTACTGCCAGGTTTGCTCCAGTGGTGAAGAGGGAGGGGATGATGAGGTCACTGACTCCACGTGGGTGCCTGAAGGGAGAGAGGAGGAGGAGGGGGAGGAGGAGGCGGCGGCTCATGTCCAACGAGGCAGGATGCCCTCCGGAGGCCAGCTAGAGGCCAGCACACCAACTGAATCACACCGCAAAGCTCCGCCTGTGCAGGGCGCTGCCTCTGCACGTTATCACAAAAGTTCTTTGGTGTGGGCCTTTTTTGAGACGAGTGCATCAGATCGCACCACTGCTATTTGCAACATATGTCTCAAGCGTATTTTGCGTGGCCAAAACATCAGCCGCTTGGGCACCACAAGCATGACCAGACATATGTCGACCTGCCATGCAGCTCGTTGGCAAGCGCACATTAAAGACCCACACCAAAGAACAAAGCGAACCTCTCCTTGCTCCTCACCAGCTGGGATCTCCAACCCCACTATATCTTCAGTCCTCTCTGAAAGCTGCTCTGAGAGGAATGAAGGTGTAGAATTAGGTGTGTCACAGCCAAGTACTTGCAGTACACCGACGTCCGATTCTACCAGGCAAATTTCCCTGCCCCAGCTGCTGGACCGTCGAAAGAAGTTTACTCCCAGCCATCCACATGCCCAGCGGTTGAATGCTAGCTTGGCTAAATTGCTAGCACTTCAACTGCTGCCTTTTTCAGTTGGTAGACTCGGCCCCCTTCCGTGAGTTTGTTCAATGTGCGGTTCCTCAGTGGCAGGTTCCCAAACGCCACTTTTTCTCACGGAAGGCGATTCCGGCTCTCTACCGGCATGTGGAAGGCAATGTCCATGCCTCGCTGGACAGGGCGGTCAGCGGTAAGGTGCATATTACCACTGACTCATGGTCCAACAGGCATGGACAGTGATGTTACCTGTCTTTCACGGCCCATTGTGTCACTCTATTGGCAGCTGGGAGGGATGCAGGACAAGGTGCAGTAGTGTTGGAGGTTGTTCCGCCACCACGCCTCCAAAATGCTACTACTGGTTGTGACACACCTCTCTCCTCCACCCCCTCCTCTTCTTCTTCTTCCATGGGCTCTTCAAGTGCTCTGTCCTCGGAACCAGCGGTGCTCCATAGGCGTACAAGGGGCTACGCGAGTATGCAGGCAAAAAGATGCAATGCCGTGCTTGCGCTGGTGTGTTTGGGGGACAGGAGCCACACTGGGGAAGAGGTTCTGGCACCTCCGAGAGGTGGTTGACGCCACACCAGCTTAAGCCAGGAATGGTGGTTTCTGACAATGGCACCAACCTCCTCTCTGCCCTGCGACAGGGGCAGCTCACCCATGTGCCCTGTATGGCTCACGTCCTCAACCTGGTGGTGCAGCGGTTCTTGGGCAGGTACCCAGGCTTACAGGATGTCCTGAGGCAGGCCAGGAAAGTCTGTGTGCATTTCCGCCGATCGTATAATGCCAGTGCTCGGCTGGCTGAGCTGCAAAAGGAGTTGAACCTGCCCAAGAACCGCCTTATATGTGACATGCCCACCAGGTGGAACTCAACGTTGGCCATGCTGCAGCGACTGCACAGAGGGCCATCAATGAGTACCTTTGCGACGACGGCACCAGGACAGGGTCAGGGGAGCTTGGATTTTTTTCCCCACGCCAGTGGAGCATGATCAGGGATGAATGCACTGTCCTGTCACCATTTGAGGAGGCCACGAGGATGGTGAGCAGTGACAGTGCATGCATCAGTGACACTGTACCTCTTGTCCACCTGTTGGAGCATACGCTGCATGGGATAATGGACAGGGCACTTGAGGCAGAACAGAGGCAGGAAGAGGAGGACTTCCTTGCCTGTCAAGGCCCCCTTTATCCAGACAGTGTTCCTTCTCTCCCACCCATCACACAGGAAGAGGATGAGGAGGAGGAGGATTGTGTGAGCATGGAGGTGGAGCCTGGCACTCAGCATCAGCAGCAGCAGTTTTTTAGGGATGATGTACAGTCCCAACAAACCAGTGGACTTGTACGTGGCTGGGAGGAGGTGGCTGGCGATCATGTCGTCCTCAGTGACCCAGAAGACTCCGGACCGAATGCCTCAGCTAACCTATGTTGCATGGCCTCCCTGATCCTGCAAAGCCTGAGGAAGGATCCTCGTATACTTCGGATCAAGGAGAGGGACCATTTCTGTCTGGCCACTCTCCTTGATCCACGGTACAAGGATAAGATTGCGGACCTTATCTTGCCGTCGCAGAGGGAGCAGAGGATGAGGCATCTCAGGGAGGCCTTGCAGAAAGGTCTGTGCAATGCGTTCCCAGAGACTGGGAGGTTACATACTCCTGGTCCTGGACGACGAGTTGCTGAGGCTTCGGTCAGTAGCAGAAGGAGCGGTGGGGAAGGTGGACGTCTGACCGATGCGTTCAGACAGTTTTTTAGTCCGCAGCCCCAAGGTATGATCGGTTCCAGCAACCATCGCCAGCGTCTGATATACATGGTGCAGGAATACCTAGGGGCAAGGTCAAACTTGGACACCTTTCCCACCGAAAATCCTCTGGCTTACTGGGTCTTGAGGATGGATCACTGGCCAGAGCTTGCACAGTATGCAATTGAGCTACTGGCCTGTCCTGCATCCAGCGTTCTTTCCGAACGCACATTCAGTGCTGCTGGAGGATTTTTCACCGATCACAGGGTGCGCCTGTCCACCGACTCGGTTGATCGACTGACCTTTATAAAGATGAATCAGTCTTGGATCACCACCAGCTACCAGGCACCTGAAGCCGATATAACTGAATAATTTATAATGTCACATCCCTTCAAGACTGCCTATGCTGATGCTGAGTGACTGTCCTGTTATGTTCACTGACTATCCTCTTCCTCCTCCTCAATGATCCATTCCTTGATGGCTTGGAAGAACATTTTTGTTTCTGGGTGCCACCACACCAGTGGCTAAGCCCCAATTTTTCAGCCCCTGTGTAATTACAATTTTTTAAGCAATGCTTCACAACAGGTCTGACTGCTGTGCTCCAAGTACAGTATCTTTGAGGGGTTGCAGTGTTGTGGCACCAGCACCAGTGCCTAAGGCACAATTTTTCAGCCCCTGTTTAACAGGGGTGTGTAATTACAAATCTTGATCTAATAGTTCACAGCAGGGCCCATTCCTTCGCCCACCAAGAGTAACTGTGAGGGCTTACAGTCTTGTGGCAACACCGTCCACCACCACCACCAAAGGCCCAATTTTTCTGCCCTGTTCAACAGGTGCATGCAATTACAAATCTTGATCTAATAATTCACAGCAGGGCCAATTCCTGTGCCCACCAAGAGTAACTGTGAGGGCTTACAGTGTTGTGGCTACACCAACATCTAATGGGGCAAATTTCTGCTGAGTATATACGGCAGGCCCCTACTTTTCAAACATCCAACAACTCCACTCCTACGACAAACGGAAGGAGAAAACAGGAAGTGAGAGGAAAATCTACCCCTAGGAAGGGAAATTCTATCCTGTTACATTTAATTTGGGAAAAAAGGTATCTCCTCTCTACTGATTCTTTATCACCAATCCTTGTTTCAATAAAAACCCCACTTTTCCAAAAACATTTGTCATTGGGGCGGAAAGTGAGGTGAAATGTTCTGAACAGATGTGCAAAGACAGCAAATGTTACAGGGGTGATAACCCCTACCTATGTTCTCCAAAAAGCTTAAAAATAGATTTTTTTTGGATGGAGCTACACTTAAAAATGTACCTGTTCAGATTCTACATAAGAACAAACCTACAGTCCCTGTCTTGTTTGCACCGCCTGTATACTGCTGTTCAGAGTATATAGGGTTGTAGGTATAGGGTTTTATTTTGGGTGCAGGTTTCCCCTTAATATCCATACAAGACCCAAAGGGGCTGGGGTGGGGGGGTGATGGGGTAGCCATGCCATTTTTCTCAAGGATTTTTAGCCATATTGCCAGGACAAGACATGACATTAAAGCCGCAAGCGGTTTTAAATGGCTTCTTTTTTTCCTTTACAAATGTAATTTTGTGCAGGGACAGTTCTAAACACGGGAAACACATGCCACTTCACAGGCATTCTTTAGACACCCCCCAGGTACCATATTTAAAGGAATATTTCACATTTTTTTTTCACTTTATGCATCATTAAAATGACTGCTCCCGAAAAAACGTTATTTTTTAAAAGTTCTTTTTGCATTGATATATGTCCCCTGGGGCAGGACCCGGGTCCCCAAACCTGTTTTATGACATTAACATGCATATTGGCCGTTATAATTAGCACTTTTGATTTCGAACGTTCACGTCCATTGTAACGAATAGGGTTCGAAAATTCGCACAAACTTTCGGTCCGTTTTGAAGGTTCTGGTGCGAACCGAACCCGGGGGTGTGTGGCTCATCCCTATTGTTGACGAGAAAAAAAAAAGAAGAAGAACAGGGACAAACAGATCCTACCCACCCTCACCCCCTCCCCCCCTCCCCTTCTACCCACAAAGCCTTTCCATCCCCCCTCCTCCCCCTAGGTCCCTCCCCCCCCTCAGATGGTACCTTGACCCCATGGTCTAGAGCTTGAACTATCGGACTACCATGTCCCCCTGCTCTAATTGACTTGAGGTGGAACTCTGTATAGCGCAGTTGAGAACTGCCTCCTGTTTACTGGTGCGGCGGCTCCCAAACATGCCTGGAGTCCAGGTCCCCTCTTCCCGCTCTTTTAAAGTATTAGTACTAGAACTCCCACCTCCCCGAAGAAGAAGAAGAAGAACCTTTCGGGAACAATCTAATTATTAGTGTTAAGTTACTTTCATGTCCTTTCTTCTGGGCAGATTTCCATTATGGGAATATCCAATTTCCTGCAAAATTCCGGGGTATCCTCCGTGAATCTTAATCTGGCTGTGCGTCCGTTTTTCCTACCAATCAAGCATGCGGGGAAACCCCAGTTATATTGCACATTATTTTCAACCAATGTCGCCAAAAAGGGTTTTATGTCTCTTCTTCTTTTCAAGGTTTCTTTTGATAGATCCTGATACAGTTGGATAGGACTCCGCTCATATTTTAATGGCGGCTTTCCTCTCAGGGTCCGCCAGAGGAAATTTTTATCTTCCCAATGTTCAAATCGCACAATTATGTCTCGAGGTTATTCCTGTGTGAACTCTTTTGCCCTTCCTACTCGATGGGCTCTCTCAATTTTTATTGGATCCATTATTTCCTTGTCCATTAAGGGGTTACAGATCTTCTTTATGATTTCTATTAAATCTTCTTGTTGTGAGGTCTCAGGGACACCTCGTATCCGTATATTTTTTCTTCAGTCCCTATTTTTCTGGTCCTCCAACTTATATGCTTGTTCTTGCTGGACTTTAAGGGATTTAATTTCTGCTTCTAACTTCCCCAAGTTAGTGCTATTAGTTTGCGTTTTCTTTTCCACATCTTCAACTCGTTCAAGGATGTGCCCAAGGTTCTTTTGTTTACTTTCCATCTCTATTTTGAATAATTTTTTAAGGGCCGCAAACATAAATTCAATTTCATTTTTAGTTGGTAAAGAAGGTAAAGAAGGTTTTTCATGCTGTACTTCTTCCTCTTCTATTTCCACGTCTAAGAGTGTCTCTTGGTCTAGAGTTGCATCGGGTAATGTGCCAATCTCTTGTACATTTTTATTCTGAAGTTTCTTCTTCTCCTTCTCCCTCTCCCCCCTCCTCTCCTTACTCTCCGTCTGATTATTTCTTGTTACCTGCTGTTTTTCTGTTAGGGGCTTCTCCGCATTTCCCACCTGTGTGACATATTTATTCATTGGGCCTGGGTTGGTGGTTAGCCTTAATCGAGGTGACTTAGGGGTTGCCCCCCCTCTCGCTGCCTTACCCCTCATTCTTCACACCAACCCTCAACTCTCCAGGACCTCTTTTTATTTCACTATAGTCCGTAGTTTCTTTGATATTTCTTGAGGATACGATTTACTCTTGTGCGATTTTTTTTTTTTTTTCTTTTAAAACGCTTGTAGAGGGATGTTGAATGTTTCCACCTGTCTTCCTTCTGCTGTTATTATCCCCTTTCACCCATCACCTCCCCATATCATCTCTCTCTCTTTAGTAATTTGGGGGGATTTTTTATAGGGAGGCTTATTTTTTCCAATTTTCCTTGTGCTTTTACCACTCTCTTAGCCTCCTTCCCATAGAACCATGTATTCGGGGGACAGTATAATTGTTTATGGTAGTAGTTTTTAGCAATAAATTGGTGGTAACAGTAGTGTCAGTATTATGATTTTTTTATGTATTTTTTTATAACATTTTTAACCTTTATGGTTTCGTCACAAAATGCAATATGTACTTTAGGTACCGTAACTACTGTACTCACCAGCTTCCAGACTCAAATCCCTCTTTTCTTCTAGAGTCCTTGCTTCCCGGGTTCAAGGGAGAAAGGAGGTGTAGGGAGAGGGTAGGAGCCCGTGGAGGATATTGAAAAAAGGAGAGTGACAAGGAGATGAAAAAAAAAGAAAGGAGGGGTGAAAAAAAAAATAGAGCAACTAGGTTTGCAGCAGGAGCAAAGACAGATTGACTGGAAATCAGTATCTTCACATTCTACTTATCTGCAAGGGTTTTCACTTTCACTTTTCAGCCTGTCCAAAGGTCCAATCAGGAGGGCCTCACCTCAAGCCCAGCATTCAATCCAGCTCCGATCCCTCACCTTCTCCCGCGCCCCCCCCCCCCCCCGCAATCCGACCAGTGAGTCGACGAACCGATGACCAGGGGGGCTGGAGAGCGGAGAGACCATTAAGGCAGGGGAAGGAGGTAGAGTACAGGGATCGCACCAGATGTCCAGCGGCTGTTGCAGAGGGAGGGGAGCGGCTGCCGGTGGTGTAATACCAATGAGCTTACGCTCTCCTCTCCTCCTCCGATTCAGCCCCGGGAGACTCTGGAAAGCGAGCGGCTCCAGGCACTCTATGGACATGAACTGCTTACTCTGCTTCTCCAATCAGGTGGGTTTCAGAGAGGACAGTACGGCGAGAGAGGACGCCAGGACGGGGAACGCCAGAGAGGGCGATCGCGGTATTTGCTTTCCATTCATGGAGCTAGAAGAGAGACCTGCTTCGCTCCTACATGCCTGGATTCAAAACTCGCGCCATTGCCAGGCTCCTCCCTCCAGCTACCAAGCACATGATGCTGATGTAACCGATTGATTTTTCTATGGATGTGGGATCCCTTGAAGACTGCATATGCTGGGTAACTATCCTATTATGCTGAATGACTATCCTATTCCTCCTCAATCTTCACGAGGATAGCTTCTAGGAATATTTTCGGTTCAGGGCACCACCACCACTGCCTAAAGCCCAATTTTTCTGCGCGTTTAACAGGGGCGTGTAATTACAATCTTAGATCTAATATTTCACAGCAGGGCCTGTTCCTGCACTCAACAAAAGTATCTGTGAGGCTTTACAGTGTTGTGCCACCACCACTGCCTAAGGCCCAATTTTTAAGCCCCTGTTTAATAGGGGCGTGTAATTACAATTCTTGATATAATATTTCATAGCAGGGCCCGTTCCAGCGCCCACCAAGAGTAACTGAGGGCTTACAGTGTTCTGGTACCACCAACACCTAAGGCACAATTTTCCACAGAGTGTATAGGGCAGGCCATATAGTATATGTATTTATTTTAAAAAATCCGACTTGCAAACGACTTCTACTTACAAACGAAGGGAGACAACAGGAAGAGAGAGGAAATCTACCCCTAGGAAGGGAAATTCTCTTCTTTAAGAGTTAATCTGGGAAAAAGATGTCTCCACTGATGCTTTATTACCACCTAATAACCCCAAATTTTTTAAATCCAATTGTCATTGGGACAGAAAGTGAGGTGAAATATTCTGAACCGGGGCACAGACAGCAAAACAAAATGTTACAGGGGTGATGATAACCCTTCCCTATGTTATCCAAAAAGCTTAAACTGATTTTTTGGCTGGAGCTACACTTACAAAATGTACCTGTTCCAAATTACAAACAGGGACTGTAGGTTTATTCTTAAGTTGAATCTATCTTGTTTGTAACCTGGGGACCGCCTGTATACTGCTGCTGTTCAGATTATATAGGGCCTGGGGGCCCCCACACCTTTTTTTTTTTATTTGGGTGCGGGGTTCCCATTAATATCCATACCAGACCCAAAGGGCCTGGTAATGGGGGGGGGGGGGGGACATTGCATTACAGCCGCAAGCAGTTTTAAATGACTTTTATTCCTTTAGAAATTTCATTTTGTGCAGGGACAGTTCTAAATACGGGAAAAATGCGCCACTTTACAGGCATACTATAGTCACCCCCCAGGCACAACCTTTTTTTGCATTGATACATGTCCCCTGGGACAAGACCCAGGTCTCCAAACACTTTTTATGACTAACTTGCATATTAGCCTTTAAAATTAGCACTTTAGATTTTTAACGTTCGAGTCCCATAGACTTTAACGGTGTTCGCACAAATTTTTTGCATGTTCTGCCGCAAATCGAACAGGGGGTGTTCAGCTCATCCCTAATAACCATCTTTGTGGCCTCCTCAAATGGTGACAGGACAGTGCATGCATACTTGATCAGTGGCCACTGGTGTGGGGAAAAGAAACCAAGCTCCCCTGACCCTGTCCTGGTGCCATACTCACACACATGGGCATAGCATAAGGGGTTGCAGGGGTCACAAACGCAACCCCGACCCTTGCTTCAGGGGGCCCCTGCAGCCTCCCAGTCATATTATCATATCCTCCACAAAATCCAGCTCCGATCTGCCCTAGGGCCCCACAGCCACGCTCCAGTTTGCCTTCCACAGTCCACACCCCTCTGTTCCCATTGGCTGGGGAGAAGCTGTGATCCATTTCCTGAATGGAGAGGAGCCCAAGGTGAGAACAGCCCAGGATGGGAAATGTCTGTGATGTGTACTGGCAACATGGAATGGTAACCAAATTAAGCGAGGCAAGAGGAGGAGAGTGATGTCCTGTAGCCACGATGGGACCGATGTCACTGATGAGGTATGACACTGCTCAGTGTCTTCTAGTCACCAGCTGGGATTCTCTGTACCCCCCCCCCCCCACCCGGGGATGTCTACTTACCCCCACTTCCCTGACAACTGTGGAAAAGACGCACACCTCCGGGAGGTGACCTTCCCCCAACACTGACAAAGAAACCTTCAGAAATTGCTAAAACAAATCCCTTAACACCTCCTGAGGGGCTGCAGGCTCCAGATTTTATGTCACATGGCTTTGCCCTCCCAGATCTAAATACCTAAATGCTATGCCTGGCTGCTGAGCTCATTTCCCATTACAGCACTCTATACTGCGCCTCCTCCGCAGGGCTAAAATCACATTCATTTACAACACAGCCAGTTAGCCATGATCTGCACAGGGTGTATCTGCTTACTGTAACTACACTGCCGTTCTGACCAGAGAATTTCACAGGTCAGAAGGGCAACATAAACGCCAGATACACCATGTGAAGACTGACAGATTGTGTGTAAAGGAATGTGATTTCAGCCTTGTGTAGTGTGTGTGGGGGGGGGGGGGCTGTATACAGTGCTTGGATGGGAAAGGAGCTCTGCCAAATGACCTGCCATGGGTCCCTTTCCTCTGATTCTCCAACGGTAATCCCTGCCCTCTGATATAAGGAGGAACTCAAAACTCTTATGCCGCGTACACATGGTCGGAATTTCCAGTGGAAACAGTCTGATGGGAGCTTTTCATCGGATTTTCCGACCGTGTGTATGCCCATCGGTCTTTTTCTGTCGGAATTTCAGACGAACTTTGGATTGAGAACCTGTTCTTAATTTTTCCGACGGAAAACCTTTCTATCGGATTTTCCGATCGTGTGTATGCAATTATGACACTCAAAATTCCGACGCATGCTCGGAAACAATTCGAAGCATGCTCAGAAGCATTAAACTTTCCTTTTATAGAGCAGTCGAAAGTTTTTTAAGCGCAGTGTTATTGACCGTCGGAATTTGGTGTGACCGTGTGTAGGCAAGACAGTTTGAGCGAAATTCCGACGGGAAAACCATCAGAGCTTTTTCCAACGAGAATTCCGACCGTGTGTACGCGGCATTAGGCCCCTTTCAGACCTACAAATCCGTTTTTACTCCTCAACTTGCTCAGCGGGGATCGCTCTGTTGATCCCCGCTGAGCTGGCGGATGACAAGTCCGCCTCTGCACTCCGTGCAGGGATGGGCCTGTCAGAGCTTTGTTCTCCCCTATGGGGGGGGGGGGGGATCGGATGATTATGGACCACCTGTCTGTTTTCATCTGATCCGACAGACGGATGAAAAATAGGGTTTGCATCTGTCTGGATTTTGCGGAGCGGATCGGATGTCAGCAGACATGTCACCGCTGACATCCGATGCTCCATAGAGGTGCATGGAACACCAGTTCAGATCCATCTAAAAAACTGACAGGCGGGTCTGAATGTCTTTTTGTCCTTCTTGGCCCCCCTCTCTCTAGGTTCACGTTACTGACTTCCTCGACCTGGGAACCAACATCGGAGCCTTCTAATCGCTGTGCATCCTCCAGCAGCATGTACCCAACACTGTGGTCAAATAGTTTGGGGGACGACTCCATGCATGATGGTGGGGCTGCAAAAGGAGCGACTGTGGACAAGGAGTCAGTGGAGAAGGCCACTTTGGCAGCTGCATTGGAAGGCAAACTACTCTGAGCCTGGGTGACAGAGGATGAGGAGAAATAAGGACGGCTTTTTTTATCCACTCCACCAACTCTTCTGCATGTTCTGGCTCAATAACACGGCCAGCAGCAGAAAAAAGGACAAGCGTGCCCCGCGGCCACCTGCAGAGGATGCACCATGTCCATGACCAGCACTGTTCACTATAGACACAGACACAACATTTTGTTTTGAAACACCACACTGCACTGTATTGGGTACTGTGTACACCACCAGAAAAGCAGTAGCAACTGCACTACGGTTGTACTGTATTGTGTAATGTGTACACCACCAGAAAAGTAGTAGCAACTGCACTACGGTTGCACTGTATTGTGTACACCACTAGAAAAGTAGTAGCAACTGCACTACGGTTGCACTGTATTGTGTACACCACCAGAAAAGTAGGAGCAACTGCACTATGGTTGCACTGTATTGTGTACTGTGTACACGACCAGAAAAGTAGTATAAACCGTACACCATGGAATATATTTATTTTTATATATATATTGTAGCAGAGCATCCCAGAGAGAGCCAGGAGAAGTCTTGTTCTGGATTTATACGTCTCCCAGGCTCCTCTCATACACATTCAGAGGTCTCTGACACATGATCCAGTTCGGATCTTACTCCTCTTTCCCAGGCTAATTTAAGCTCACCTGAGCAGACAGCCTTTGCTCTCTGCCTGGGACACACAAACATGGATGGTTTGTGAGGAGCTAAAGGTTGGTAAAACACTTTAAAACTCTATACAGAAACCGACAAACGGTAGGCTTGCTCAGCCTGGTAGTGATTTGTCTATTAGAAGGCAATCTATGTTTGCAGAGGTTTCATGCACTGCAGCGCCAAATATGAGAAAACCAATGTGCCAAATGACTGTGAATGATAAGCCTATTACAGCCTTGCTGGACTCTGGAAGTCTAGTGACTTTGGTTACAGCTGAAATGATTGAGCCTGTGAATTATCATGCTAAAAATATTGCTGTGATCTGTATACATGGGAATACCCGGGAGTATCCTGTAACCTCTGTTCAGTTTAAAACTGGTTTAGGTATGGTGACCCATCTGGTTGGACTTGTTCCCCACTTGGTGCATGAGGCCATCATTGGTAGGGACTTCCCTAAGTTTTGGGAACTGTGGGATCATCCCAACTCGGTCGCAGTGCCTGACTCAGTCGCAGAGCCAGAATTCCTGGCCACTACTGACCATGTGGATTCAGGGGACTCTTCTCAGGGCTCCCCGGCTTTTCCTCCATCAGTTATGGCAGGAGAGCTGGAGGACCCTGAGGAGGTCCCCACTACCGGACAGCCGGACAGCCGTCTGCTGACTCTGAGCCTATGTTAGAGTTTGTTGACCTTAATGTGCATAAGGAAAATTTTGGTACTGAGCAGAGAAAAGACCATACCCTTTCCAGGGCCTGGGGAAATGTAATAGTGATTAATGATGTACCTGTCGAACCCGGGGACAGGTCCTGTTTTCCTTATTTCAGCAGCAATGAGGATTTACTATATCGTGTATGTAAAATGAATGATGAAGTGGTTGAACAGTTGGTGGTCCCTAAGCCATACAGACGGGTGGTGTTAGAACTTGCCCATGGGCACTTGCTAGGAGGCCATTTAGGGGTTGAAAAAACGACTGAAAGTGTGTTGCGCAGGTTTTACTGGCCCGGGATACAGAAAGATATTAAGAATTATTGTCAATCTTGTCCTGTGTGTCAGATGTCAGCCTCGCTATCCCACTTCCAAAGTCCTTTAGTACCCTTGCCTATCATTGAAGTGCCCTTTGAGAGGATTGCCATGGACCTTGTGGGCCCACTTCCCAAGTCTGCCCAGGGTCATCAGCATATCCTCGTAATCATGGATTATGCTACCCGTTACCCTGAAGCAGTTCCCTTACCCACCACGTCTGCTAAAAACATTGCCAAAGAACTGTTTATGGTGTTCAGTCGGGTTGGCATCACAAAAGAAATCCTTACAGACCAGGGCACCCCGTTTATGTCGCGAATAACTAGGGGGCTCTGCAAGTTATTTAAGTTGACGCAGTTGCGAACCTCAGTGTATCATCCTCAAACGGATGGCTTGGTGGAACGCTTCAATAAGACGTTAAAGAGCATGTTAAAAAAGGTTGTTGACAAGGATGGGAAAAACTGGGACCTCCTGATACCATACTTGATATTTGCCATCAGGGAGGTTCCCCAGTCCTCTACGGGGTACTCTCCCCTTGAGTTGCACCCTCTGGGACTCTTAGACCAAGCCAAAGAAACTTGGGAGGGAGAACAGACACCCCATAAAAATGTCATTGAACATATTGCTCAAATGCAGGAGAGGATTGCAGCAATCATGCCAATGGTAAAAGAACACTTACTGCAGGCCCAGGCAGCCCAACAGAGAATATATAACAGGGGGGTCCAACTCCGTGTTTTCTCACCTGGTGACAGGGTCCTGGTGTTAGTGTCACCAGGTGAGAAAACTGTGGAGAGCACAAGTGGCTGGCTAAGTGGCAGGGTCCCTTTGAAGTAATTGAGAGAGTTGGGGAGGTCAACTACAAGGTTTATCAACCAGGAAAAAGGAAGCCCGAACAGATTTACCATATAAACCTGTTAAAACCCTGGAAGGATAGAATGGCATTAACTGCGAGGCCTCTCCCAGTAACGCCTACGGGTACTGAGTCCCCTCTCATCCCTGAGGTCACGATTCCAGACACCTGTAGTGATCTAATATAATCGTTCCTCGTAGATGGTATATGGTTATTAAAAGTATTGTCTTCCCGCAGCAAAACCCGATTCTCCCAGAGAGAGATTTTATTGACTTCCAAAACAGAACATTATTACAGATGGCAAAATCCAACAGAGTACATGACAAGGAATATCTTCTCCTAGACCCGTGACTCCAGACCCTTCTCTCATAGACATATCTTCTAGACTGCCTGACATCCTGACTGTCTTCTCATATACTGATCTGACACTGGGGGGGGTCAACCAAATGTTTTCCATGAATACCCCCCCCCCCGGGTTAGGCCTCAAGGTCTAATTACCATCAATAAATACTAGGTTAAAAGGCTATTCCTCACACACACACAACTTGCATAAGATTTACACATCAAAGGGTAACAGATAACATTGTCAACTTATATCTGGCCTGTTCACTAATACTGTGTGTGGAATATATATCCAATACATATATATAATACATAAAGTCCCACATAAATCGGCCAACACATTACAACATATACCCCCACTTGGGTCGTTCTAACTACTAGAACTGACCCATAAATCAAGCAACAAACATAGCATTACCGACTTGAGGTATTGGATGCTTCACAATGGCTCATATGAAATATAAAGTTGAAACTGGTTACATCTCTCTTCACCAGCCTCTAAAATATCCCCATGAAAAAGTCATTAGATAATATAGCTTTAGACCATGACTTGAAAAGGGTTTGGTAAACATCCTTGGCCCATATAGCTGTTAGGCCTTATTATATCACATCAAGATCTTGAATATTGCACAAAAACGAGCTGATGTCACAGTTCATTCTTCAATTTTCAACTTCAACTTCATCACATCTCTCATTGAAAGTAGACTTGGTGTGCTTGGTGTGCTGGGAGCTCCGATCCACATAAATCCAGGATTCCTCTCCAGGCTCAAGGTTTTCATTTTCTTAAAGATGCTTTTGCACAAACACCAGCAAATCCCGAAATTCTACTTCCATCTTTATAGTAAGAAGAACCATCCATGTACCAGCTCTCACTTTCAAGTTCAAAAGGTTTGGATACGGCTGAAAAAAACTGCTATTGCTGTACTTTGTAATTTGCTGTAGGCCGACTCCTCATTGCCTCCATAATAGAGCAGTTACTTGAATCATTCAGTCCATAATTCCACCTGAATGGTATACCAATCTATATACCAATCTATAATCCATATATCCATATAATCCATATATAATCCCCCACTTTCAGATAGAATCAGCTTGACATCAGCGTTTATCAGATCTTCTATCCAGACAAAGCAGCAGTGGAAAATCTTGCCAGTAAAGTTAGGTCTTTTTTCATCCATATGTCAATATTATTAATGACTGATTCAACAAAGTTTCAAATCATGACTGGAGTGATGAATTTCACTCACCCCTCTTATAAATTTAGGAAAACCACCCAACATACTATAATTTATGCTATGCCAAGCCATTGTGCAGCATCTCACCTTAGATGTCAAATATATTGATCAATATGCAATATGCAACATGTAACATGTTATGTAACACGAAAATTATTTTAGGTTTAAATGTTTCGCTCTGGTTTTAAGATAAAGTTCAAGAAATAAAACATAATAAAATAAAAAAATTAAAATTAAAAATGAAAAAGGGTGAAAAATAAAAAATAAAAAATAGGGAAAAGTCCATTGTCCAAGTCCAAAAGGTCAAAAAAAAAAAGGTCAATTGCTTGATGAATATTGAGAGAGTCCATGATATTGTTTATTCAGTGTTTCTCCCCCACTAGCCAGTAATTTCAGCTTGCAGTTCACATGCTATTTACATGCAGTATCTCCAATATCTGAAAGACAAAAACTCTCCAACAAAACTAATTAGCAAGGTCCTTAAACATTCTTTGAAGTTAAAACAAAGGACTATTTACACATCACCCCCCACTGCTATAGAAGTGTTATTTGTATTCAAAAACAGATCTGGATTTCTGTTTAGCTGTCCCAGCAATGTGTAATGTTCTATTTTCATTTTATCGTACTCAATCTTTAGGTGGTCATATTTCTGTTTTAACTGAGAAAATGGTATCCAAGCCTTAGATATTTTTTTATTATGATTTTGGTCAGCTCTGTTTTTCATATCAATATCACCTATATTTGACCTGGTGTCTCCTCTTTGATTGTTATCATAAGACATTATCTTTTGATCTTTATGTTCAGTATTTGTCCTAAACAATGTCGCTAAATAAATTTTGACAGCTTGCTCATTTGACTTTCTCCATAAATTGTCTGCTTTCAACAATACGTCTTTTAAATCATGAGGATTTGGGGTAACTAGTAAAATATTTTGTCTAATCTCTTCATTCAAAGCATGTAGAAATATACTCATATGTAACAAGCCACCATGCTCAAATGCAAGATTATTACTGACCAATATTTCCATAATAGATTTTATCCTTTCTGACAGTTCGTAGGGAGATTCACTTTGCATTTGTTTGATCTTCCCATGAACAGTAACATCAGAACGTACACCATACAAAACACATAATAATTCCATCAATATGTCCCTTGTTCTCATTGGCTGAGTACAGATCTGCTTAATTCTCACCCAAAGACTATTTCCTATAGAATGTTGCATAACTCTGTCTAAATCAGATGGGTTGAGATTGTACATATCTCTGACATTCTGCAAGTCACAAAACCATTTTAAAAATCTGTTTAAATCGTGGCAGGGAATCATTCCTATTTCTTTAAGAATTGCATCTAATTCTTTTGGTTTCAAAGGCTTCATTACAAGCTGAACTTCACCTTTATTATTATTATTGTTATAAACTGTGGTGGTCTCAGTGGGTGCAGCTGGCAATGAATTATCAGATTTAATATGAGGTTCTGTTTCATTTGATAGAATGTTTGTATTTGCATTTTGCTGCAGATTGCTGAATTCACGATTCGATGCATATCTGCATTCCTGAGATCTCTTCTCTAATTCCATAATTCTTAATTTCAATCTCTCATTTTCCTCTGATAATTCATTACAACGTTTAGACTTCTCAAGCAGAGCTTCCCCAATGGTGACTGCATGCAATTTTAAATTAATAGTCTCAGATTCTGATTGGTTTTGTAACCTCTGACAAACCTTGTTGCTATTATCAACTGCACTCTGTAACTGAGTAATTTCCTCAACCTTATCTTTCAAAGAACTTTCCATTGTTAAACAGCAAGATAACAAGCCCTGTACAATACAACCTTTTCTTTTACTTTCTGAAATTTTGCTATCAAAAACTGTTTTTTCTAAAAATTCATTCATCATAGTCCATGTCTGCTTATATTTTTCTGGCACTTCATAAGGCCCGCCATGACGCTTAATACATTTTAACACCCATCTGTTAACTTTATCAGAACTGACACTAGCTTCACACTGAGTAAGCATTTTTACTATATTATTAATAATTTAAAAAGAGAGAAATATTTTACTCACCGCATTAATTACTCCTTCAGCTTCCAGCTCAGGTCTTCTGGTACACGATACAGTCCTTTTCTTCGTTTCCAGTCTCCAGAGAATAATTCCGGGGTTCCAAACTTGTTTGATTTTGTAGATCAGACTCTCTTATGTCACAACCAGACGTTAGAGTCACAGCACAGGTCTTGGGTCTCCATCAGACTTCTGTCCAACTCACGGATTGTTATCACTGACTTCTGTTACAAAGTCCTGAAAATGCTCTTCTGGTCTCTTGAACGGCACCAATGTAGTGATCTAATATAATCGTTCCTCGTAGATGGTATATGGTTATTAAAAGTATTGTCTTCCCGCAGTAAAACCCGATTCTCCCAGAGAGAGATTTTATTGACTTCCAAAACAGAACATTATTACAGATGGCAAAATCCAACAGAGTACATGACAAGGAATATCTTCTCCGAGACCCGTGACTCCAGACCCTTCTCTCATAGACATATCTTCTAGACTGCCTGACATCCTGACTGTCTTCTCATATACTGATCTGACACAACCAAATGTTTTCCATGAATACCCCCCCCCCCCCGGGTTAGGCCTCAAGGTCTAATTACCATCAATAAATACTAGGTTAAAAGGCTATTCCTCACACACACACAACTTGCATAAGATTTACACATCAAAGGGTAACCGATAACATTGTCAACTTATATCTGGCCTGTTCACTAATACTGTGTGTGGAATATATATATCCAATACATATATATAATACATAAAGTCCCACATAAATCGGCCAACACATTACAACAACACCCTGTCATATTCCCAAAAACAGGACACTAGAGAATTCCTGATAAGGAATAGAGAGAAGTTTTCAGAGTTACCTGGCACGACTTCAGCAGTTCAGCATGATATTGTTACTGAACCTGGGGTACGTGTCAAGCTCAAACCGTATCGAATTCCTGAAGCAAGGAGAAAGGACATCAGCAATGAAGTTAAAAAAATGTTGGCGCTAGATGTCCTTGAGGAATCCAATAGTGACTGGTCTAGCCCCATCGTGTTAGTCCCAAAACCGGATGGCACTTGGAGGTTCTGTAACGACTTCAGGAAGCTTAATGCGGTGACAAAGTTTGATACATACCCAATGCCCAGAGTAGACGAACTTATAGACCGACTTGGCAAGGCTCGCTATCTTACCACTTTGGAATTGACAAAAGGATATTGGCAAATACCCCTGACTGGTAGCGCCAAAGAGAAGACTGCATTTGTGACCCCAGAGGGTTCCTTTCAATATAAAAAAATGCCTTTTCGGTTGCAAAATGCCCCCGTGACATTTCAGAGAGCCATGGACAGGACCCTAAAACCCCGCCGACGATATGCAGCAGCCTATCTAGATGACATAGTGGTACATAGCACTGACTGGGAGTCTCACTTGCCTCGTGTCCAGGCTGTTCTTGATTCCCTCTTCAAAGAAGGTTTTATGGCAAATCCAAAAAAATGTGCCATTGGTCTAGAGCAGTGATGGCGAACCTTTTTGAGCCCGAGTGCCCAAACTGCATACCAAAACGACTTATTTTTTTCAAAGTACCAACGCTGCAATTAAACCTGAATAACGAGGTTTTAGTTTAGAAAAAAAAAATTCGTACAGTTTTTCAAACTAATTAACAGCTTTTGTTTAAAAAGAAAAACACAATAACAGAGCTTCCCATTAAACATGTATGGGCAGAGTATTGCATAGCATGGGCAGAGTATTGCATAGCATGGGCAGAGTATTGCACAGCATGGGCAGAGTATTGCACAGCATGGGCAGAGTATTGCACAGCATGGGCAGAGTATTGCACAGCATGAGCAGAGTATTGCACAGCATGGGCAGAGTATTGCGCAGCATTGCATAGTATGGGCAGAGCATTGCATCTCTCTCTCTTCCCCTCTCCCCTCACACTGTAGGGCGCGCGGGAGCAAGATTCTCTGGGAGGACGTCCATGGACACCCTCCCCAGAATAAGCCGACCGTGCTATAGCCATCTTTTGGCTATGGCCCGGTCGGCAATTGGTTATAAAGCTTACTGAATTAGCTGGAATCGGTGTGGGACTCGCTCCGGTCGCTCCGTTCACTCCAGTCGCTCCTGTGGTGTCCGTGTGTCAGGTGATACCCACGCAGGTGCGTCAGATGATTGAGAGCGGGGGGCGTGGCTTCAGTGTTCTCTGGGGAGGGTTCTCCCTAGAGAACTGTGGGAGATGTAGTCCGCGGGAGCGAGTGTATGACTGTAGTCACAGCGTGCCCACAGAGAAGGCTCGGCGTGCCGGCAGCGGCACGTGTGACACGCGTTCGCCATCACTGGTCTAGAGGAAGCCAAGTATTTGGGCTACACTATTGGCCGTGGTGTCATAAAACCTCAAGTGAGTAAAATAGCAGCCATCCAGGAATGGCCACGTCCTGCAAACAAGAAGCAGGTCAGAGCCTTTCTTGGTATTGCGGGGTGCCTTTCTTGGTATTGCGGGGTATTATAGAAGATTTATCCCAAATTTTGCAACTATAGCTGCCCCTCTGACAGACCTTACGAAAGGGAAAGACTCAGTAATGGTGAAATGGTCCTCAGTAGCAGAGGAGTCTTTCCAGGTCCTAAAGAAGGCTCTGTGTGCACAGCCAGTACTGTACTCCCCTGATTTCTCCAGAGAGTTTTTGGTTCAGACGGATGCGTCTAATGTTGGTATCGGGGCAGTACTATCACAGGTATACAATGGGGAAGAACACCCTGTCGTGTACCTAAGCAGAAAGCTCAATGACCATGAGAAAAAGTATGCAGTCATTGAAAAGGAATGTTTAGCCATAAAGTGGGCCGTGGACCCGCTCAGGTACTATTTGTTAGGGTATGACTTAAGTTTGACTTAATAACTGACCATGCTCCCCTGAATTGGATGGCCCAAAAGAAGGAGACTAATAGACGGGTGAACCGGTGGTTTTTGGCTCTACAGGATTATTCCTTCACTGTAAAACACAGGCCAGGTGTGGAGATGGCGAATGTAGATGCCCTGTCCCGTGTTCACTCCTGTTGGGCCACAGGTATTCCAACCCTGGGGTTGAAACAAGGGGGAGGATATGTAGCAGGGCATCCCAGAGAGCCAGGAGAAGTCTTGTTCGGGATTTATACGTCTCCCAGGCTCCTCTCATACACATTCAGAGGTCTCTGATACATGATCCAGTTCGGATCTTACTCCTCTTTCCCAGGCTAATTTAAGCTCACCTGAGCAGACAGCCTTTGCTCTCTGCCTGGGACACACAAACATGGATGGTTTGTGAGGAGCTAAAGGTTGGTAAAACGCTTTAAAACTCTATACAGAAACTGACAAGCGGTAGGCTTGCTCAGCCTGGTAGTGAGGGCCGGTGTATGTTATAGTTAGAGCCGAGACATGGCTAGGACTTTTGCTTTGTTATTTGTGTTCTGATATGTTTTCTGGAAGACTGTGCAGCACCTGTGTATGGACTTGTATTTAAATAAAAAAAAAAACAGCACTGTTGTCACTACCGCAAGTGAATTTGGTATCTGTGCCTAAATAACAGCTCATCCCAGGGAGCTTTGTACCTGCTACCTGTCCCCCAGGTTACAATATATATATATATATATATATATATATATATATATATATATATATATATATATACACACACACACAAGACTGTGTATATATATATATATATATTAAATACACCACCTGAAGTAGGTAAAAGAAATAGTGCACCACGGAATGCACTGTATAATTTAGATCTAGGCTACACTGACTGGATGCTGCAGAGTGTATGTGTGTGTGTGTGTGTGTGTGTGTGTGTGTGTATATATGTATGTATATATATATATATATATATATATATATATATATACATACATTTTTATTGTGACAGCGGGCAGGTAAACCCACCTGGTTGCATCCAGGATGGAAAGTATGTATGCCCTAGATTCAGGCTTTATGCCAACTTATACCACTAGGGGGAGTACTAGGAGTCCTGCAGGGGAAGAGTTAATGAGCCCAGCTGAAGTAAGTGGGCAATATAAAAAAAACTCAGCATGCTTAGAGAGGTGTTTGGGGAGATGCTCCACCCTGGAACCAGTTCTAGGTTTGTGTAGACTGGGGAGCAGTGGCGGAACTACCGTCATAGCGGCACATGCAGGCGCTATGGGGCCCGCAGCCAAGTGGGGCCCATTGAGGACAGGCGCCGCGGGTCCTCGGGGAGCTCCGCGGGTGAGAACTGGTGGCTCCAGGGGTGTGAGCGGGCTGGCCAATCGGGGAGCTGATGGGCGGAGGAGCAGAGAGATGACATCATCTCTCACTGTGCAGGCAGCCGGGAAGCAGAGAGATGACATTATCTCTCTGCTGCCTGACTGATAATCAGCTGTCTGAGTCCTGACTCAGTGACACAGCAAGTGACAATCCGTAATGTGTGGCAGGCGACGTGACAACCCGTGACGTGACAATCTGTAATGTGGCAAGTGACAACCCGTGACGTGACAATCTGTAATGTGACAAGTGACAACCCGTGACGCGGCAAGTGACAATCCATAATGTGTGGCAGGCGACATGGCAAGTGACAACCCGTGACGTGACAATCTGTAATGTGGCAGGTGACGTGGCAAGTGACAACCCGTGAAGTGACAATCTGTAATGTGACAGGTGACGTGGCAAGTGACAACCCAGGACGTGGCAAGTGACAATCCGTAATGTGTGGCAGGTGACGTGGCAAGTGACATTCTGTGACCTGACAATCTGTAATGTGGCAGGTGACGTGGCAAGTGACAACCCGCAATGTGGCAAGTGCCAATCCATAATGTGTGGCAGGTGCCGTGGCAAATGGCAATCCGTAATGTGTGGCAAGTGACAATCCATAATGTGTGGCAAGTGACAGACTAAAATCAATAAAAACAAAAAAGATTCTGTTCTATGGAACTTCAAAACTGATCCATCAACTCACCCTGAGGCCAGAACAATTAAGGGTCTCTCCACCTCTCTGCTCATTATCTTATCTGCATTCCCTCTAGTAATACAAATTATTTATATATATATATATATATATATATATATATATATATATATATATATATATATATATATATATATATGCCACACATTACAGATTGTCACTTGCCACGTAATTTACACGGGACGTGGCAAGTGACAATCTGTAATGTGTGGCATATATATATATATATATATATATAAATAATTTGTATTACTAGAGGGAATGCAGATAAGATAATGAGCAGAGAGGTGGAGAGACCCTTAATTGTTCTGGCCTCAGGGTGAGTTGATGGATCAGTTTTGAAGTTCCATAGAACAGAATCTTTTTTGTTTTTATTGATTTTATTCTGTAAAATATTTACAATATCATAAACAACTATAAGTGTATCAAAACAGGTACAAGAAAGTCAGAGTATCCGTATTCAGAAACCAATAGTATGATGTAATCATATGTAAAGTTGAAGTAGTTCAGTATGTTATTACAGCAGTGTATGAGATCTTCTTATTAGGCAATATTAACAATTTTAATTTAGGTAAAGAAGAATATGACATAATGTATGAATACTGTATATAAAAGGTGATTATATAAACTGTAACAACCTGTTTACGCTAAGCTCCCTGACCTCCATGGCCATGATTTAAAACTAGATGGAACAAGATTTCATCTTAAAACTGTGAAAGGGATTCTTTACTGTTAGAGCAGTGCAAATGAGCAACTCCCCAGATTGTGGTATTAGCTGAGAGGTGAATGAATTTAAAAAGTGCCCTCAGTGGGCACAATACAGTCTAATGGAAATTGTTACATTTGATAGGTTGTTGGAGGAATTTTTCTGATCACCAATAAGTAAGGAAGTTTATTCATGTAGGGCTAACACATATAACTCACACACAAAGTTTGAACTTCATGGACCTGTGTCTCTTTTCAACCTTGTCTACTATAAAACTTTGAATGTGTAGCCCATTTTCCCAAAGATCATATTGTGTTAAATCCTAATAAGACCCAACTCCATGCAGTAAAAAAATCCACCCTTGCAGTTAGGCCCCTCGGTTCAAAAAGCAGAGTGTTAGAGGAATATGGAATGATATTTCCCTATTCTACACTCTGACAGGATTCAGAGCTTTCCTTTTCTATTTAGTGCTCCAGCTTATGAGTGGTTCCTCAACATCCTCACCTACAATGTAGGACCATTAGCTCTGCATTGTACTTTATTACATCATTGTGTGACTGTCTGCCTGAGCCAAATCCATAGCTCTGCTCAAGACTCATCCCTCTTGGGGAGGGATGCTGACGTGACGTGAGACGTCAGCGCTAGGGGAGGGGCCGAACGCCGGCACCATGAGGGACGCTGGGCTCTCTCACCCGGAGACAGCGGGAGCCGGCCTGGATGTCTAAGCCCACGCCGCTCCGCTCTACGAGCTCAGATCGGGTTCCTCTCCCCACCCGGCCGTCCAACTACACTTCACCGCAAGTCCGCGCCCCCCTATACCATCTGGGCAGGCGGATCACTGAGCGGTGAGGTGCATGGAGGAAGACGTCCAGACTCCTACCCTTGCGAGCCCCCGGCTGGATTGCTGACCGCGGCTGGTTACTTCCCCGGTCCCCCTCAGCGCAACACAGGAACGCCGTACAGCCCACAGACCTCTGAAGGGGAGGAAGGGAGGCCACGGACATCCTCAGCTCCCACTCCGGCCTACACCTGCAATGCCTTACCTGCATCTCCTCCTCACTTGTCCGGATCTCCCGCAACAGGGGGGGTGGCCGTGGCCGTGACGGGCCCCCCGCAGGTACCAACTTGTATTAGAGCTCAGTTTAACTTGAACCCCCCGGCTCAGAGAAGAGGTAGCATCACCAGCGAGGAACGGGGGCAGCCTCAGACACGGCAGTTTGGGGCACATAAGGGGGTCTCTCCCCAGGTCTGTATGTCAGAATTTACACACCACATATGCCCACTCGCATTAATATAAACAGCTAAGTACTTTATTGTTCCTGCCCTGCAGGGTTCTGGGAGCTCTCTGGACGCTGTACCTTGGGGGTCCGTTTCCACCCCTCCGACTCCCTAGGGATACAGCGGAGTTATACGCCCTTGGGGGGCGTCCCCCCAAACGCCAGCAGCTTGTGTAGCGGAGACCGGCCGAGGACCCCGGAAAAGACCAGCCCCCACTATCCATCCCTGCTCAAAGCGACCTGGCCTTTGTGAAGGTCTAGGACCTCCCGTGGAATATACTCTTTCCTTTTTCGATGCTACTTTTTTTTTTTTTTTTTTACTACCTCTTCTACATCTTTAAAGTTTAAGCTTGTAAAACTTATTTTGAGCCCAGAGGAGATATTCGGGGTTATGGACACAAGAAAGTAAGGAGAGAGGCGTCAAGAGGTATTATTATTGGACTTCCACTCCCGGGCTAATAGCCTTGCCTTACCTCCCTTTCAGGTTTTTTGTTCCTTAGTCGCTGGTTCCATTTTTTGGGTTTTTCTCTATCCCTCAGATCTCTCCCATTGGCATTAGATATGAAGGGACGTCCCCAGAGGGGAACTGAGCCTAAAACACCTAAGGAAAATTTAAATACGAGTACCATACAGAAGTATCTAAAAGACATTAGCCTCAAAAGCCCCGAGATGGAGAAAAAACAGGCCCCAAAAGAGAAAAAACGTGAAGCTGAGAAACAGAGGGCTGAGCAGGTGGAACAGGATAGAGCGGGTGGCACAATAGAGGGGACCCGGGAAGCCAGCTTTTCCGGGGAGCAAAGAACTACTTCACCCATTCCAACAAAAATAGAAATAATAGAAATGTTTTCCAAGCTCGAAAATGTCATTAAAACTGAAATTGCCAACGTCAGGACAGACATGAATCAGGTGTTGAATAGAGTGGGGAAAGTGGAGGATCTGGCTGTAATACAAGCCCAGCAAATTTTGGAACTGAAAGCACAAATGGTGGAGCTGAACCTCAAACACAGAGACATGCAGTACCAAATCGAAAATCAAGAGAACCAGAACAGGAGGCAGAATCTGAGAATTAGGGGCCTCCCTGAACAGCAGGGGGAGGACCTGGTACAAAAAATGCAAGGCTTATTCAACCCAGTTCTGGGGAGACCAGAGGAAACAGTTCTCAAAATTGACAGAGTACATCGCATTAGGAAGGCCCCCGGCCTAGGAGATGGTATACCCAGAGATGTCATTATAAAATTTCACGCATATAATGACAAATGGAAAATCTGGACAAAACTTAGAACTTCCCCACCCTTGAAATTCGGGACCGCAGACTTACAGATTTTTTCAGATCTTTCTGCCGGAACACTTGCACGTAGGCGCCAGCTGAAACCGCTGCTGGCCTCACTGAGAGCCGCAAACTTGAAATATAGCTGGGGGTTCCCGGCGTCACTAATCGTTATCAAAGAAGGGAAGGCGTCTAGGCTGAAATTTGTGGATGAACTCCAGGGTTTTTGCCATGAACTAGGGATCCCTGTTCCTGCTATCCCTCCCTAGTATTCTGGGTGAGGGGGCAGGTGGGCCCTGCCGGCAGGCTTTGGGCATCTCCCGGGGGATCTGGAAGGGGAGGGGGAAAGGGGGGGAGGAGGGGAAAGAGGACTGTTGACACAAGATGCAAGAAGTCGGACTTTATTGCTGCTGAGTCCTCTTTTCGTATTTTTATGTTGATGTTTTCAATGCTTACTATTTACTATAACTCACTGGGGGTTCTTTATTTGTTTCATTTAGTATTATTGTGTGCGGGTAGGATAAGGACGGGAGGCTTGGGGGGGGAGGTCCCGAGTAGCTCGGTGAATGGGGGTGGGGGTCCCGGCGGTCCCGGGAGGATCCCCTCCCCCCCTCGGTTTCCGGAGGGGGGGGGAGTCCGGGGGGTGTCCGAGGGTTTGAGTTACACCCTAGCTCCGGAGGCAGACAGGGGGGGTTTTAGTACAGACGCCCCAAAGTTTGCAGATGGCCGAAAGGCGGCTGGGAAGGGGGGGGGGTGAACAGGGAGGGAGGGTGGGAAGAGAGGGGGAGGAGGGGGGGAAGGGGAGGGGGGCAACCTCTTTGTTAGACTATTTAAAAGGTTTAAAAGGCAATAACAATAGGCTTCTCCCGATGCTCTCGCTCGAGAATGGGTAAGCTTGAAATAAAGTTTCTGACATACAACGTGAGGGGAATGAACTCGGGGGCGAAAAGGTTTAAAATTTTAAGAGAACTCCTGAGGCTCCAAGTAGACATAGACTTTTTGCAGGAAACACACCTCATTCATGAAAACAACATTAAGATATACTCCAGGAAATTCCCGACGTGGTTCTATGGTGACTCCTCTACTAGGGGTTCCAAAGGCGTGGCCATCGGCTTCGCGGAAAATATAAGATTCAAACTAACAGATAGGCAGGTGGACCCCGAGGGGCGATATCTCTTTCTTAAGGGTAGCATAGGAGAGGAGTTGTTTACTTTGGTAAACATCTACTCCCCTAATAAAAATCCTATTAAATTTTCAGTCGGATACTGGGACGGTTAAAGAGTTTCCAGGAGGGGGGGGGGGGGGGTGATCCTGGGGGGGGACCTTAATTTATGCCTAGACCCCAACCTAGATACTACATCGCAGGTTAAGACCCCAAGCTACACGCAATTAAAAAAACTGAAAAATAAAATGCGGAACCTCCAGTTGGTAGATGCATGGCGCATATTACACGCAAAACAGAGGGATTATACTTTCTTTTCCCCTGTTCATGGAACCCACTCCCGCCTAGATTATTTCATTATTGATCACAGATTCCTGGACCATTTAAAGACAACAAAGATCGAGGTTACGACGCTATCGGACCATGCACCAGTTTCGATGGAGTTGGGGATCCCTGACCCCCAGAGACAATCATATACATGGCAGCTTAACGACAAGCTTATCTCGGATGTTGATTCATCGGAGATAATTAAAAGGGAAATTGAGCTCTTTTTCACAAACAACGAGACAGGCGATGTGTCTCCAGCGACACTCTGGGAGGCCCACAAAGCCTATGTAAGGGGTATCCTCATCTCCATCGGAGCAGGAAAAAAAAAAAGGAGAAACAGGCCAGGATTCAGGGTCTATCGACCGAACTCGCCAAACTAGAACAGGAACATAAAAACGCGGTACATGATAAACAAGAAACCCTTCATAGATTACTTAATAAAAGGGAGGAGTTGCTTACAGCCATGGAGCAGGAGTCCTCTAAGTGGTTCTTCAAAATAGCTAGAGAGCGTTTTCAGGGGAGTAACAGGAGTGGTAAATTCCTAGCAAACATGCTTAAAAAGAAAAGAGAAAGGAACTTCATTGATAAGATACAGAATAAATCTGGATCGGTGGTTAATTCCATTGCCTATTACGAGGAATTAGATGACGTTAGGCACGGGGGTTGCATCACCCAGTCTGGGACAGAGGGGGGTTCTGTATTTCTGAGTGAGTGCGATCTCCCTGTACTTTCCCACGACGATAGACTGGATCTGAACAGTGCAATCACAGAAGAGGAAATCCTCAGGGCCCTAGGCAGCTCCCCGATGGGGAAGAGCCCGAGTCCTGACGGTTTCTCTCTGGCATATTACAAAAAATACAAAGAAATCCTGGTCCCAAAACTATGTCACTGTTAGGGATGGAACCTAAACACAGGCATCCAACACTAGTGAACAGATCGATGGGCTGCACTAAAGGAATCAGGCTCCAAAAGGTAGTGATAAAGATATATTTATTAATAATAAAGACACACATAAACACAGCAACCACAAACAAGCAAGAACACAAATAACACAGCAAACCCCCAAGCCCTAATCTAACTAACTAACTATACACTCAAGGAAATGGAACATATATATATACAAGGCAGGGAGGAGAGACCAAGGGGGAAACAGGAAGCAAGGGAACATCAAGGCAGGAGACAGGGGACGGGTCTCAGGAACCAGGTAAGGGGGACAACATCCAGGACAGGGCAGGAAGCAGATAACGGGTCAGGTACAGGTACAGGTTTCAGGTCCAGGATCAGGTCCAGGATCAGGTTTCAGAACAGGCAAGACAGGGCTACAGAAAGGAATACTGAAGCACTGAACCTCAGTGAAGGACAGGCTTATATACCCAGCAAATCCACAACAGGTGTAGCCTGATTCCTGGCATGTCCATCTGCTGGGAGACCCCCGCTGGTGGCCACCAGAACTGCACCCTTTGATGTTGAAGGAAGTAGTGACACCACCAGGCGATCCAGGTAATAACACCATTCCTGACAATGTCCATCGGCTGGGAGACCCCTGCTGGTGGCCACCAGAACTGCACCCTTTGATGCCAAAGGAAACAGTGACACCAGCAGGCGATCCAGGTAATAGCACCGTTCCTGACAGTTCCCCCCCCCTAAGGAGTGGCCTCTGGACACTCCATTCTGCCCTAGATCTGGCAGTGCATGTAAAAGTGGAAGAGTCCCAAAAAGTCTTCTCTGTGACGGCAGACTTCCTTGCGCTCTCTGGCCAGAGTCTCTTAACCTACTAGGAGGCGTGCCACCCGAGTCCGACAATGGGACATGTACCCCACCACCAGGGTCTGGAACAGACAGGGCAGCAGGCTCCGGGTCATCAGGCTGGGCAGCGGGCACCAGGTCATCAGGCTGGGCAGCGAGCTTCGGGTCATCAGGCTGGGCAGCGGACAGGAACTCATCAGGCTGGGCAGCAGACAGGAACTCATCAGGCTGGGCAGCAGACAGGAACTCATCAGGCTGGGCAGCAGACAGGAACTCATCAGGCTGGGCAGCAGACAGGAACTCATCAGGCTGGGCAGCAGACAGGAACTCATCAGGCTGGGCAGCAGACAGGAACTCATCAGGCTGGGCAGCAGACAGGAACTCATCAGGCTGGGCAGCAGACAGGAACTCATCAGGCTGGGCAGCAGACAGGAACTCATCAGGCTGGGCAGCAGACAGGAACTCATCAGGCTGGGCAGCAGACAGGAACTCATCAGGCTGGGCAGCAGACAGGAACTCATCAGGCTGGGCAGCAGACAGGAACTCATCAGGCTGGGCAGCAGACAGGAACTCATCAGGCTGGGCAGCAGACAGGAACTCATCAGGCTGGGCAGCAGACAGGAACTCATCAGGCTGGTCAGCAGACAGGAACTCATCAGGCTGGGCAGCAGACAGGAACTCATCAGGCTGGGCAGCAGACAGGAACTCATCAGGCTGGGCAGCAGACAGGAACTCATCAGGCTGGGCAGCAGACAGGAACTCATCAGGCTGGGCAGCAGACAGGAACTCATCAGGCTGGGCAGCAGACAGGAACTCATCAGGCTGGGCAGCAGACAGGAACTCATCAGGCTGGGCAGCAGACAGGAACTCATCAGGCTGGGCAGCAGACAGGAACTCATCAGGCTGGGCAGCAGACAGGAACTCATCAGGCTGGGCAGCAGACAGGAACTCATCAGGCTGGGCAGCAGACAGGAACTCATCAGGCTGGGCAGCAGACAGGAACTCATCAGGCTGGGCAGCAGACAGGAACTCATCAGGCTGGGCAGCAGACAGGAACTCATCAGGCTGGGCAGCAGACAGGAACTCATCAGGCTGGGCAGCAGACAGGAACTCATCAGGCTGGGCAGCAGACAGGAACTCATCAGGCTGGGCAGCAGACAGGAACTCATCAGGCTGGGCAGCAGACAGGAACTCATCAGGCTGGGCAGCAGACAGGAACTCATCAGGCTGGGCAGCAGACAGGAACACCTCAGGCTGGGCAGCAGACAGGAACACCTCAGGCTGGGCAGCAGACAGGAACACCTCAGGCTGGGCAGCAGACAGGAACACCTCAGGCTGGGCAGCAGACAGGAACACCTCAGGCTGGGCAGCAGACAGGAACACCTCAGGCTGGGCCGGAGACAGGAACACCTCAAGCTGGGCAGCAGACAGGAACACCTCAGGCTGGGCAGCAGACAGGAACACCTCAGGCTGGGCAGCAGACAGGAACACATCAGGCTGGGAAGCAGGAACGGGCACATCAAGCTGGGCAGTAGGCACGGGCACTTCAGGCTGGGCAGCAGGAACGGGCACATCAAGCTGGGCAGCAGGTACGGGCACTTTAGGCTGGGCAGCGGGAACAGGCACATCAGGCTGGGCAGCAGGAACAGGCACATCAAGCTGGGCAGCGGGCACGGGCACACCAAGCTGGGCAGCGGGCACGGGCACACCAAGCTGGGCAGCGGGCACGGGCACATCAAGCTGGGCAGCAGGCACGGGCACATCAAGCTGGGCAGCAGGCACGGGCACATCAAGCTGGGCAGCATGTACGGGCACTTTTGGCTGGGCAGCGGGAACAGGCACATCAGGCTGGGCAGCAGGAACAGGCACATCAAGCTGGGCAGCAGGAACAGGCACATCAAGCTGGGCAGCAGGAACAGGCACATCAAGCTGGGCAGCAGGAACAGGCACATCAAGCTGGGCAGCAGGAACAGGCACATCAAGCTGGGCAGCAGGAACAGGCACATCAGGCTGGGCAGCAGACAGGAACACTTTGGGCTGGGCAGCAGACAGGAACACTTCGGGCTGGGCAGCAGACACGGGCACATCAGGCTGGGCAGCAGACACGGGCACATCAGGCTGGGCAGCGGGCACGGGCACATCAAGCTGGGCAGCGGGCACAGGCACATCAAGCTGGGCAGCGGGCACAGGCACATCAAGCTGGGCAGCGGGCACAGGCACATCAAGCTGGGCAGCGGGCACATCAAGCTGGGCAGCGGGCACATCAAGCTGGGCAGCGGGCACACCAAGCTGGGCAGCGGGCACGGGCACACCAAGCTGGGCAGCGGGCACGGGCACATCAAGCTGGGCAGCAGGCACGGGCACATCAAGCTGGGCAGCGGGCACATCAAGCTGGGCGGCAGGCGCGGGCACATCAAGCTGGGCGGTAGGCACGGGCACATCAGAATGGAGGGCTGGCAGCGGGTCATCAGACTGGAAAACTGGCAGCGGGTCATCAGACTGGAAAACTGGCAGCGGGTCATCAGACTGGAAAACTGGCAGCGGGTCATCAGACTGGAAAACTGGCAGCAGGACATCAGACTGGAAAACTGGCAGCAGGACATCAGACTGGGAAGCTGAGACATCAGGCTGGAAGGCCGGCACCAGGACATCAGACTGGAAGGCTGGGACATCAGGCTTGAGGGCTGGAACATCAGGCTGGAAGGCTAGTACTGGCTCTTCAGGCTGGATTGCTGGCACCTCCGGCTGGAACTCTGGCGCTTCAGGCTGGGACAGATTAGTGGGTGTGGAGGCAGATTGGGTTACTGGCAGGATCGTTTTGGTCGGGAAGAACTTTCGTTTTTTTCTTTGACTTGGTCGCTGAAGCTTTGTAGGTTGGGGGTGCAGCAGACAGGAAAGGAGTGTTGGGATTTGGCAGAGAAGAGGTAGGGGAGTTGTATGCAGGATAGGTACAGGGAGAGGAGACCGGATATGAATATTTGGTTGGGAGCAATGTATACTGGGTGGCAACTGAGTTTGGCATGGGTGATGGGGAAACATACATTTGTGGATTTGTAGGCAGCTGAGAAGAGGCAGGGGGGTTAAATGCAGGATAGGTACAGGGAGAAGAGACCGGATATGGATATTTGGTTGGGAGCAGTGTATACTGGGTGGCAACTGGGTTTGGTATGGGTGATGGGGAAACATACATTTGGGTAGGCTGGTGTCTGATGGCAGAAGTGGTTTGTTTGGCTGGGGCTAATTGCATCATGCCAGACCATGCTGAAAGTATGGGTTGTACAAATTGTGAATTCAAGTTTCCCTGTCTAACAAAAGACTGCGCAGACACAATGCATTCAGAAATCACCTGTGGGGAACAGCCAGAGTAGTGCTCAAAAAAGTCGTCGGGATCATCTTCAAAAAGCCATACTAGGGATACAACCTGATTCATATCAAAAGGGGGAGTGAAATCATCACGGCCCTCAGGAATACAGGGCAGGGCCAGCTCGGCACAAATCTGGATCAGGGGCTGCACGTCCTCAAAAAGAAAATGGCCCTGATCAACAAAAGCATGGGCTATACGGTTGCACTCCAGTAGTTGCTCCCTAGTATAGTCACCCAAAGTCTGATAACAAAGATCTCTTTCTTCCAATGCCAGGAGTGAAAGATACAAAATATCTTCCAGCTGCATCTTCCTTGACAAAAGCAAGTGTCCAGACCCAATTCCCAAGTGCAGCCGATCTGTTAGTATGGCTTCAGTATTCTGTTAGGGATGGAACCTAAACACAGGCATCCAACACTAGTGAACAGATCGATGGGCTGCACTAAAGGAATCAGGCTCCAAAAGGTAGTGATAAAGATATATTTATTAATAATAAAGACACACATAAACACAGCAACCACAAACAAGCAAGAACACAAATAACACAGCAAACCCCCAAGCCCTAATCTAACTAACTAACTATACACTCAAGGAAATGGAACATATATATATACAAGGCAGGGAGGAGAGACCAAGGGGGAAACAGGAAGCAAGGGAACATCAAGGCAGGAGACAGGGGACGGGTCTCAGGAACCAGGTAAGGGGGACAACATCCAGGACAGGGCAGGAAGCAGATAACGGGTCAGGTACAGGTACAGGTTTCAGGTCCAGGATCAGGTCCAGGATCAGGTCCAGGATCAGGTCCAGGATCAGGTCCAGGATCAGGTTTCAGAACAGGCAAGACAGGGCTACAGAAAGGAATACTGAAGCACTGAACCTCAGTGAAGGACAGGCTTATATACCCAGCAAATCCACAACAGGTGTAGCCTGATTCCTGGCATGTCCATCTGCTGGGAGACCCCCGCTGGTGGCCACCAGAACTGCACCCTTTGATGTTGAAGGAAGTAGTGACACCACCAGGCGATCCAGGTAATAACACCATTCCTGACAATGTCCATCGGCTGGGAGACCCCTGCTGGTGGCCACCAGAACTGCACCCTTTGATGCCAAAGGAAACAGTGACACCAGCAGGCGATCCAGGTAATAGCACCGTTCCTGACAGTCACCTTTGGAATAAATTAGGGAGGGAGTGCTCTATGGGCAGGGAGGCTCTCCTGGCTCCTATTACACTAATTTATAAAGAAGGTAAAGATAGAACCCTCTGTTCGAGTTACCGCCCAATTGCACTATTAAACGTTGACACTAAATTATTCGTCAAAGTGCTAGCTAATAGGCTCAAAGAAAAGATTACAAAATTAGTACATCCCGATCAAGTTGGTTTTGTAACGGGGAGGGAAGGGCGGGACAATGGGGTTCGAGCCGTTTTGCTTTTGGAAGTCGCGAGGACAGGTAGGATCCCCAGTCTACTCCTGTCGATTGACACCGAAAAAGCGTTCGACAGGGTAGACTGGGGAGATTGGAGGCAATGGGGTTTGGCCCAAAAATTTTGAAATGGATTGGTTCCCTGTATCAGCTGCCACAGGCGTTCGTAAGGGTTAATGGGGTGTCATCTGCAGCCTTTACAATGAAGAACGGAACGAGACAGGGGTGTCCTCTCTCACCACTCTTGTTCGTCCTGTCCATGGAGCCCTTGCTCAGTAGGATACGGGACTGCAGAGATATTACAGGGATCAGAGCGGGTAGTGAAGAACACAAAATTGCGGCTTTCGCCGATGATATCCTGTTCTTTATTTCAAACCCTAGGACCACACTGCCCAACCTGTTGAAGGTGCTTGAATCATTCGGCCAGATATCAAATCTGAAAATTAACCTAGACAAATCGGAAATCTTGAATATTAACATCAATAAGAAGGAGGTAGATCTCCTCTCAAAAGAATTCAATTTTCCCTGGCGGGCAAACATCAAATACTTGGGGGTTACCTTAGCTGACACAACAAAGAAAATGTATCTATTAAATTATATCCCCCTGCTGAACGAGATAAAGAAAGAAACCCTTAGCCTGGGGACTCGGCCCCTCTCCTGGGCGGGCCGCATTAACGCAATAAAAATGATAGTAGCCCGGGGGCGTGGCCGGCCGCGGAGTAAGATGGACGCTTAATCCACACACTCCGCTCAGCCCTGGGACAAACCGCAACTCTCCGCCTGACACAGCAGCTTTTCTCCCCTCTCTCCTACATCAGAGGGGAGCGGGAACTCTGCCGATCACAGCGGTATGTCAAAACAGACATACCGCTGTAGGAATAACTCACGCCGCCTCACTGACTTCTTCCCTCAGAGGGACACAGGCATGCAGCGCAGCCAAAATGGCGCCGGAGCGGCGTCTCTCCCTCCTCCAGCCCAAACAGCTGTGGCACCACAAGACCCAGCTGACGTTTTGGATGACATGGACAGCACTGAGCCTGATCTCTCCTCTCCTCAGAACTCCCCCACTGACAGAGGTAAGCGGGCAGCACAATCCCCAGCACCCTCTCCCTCCAAAGCCCCACTATACAAAAAACAACATTGGGACACGCATGAGGGGGATGAAAGCTCACAGGAATCCCTAGCTGCCTTACCTGCTACTGATCAGCCTGCCTCAGAACACACCTTGAAACTGATGCTACTGTCCTTACAAAAGGACCTGCGTAATGAGCTCCGCTCATCCCTATCCTCCCTACATTCCAGAATGGACCACATTGAGGAGCGTACGGACGTACTTGAGCGGCAAGTCACAGACCATGCTTCTGCCCACCATGAAGCTTCTGAGGCGTTTCACCAACAAGCCCAAGAAATCCAATACCTGCAAGCCAAAGTCACTGATCTCGAGGACCGTTCCAGGAGGAACAATATAAAACTCAGAGGTATCCCTGAAACTATCAAACCTCCAGACCTCATTTATTATGTCCAGCAATTGTTCCTCAAACTTATTCCTCAACTATCACAAGCCGATCTGGCTATTGATCGCGCTCACAGGATCGCAAAACCAAATTATCTACCCGAAAAAGTTCCGCGAGACGTGCTAGCACGTGTTCATTTCTTTCAAACTAAAGAAAAAGTCATGATTGCTGCCCGCACTAATGCTCCCCTGCCCGATCCTTACTCTTCAATCACGCTCTACACAGATATCTCGGCTGCCACAGCGCAAAAGCGTAAGGAATTTGCTCCAGTCACTACTGTCCTTCGTGACCGCAACATCACTTACAAGTGGGGTTTCCCCACGAAATTGATGGTGACATTCCAAAATCAATCCACTACCATTTTCACCCCTAAAGAGGGCATCAAAAGACTACTAAATTGGGGCCTCATCTCCTCACCCCCACCTGTGATGGACCCCCGCAGACCACAATCCTCCAAGCAAGGTCGCGACAACATCAATCGCGCCTCGTCCCGCGATCAACTTCTACGCTGACACCCTAATCTCCTTCATGGCCAACAATGTTCCTAAACGAACGCTTTGGACATCACTTCTGTCTGTTACAACTGAATGTCCCAGATGAGTATTACATGCCCACTTTGAATTTTTATTTTCCTCTTTCTTTTTTCTGCTTTTCGTGTATACTCCCCCCTGGATAACATAGAGTGCTACGCACCCTATTACACGTTCTATACTGTAATACGAATTCTACAACTTATTTTTATTGCTATTTACGTTGTGTTTATTGTACCTATTGTTCAATTTAGTCATCAATAAATACTGTTATATATTGTAAACGGCTTAGTGTGCGAATCACAGGTGTTCTCCTCCCTCCCCCTTTTCGTCATCTCAACATCCAATTTTACACATACTTACTATGTCTCTTAACATTGCCTCCCTGAATGTCAAAGGCCTCAACTCTCCCTTTAAACGCCATTTACTATGGAAAGAAGCATTGAGACTTAACGCAGATCTCATGTGCGTGCAAGAAACCCACCTCTCATCTCTTAAACCACCAGCTTGTTCCCACAAACAATTTCCCTACTGCTTCTTTGCCAACTCCCCTAAGAAGAAAGCTGGAGTTCTCGTAGCTATTCGCTCTACAGTAGCGTTTCAGCTAATTCACTCAGAAATAGATGTATATGGCAGATATATTATACTGCATGCCTCTATTAACAATCACACGCTGACGATTGTCAATCTCTATGCCCCTCATAGTGGCCAGGGCCAGTTCTATAAAAACATCATTAGAAAACTAGCACCTTTCCGACAACACCCCCTAATCATCTGTGGGGACTTTAATCAAATTATAGACCCAATCCTTGACTCCTCCAACCCACTGAGGAGACAATCCACCGCTCTCTCATCTCTACTTCATTCCGAAGATCTATATGACCCATGGAGATGCCTACATGACAATGAGAAGGATTATACCTTTTATTCGCACACGCAGAAATCCTATTCCAGGATAGATATGTTTCTGGTAGACAAATATACCCTCCAAACAGTGCAAAATGCAACAATTGACACCATCACGTGGTCTGACCATGCCCCTATTCTGCTCAAGCTTTTTCCTCCTAACCCTAATCAATTTAAAAAAATATGGAGGCTTAACACATCCCTTATCTCTCGCCCTCATCTCCAGAAACATGTCGCATCCGAAATTGAAAACTACTTCCTGCTAAATAACAATTCTGTATCGAACCCTACTGTATGCTGGAATGCGCATAAAGCGTGTCTCAGAGGTGTACTTATTAAACTAGGGGCCCATGAGAAAAAGGAACGCAATGCTACCACCACAAAAATACTAGAACAGCTACGCTCTCTTGAAAGCGCTCACAAAGCCCAACCCTCACCACTCCTACATGCCGAGCTACAGAATATCAGACAAAAACTAAGCGAACATTTACACTCAAACTTTGACCTATCTTTGAAAAGGTTACGGCTAAATTTTTATGCACACCATAACAAACCGGGAGCCCGCCTTGCTAGACAGCTTAAATGCCGCCTAATGCACACCAAAATCTCATACCTCACATCCACTACCAACACTCGCCTCACTAATCCCAAAGACATAGCCGATCGATTCAGTCAATTCTATGCCAAATTATACAACTTAGCCATCACCGGTGAAGCCCCCTCTCCCACATCAACTGATATTGCGGGATTCCTAGACCATTTACATCTACCATCTCTATCCCCCAACCAATTACATTCCATTTCTCAACCCTTCACGGTCTTGGAATTGGAAAATGCTATAACCTCCCTTCCTTTACATAAAGCCCCTGGACCCGATGGCTTTAGCAATGAGTACTACAAACAATTCTCTACCTTGTTAGCCCCATATCTCTGCAACTCATTCAATCACATTCTCTCCACAGGCTCCATTCCTTCGGAAGCACTTGAAGCAACCATCACCACGATTCCCAAACCAGGCAAACCAGCTGACGATCCGGCTAGCTATAGACCAATTTCTTTATTAAACACTGACACAAAGCTATACGCTAAGCTCCTAGCTTCACGTATTTCCGATGTCATCCCCCACTTGGTCCACCCGGACCAAGTGGGTTTTGTTAACGGGAGACAGGCATCTGATGGCACCCGCAGATATATTGATTTGTTACAATGGGTCGAGCACCATCGAACACCTTCTCTGTTCATCTCTCTAGATGCGGAGAAGGCGTTCGATAGGGTAGACTGGAATTACCTGAAAGCAGTCCTAATAAAATTTGGCTTCTCTGGCCCTATACTGAATGCCATATTAGCTTTATATTCCTCTCCCAGCGCTAAAGTCATGAATTCGGGAATTGCCTCAGATCCCTTCCACATATCCAATGGTACTCGTCAAGGCTGCCCCCTATCCCCATTAATTTTTACTCTTATCATGGAACCTCTAGCACATTCCATTCGTTCAAACCCCGCAATTTCCGGCATTGAGATTGGACAGTGCAATCATACAATCGGCCTTTATGCAGACGATGTGATCGTTTCTATTACCAACCCCATACTGTCTCTCCCACACCTTCATCAAACCCTGGACCTTTTCAGCAAAGCATCTTTATACAAAATCAACTACTCTAAATCTTGTATGATTGGAGTTAATATCGATCCTACCACCAAGCGTAGCATTGCTCAACTCACCTCTTTCTCATGGGCCCCTGACTCCACTCTCTCTTATCTAGGTATCCGCCTGACTACTCCTACTTCCCGCCTACTTTTCCTTAACTTTTCATACCTGGTTACCAATCTACAAAAAACTATACAAAATTTAAGCAACGTGCAAGCATCATGGGCCGGACGTATCGCACTTACCAAAATGTATCTCCTTCCTCATGTACTATACCTATTTCGAACTTTACCTATCCCCTTCCTACAGTCCCAGCTCAACAAACTTCAAGCTATCCTGACCTCCTTCATATGGAATGGGAAACACCCCAGAATTAAAAGATCTACCCTTTGTTCACCGACATCTACTGGCGGAATGGGAGCCCCTAACATCTCAGCATACTTCAAAGCAACCATTCTGGCTCAAACCAAATATTGGTGGAAAGCAGACACTCAATTCCCATGGTTACAAATTGAAACAACAGTCATGGAAACTCATCTTGGACTGAACCTTAGTGCGCTGCTCTTGCAACATCATACAAAGCTCAGCTATCTCTCTACGGTCAATGCAACTCTTAAAACATGGCGGGCAACTCTGCAACAGCTAAGGGGCATTCCTCATCGGATACTTCAGGTCATACCTCTCAGAACTCTACAAACGATCCTACCTGATATCCCAATCTCAAACTGGATAAATAAAGGAATTACTGTCATTGGAGATCTATACCATAACTCCCTGCTCTCATCCTTTCAGCAACTACAAAAGACCTACTGCATTCCTTCCAGAGACTTTTTTGTATACCTCAGAATTCGCTCTGCACTCTCACGGGTAATCTGGTCACAAAATCCTTTCTTTTGGCTCTTATTGCAATTCTACAATGTAGAGAATACCCGTCTAAAGGGCATCTCATATATTTACAAGCTACTCACTAACCCAGATCAGGATATCAAATCTGCTGCTATGCTGAAATGGGAAGATCATCTCAAATGTACTTACACTCACCAGCAATGGTTTAGCGCCCTCAGAAGGCCGCTGAAATTCTCCCGTTGTATCACACACTGGGAATCGGTACAAAAAATCTTACATAACTGGTACCTCACACCATCTAAATTGGCAAAAATATACCAAAACTCATCCGACTCCTGCTGGAGAACTTGTGGCCACTCTGGCACATCAATACATATTTGGTGGTCTTGTCCCAAATTGACAACCTTTTGGGCTGCCCTTACGAAACTCCTTTCCTCCATCCTATCAACTCCTATTTCACTGTCTTCACATTTGATCCTTTTTGGATTAGGCTTCGACTCCTGGCCCCCAGCTACTCACCTCATTCTAACTCACGTCCTTATTGCTACCAGGTTGACAATTGCCAGGAAATGGAAATCTCCCGAGCCCCCCACGATCACAGAGGTGGTTCAATTGCTTAACACCCATTGTCTCATGGAATTCATGTATGCCAGGGCCCACTTGCGAGTCCCCGCATTCCTAAGCAGATGGCATCCCTGGTTAGTACACCCTAAATGTAAACCCCTCCCTCAAACTCCTAAGCTTGTAACACAACCCTAACATATTAATACCCGAAAAGGAATACCTGCTCTATCTCTACTGTCACTGGTATATGGCCCTAGATGTTATGGGCCACATATCTTGGTTATATTGTTATTATTTTTTCTTGTTTCAGCCACAAGAGAACGACTGTTGCATTACAGCTGTCTATACCTGGCCGCATTGTTGTAAGCTTGTAGTACTACCCATATGATGTATTTCATATTCCTTCTGTATTACTGATTTTTCTTTGCCAACTCTTTTCAAATGTATTGTGACATGGAGGTTGGATATGTTGTCTCTCCCTCGAGACACAGTGTGTTCCCAGTTGGGGTGTCTGGGGTGAAGATCATACCCTTCACCTCCTGTTACAATACAACACTACCAATGGTTTACTTAGTCTGTTCTTTTATATTCTGTCATCTACAACCACATGGCTTTGTACATTTATATTGTATTAACATACAACAAATACTGTTTTCCTTTGTTCTGTATTATATGATAAAACCCAATAAAATTTTGGAAAAAAAAAAAAAAATGATAGTAGCCCCTAAAATAAACTATAAGTTCCAGATGCTCCCTTTGTCCTTACCTCAAATATTCTTTAAAACCTTGAATCAAATAATCTCACGATTTATATGGTCCAATAAAAAAACGCGCATCCCAGCTAAGATCCTAACTAGGGGAAAAAAACAGGGAGGGCTAGCTATCCCGGACTTCGAAAAAACCTTCATGGCAGTATCAATTTCAAGGGCGATTGTTTGGGCGAAGGACGGGGATAAGAGATGGAACAGATTAGAGAACATTGTAAGCAACACGCACTTAGGACACGAATTATGGAACCCACCAAAAGTTCGCACACTGGGGGAAAAAACTCACGAAATTACACGGGTAACACTGGATATTTGGGATAAGATACATAGAAGGCAGAAATGGAAATACAATTCACCTCTGATAGCTTTAAAAAATAACACTTTTTTTTTTACCAGGTAGGAGGGATGTGGGGGGGAACTGGATAAAACAAGACGGGGCACGATTAAAAGACATTATAAAAAATGGGGAAATTTACACTTTCCAAGAATTGAGTTTAAACACGGAGCTAATGCACATCGACCCTTGGAGGTACATACAGTTAAAACACTTCGTTGGGAGCCTCCCTCAGCCGTTACGTGGCATGGACAAACTGAACAGTTTGGAGAGCCTGTGTGTTCGGGAACTGTCCAAGAACTATATTTCTCGAATATATAAATTTTTAATTAAAGAGGGAGTACTGTATGCACCTCCATACGTCTCGAAATGGGAGGAAGAGTTAGGTTCACACTGCACACACTATAAATTAGGGAAAATACTTAAGATCACTCATAGCTCTTCGTTTCCTATGAAAGCTGTTGAAACGAACTTTAAATGTTTATCTAGGTGGTACCTTACCCCCGACAGGGTCAGTAAGATACAGGGGAATTCCGCCTCGGAGTGCTGGCGGGGATGTAAAACAAGGGGAACGGCGGCGCATATTTGGTGGGGGTGCCCGGTAATTGCAAATTATTGGAGAGAAATACTAGAACTAATTTGCTTCATCACTAATGAATGAATGAATGAATGATTTGTATAGCGCTGCAACTGCGAACTGAATCGCCTCGAGGCGCTTGACTGCTCTTGTTGGGATGCCATGTTTAGAAGAAGAGGTGGGTCTTGAGTTTTTTCCTGAAGGCCTGATGGTTTTCTTCCATGCGGATGTTGTTTGGTAGAGCATTCCATAGCCGGGGTCCCTGTACTGCGAATCTTCGTTCTCCCTTCGATTTGTAGCGGGCTTTGGGGATGAGAAGGCGATTTTGGTTTGTTGATCGAAGTCTGCGATTCGGTATGTATTTTTCTATTTTCTCACAAAGGTATTGAGGCGCATTTCCTTGTGTACATTTGTGGGTGAGGCAGAGGGTCTTGAATGTGATCCTGTCTTTTACCTTGAGCCAATGGAGCATCCTTAGGGATGGAGAGATGGATTGCCAGGGTTTCTTTCCGGTGACTATTCTTGCTGCTGTGTTTTGGACAATTTGAAGGCGCGCAATCTGGTAATCCGGTAATCCTATGTAGAGTGAGTTTGCGTAGTCGAGCCGTGAATTGATGATCGTTCCTACTACTACCGCTTTTTCCTTTTCCGGGATGAAGGGGATGAGTCTGCGTAGCATGCGAAGGAGATGGTGGGATCCGCTGATTACGGATCCTATTTGTGCCTCCATTGTCATCTCTGAATCAAAGATTACTCCGAGGCTTTTGGCTTTGTTGCTTGGAAGGATGGTCTGTCCCAAGATGGTTGGTACAGATTCCCAAGGATCCCTGGGTGGTTCTCTTTCATGGGACTGAGACCCCGGAGAAACAATATATCTCATCTATAATACCTACCCTCTTAAACGAAGCTAAGATTCTAATACCGGTGAAGTGGAGAAGGGCTGGTAGCCCGAAAACACGTGATTGGATTCTTAGTGTAAACGCGACTCAAAGACTAGATAACACCGAACAACAAGCAGGGGGACTAGGGGAAAATGGGGGACACAGAAACAAGTGGTCAGAATGGAACGAATTTAGAAACTCCTGGAGATATTACATAGAGATTACCCGATAGAAGGCCCACACGTTGTATGTCGGAAATATAGAATATAGGATAAAACGAGGAGAGAGGGAGAAAGCCTAAATAGTAGTCATACAAAGAGGGGGGGGTGGGGGAAGGGGGGGAGGGGTAAAAAAGGGACCAAGATACGAAATCACAATTGCGAACCCATTGCACTTTTGTAGATACGTTGTACCTTGTTCCTTGGAAAATTTAATTAAGATTTAAAAAAAAAAAAGACTCATCCCTCTTATACAATGACAATGCGGTTCTGGCCCCTATAGTCTGTCTTCACCCTCTGTGGATCAAAATCAGGGCCGGACTGGGAATAAAATCCAGCCCTGGAAAAAATTTCATACCAGCCCCACAGCATTATTATACCAGCGCAACAGCATAACGTCATTATTTCCTGGTTCATGAAAGGGAAAAACCATACATTTTAAAGCACATTTGAAGAGTGTATTATAGATAGATAAGACAGATATGAAATCACATAGGGCTTTATATATATATATATATATAAAGCCCTATGTATATATATATATATATATATATATATATATATATATATATATATATATATAGCACCGGGGTGGGGGCTGGAGAGCACCGGGGGCAGAAAGAACAGGGGTGGAGAGCACTGGGGTGGGGGGGCTGGAGAGCACCTGGGGCAGAAAGAACAGGGGTGGGGATCACGGGGGGCTGGGGAGCATGGGGGGGCTGAACAGCACTGTGGGGGGTGGAGAGCACTGGGGTGGGGGCTGGAGACTGATGGGGAGAGCTGGAGAGCACTGGGGGCAGAAAGAACAGGGGTGGGGAGCACGGGGGGCTGGACAGCACTGTGGGGGGGGGGGCTGGAGAGCACCAGGGGCAGAAAGAGTAGGGGTGGAGAGCACTGGGGTGGGGGCTGGAGAGCACCGGGGGCAGAAAGAACAGGGGTGGAGAGCACTTGGGTGGGGGCTGGAGAGCACCTGGGGCAGAAAGAACAGGGGTGGGGAGCACGGGGGGGCTGAACAGCACTGTGGGGGCTGAACAGCACTGTGGGGGCTGGAGAGCACTGTGGGGGTGGGGACCACAGGGGGGGCTTGAGAGCACTGTGGGGGTGGGGACCACGGGGGGGCTGGAGAGCACTGGGGTGGGAGCTGGAGACTAATGGGGAGAGCTGGAGAGCACTGTGGGGGTGGGGAGCAGGGGGGGGCGGAGAGCACTGTGGGGGGTGGGGAGCACGGGGGGCTGGAGACTGATGGGGAGAGCTGGAGAGCACTGGGGGCAGAAAGAACAGGGGTGGGGAGCACGGGAGGCTGGACAGCACTGTGGGGCGTGGGGAGCACGGGGGGCTGGAGAGCACTGTGGGGCGTGGGGAGCACGGGGGGGCTGGAGAGCACTGTGGGGAGCACGGGGGGCTGGAGAGCACTGTGGGGCATGGGGAGCACGGGGGGGGGGCTGGAGAGCACTGTGGGGCGTGGGGAGCACGGGGGGGGCTGGAGAGCACTGTGGGGCATGGGGAGCACGGGGGGGGCTGGAGAGCACTGTGGGGGGTGGGGAGCACGGGGGGGGGGCTGGAGAAGGATGGGGAGAGCTGGAGAGAGGGGGAGGCAGAAAGAACAAGGATTGAGAGGACTGTGGGGGGGGCTGGAGAGTGTTGTGGGGGAGGAGACCACTGGGGGGAGCACAAGGAGAAGGTGGGGGGGGGCAGTAAAATAATTTGG
The DNA here is from genome assembly GCA_028564925.1 of Lithobates sylvaticus. Taxonomy (NCBI): domain Eukaryota; kingdom Metazoa; phylum Chordata; class Amphibia; order Anura; family Ranidae; genus Lithobates; species Lithobates sylvaticus. Next base: position 179,180,222 of record CM053038.1, read on the forward strand.
ATAGGAGGAGAAGCAGGGGGGCGGCATATAGAGGAAATGAGCTTTCTATATTCCTCCATGCAGCCGCTGAATGCTTGATTCTCCTCCTCTCCCTCCTCCAAGCATGCAGCGGCTGCATGGAGGAATATAGAAAGCTAATCTCCTCTATATGCGCCCCCCTGCCGATCCCCCTATCCAGGCACACTGTTAGGGCTGTACGGAGTACTCACAGGCATTTCTCCTCCTGTGATCTCGGAGCTGGCCGGGTCTGTGTTCTGCGGCCGCGCACCGCGCTGTAACACGGTCCCGCCCCCATAGACCGGCTCGTGTGATAGGTGGAGTACTGATTCCATCTACTATCACATGAGCCGGTCTATGGGGGCGGGACCGTGTTACAGCGCGGTGCGTGGCCGCAGAACACAGACCCGGCCAGCTCCGTGATCACAGGAGCAGAAGAGAGGGGATTCAGGGGAGCACTGCGGCCGCAAAGCGGCTCCAGGGCAGGCAGCCTACCGGGAAATATCCCGGTATCCCGGTAGGCCAGTCCGGCCCTGATCAAAATTGTGGCAAATCACGGGATGCTTGTGCGATGCCAATACCTCTTAATGGCATCCCAATTGCGGAACAATTTTGCCATGATTGTTGTGCCATAAATCTTGCTGCAATTACAGCAAATTGCAACATGCAATGCTGTTGCTCAAAAGAAGCTCCTGCTCCTTTTTTTTTTTTTTTTTAAATACTTTTTATTTCATATATTTTCATTTACAAACATTAACAATATCACATTTCTCGTCAAAGATTTTTATTTATTTTTCAAATAAAAGACAGAAACAATAAACAACGAAAAAGGAAAATAATAAGGTGCTTAACATATATTCATTTTCATATATGAAATAACTTGTAATTTAAATAAAAGTAAATAACAACATGTGTATTATGCAGTCTAAAATGTAAAATAATGGGTCAGAAATCCGACACTGTGGAAAACGTCTAATAAACAATGTTTTATGGGTACCATGAGTAACCCTGAATCACTTCTAGAGACGTTATAGATATGCCTCCAGACCATTTTACCACCCCTAATGGGTGCAAACTGTGGCAAAATGGGGGCAGTTAAACGAACAGGTATTACCATAACTAAGATAGTAGTAAGAGTACATAGGCAAAATTAGTATATTAAGAGTAATGAATAGCAAGTGAGTATGATCATAACCTAATGTTTACAGTGTACTTTAACTTCAAGGTAAACAATCTGAAGAATAAAACATGTTGGTATTAGATGTAAACAATTATAATGTCAAAATAAATGAATTCAATTAATATATTCCAAAAAAAAAGAGCTAAAGCTAAAGATGTGAGATAGAGAAGAGAGAGGAAGAAGAAAAATAAAAGGAGAAAGAAGAAGAGGAAAGAAGGAAAGAGTTTCTCCAGGTGGTGATCTGCATAACAAATAAGACAATGTAGTACATCCAATAAAATAATCAAATAACTATTGAGGTAACAATAATGACTGGTCGAAGTCAGGGGGAAGGTAGTGTTTTACCCATGGTTGCCAGATTTGTTTAAATTTATCGATAGTATTATCTTCTATGGCCGACATTTTAGCATAAGTTAAAGCTCTATTCATTCTATGTTTGGCTTCCGCAACTATCAGAGTTTTGGATTTCCAGGCTTTAGCTATAGTTTGTTTAGCAGCAGTACTAAGCTGGAGGAACAGCTTAAAGTGAGGGTGCGTTAGCGTTGGAGGTTTCAGGTTCAGAAGAGCCATGGCTGGATCCGGAGGTATAGAACATTCTAGGGCTTTAGAAGCCAAAGCAAAAATATTTGTCCAAAATTCTTGGACCACCGGACATTGCCACCAGATGTGGAAATGGGTACCTGGGGAAGGACAACCTCTGAAGCAGTTGTTAGGATAAGTCGGGGTAAATTTAGCTATTCTAGCAGGTACCAGGTACCATCTTGCTAAAACTTTAAAATTGGTTTCAACAGCGTGACAATTTGGGGAAGAGCTTTTTGTAGCTTGCCATACTTTGGACCAGTCATTAGTGTCAAAAACTCTGTTCATATCTGCTGCCCATTTATCTGCATAGGAAGGTAATACATCCTTAGGGGGAGTAGTAAGCTGTTGATATATCGAAGAGATAACCCCTCTAATATGTGGATCACTTTTGCATATACGTTCAAATTGAGACATCTGGTTAAGCGGTGTGCCAACATTTAGGAGAGGAGTGTAGAAATTTTTGATTTGCAGGTATCTAGAGGTTTCAGATCTTGGGAGTCCATGAGTGTCACATAGTATCGGGAATTCCATGATGGTGGAATTATTACATAATTGATATAGTCGAGATAAATTTAAAGTGGACCAAGCAGAAAATGACTTTGGATACCTCCATGCTGGGTAAAAGGCTGGATTTCCAAGGAAGGAGAGAAGAGGATTATGTGGGGATTGAAGGTTGGAAGGCTTACCAAATTTATCCCATATTGATAAGGAATGTTTCGTAATGGGATTAGAGATATGTGACCTATCTGTGTGTTGAATCCATAATATATTTGCAATAGAGATAGGGTCACAGTCTACAGATTCAATCAATACCCATAGGGGTGCTTCTACTTTAGAATGATATTTCGTAAGAATTGAGAGTTGTGCAGCCGAATAATAGGAAGCAAAATTTGGTAAGCCTAGCCCCCCCCTTCAGTTTACTTAGATATAATGTGGTCATAGGTATCCGTGGTTTGATTTTCCCCCAGATGAAGGCCGAGACTCTACGTTGTAATATTCTGAGGAAATATGCTGGTAGTGGGATAGGCAAAACTCTAAACAAATAAAGAAATTTCGGTAAATTTGACATTTTTATTGCATTAATCCTTCCCAACCACGATAATGGGAGAGAGGACCATTGTTTCATGTGATTAGTAACTTGTTTCAATAAAGGGAGGTAGTTGACTCTAAATAAATCTTTGAGTGAGGTTGTGAGCTGAACACCTAAATAGGGTAGCTGATTAGAAACCCAGTGAAATGGTAAAGTAGATTGGAGATGTAGGAGGTCTGTTTGTTCTAAAGAGATGTTAAGTACATTTGATTTGGTAGGGTTGACCTTAAGTCCAGAAACTGTAGCAAATTTGTCTAATACGTTCAGTAAATTCGGAGCAGATATATGTGGATGAGTTAGGAATATGAGAATATCGTCAGCAAAAAGGCATAATTTATGGTGAAAACCTCCTAATTCAATACCCTTGATATCTTGATTACTCCTAATTAACTGTGCCAATGGTTCAATAAGGAGGGCGAAAAGTAAGGGGGATAAGGGACAGCCCTGTCTCGTACCTCTACAAATGTTCATCATTGCAGATTTATATCCGGCATATTTTATGTATGCTTTAGGGCTATCATATAACGAAGAGATCCATTTTAGGAAATGATTACCAAATCCCCATTTTTGTAGCGTATACTGCATATATGGCCAGGTGACAGAATCAAACGCTTTCTTAATATCTAGAGATATAAGACATGAAGGAATATGTCTAGATTTAGCTGTGTTCATGAGTAGAAGAGCACGTCTGATGTTGTCACCTGCCTGTCTTTTTGGCATAAAGCCGGTTTGATCTCGGTGTATCAATTGACCTATAATATTATTGAGGCGGGTAGCTAAAATCTTAGATAATAATTTAATGTCAAGGTTGAGTAGTGATATAGGACGATAATTTGTCCATGAGGTTGTGTCTGAGTGTGGTTTAGGAATCATTACTATAATGGAGATGAGTGTTTCTGTGCGGAAGGAATGATTTTCAAGGATGGAATTGAAGGCTCTGGTCAGGATCGGCGCTAGTATATGTGAGAACTGCTTATAGTATAATGCTGAGAATCCGTCAGGGCCTGGTCTTTTATTAAGTTTTAGTTGATTGATCGCATTAAGGACTTCCGGGGTAGTTATTTGGCGCTCAAGATTATCACGTTGTGATTGATCAAGGGAGGGGAGGCTAATATTGGAAAACATGGTATCCGCTTTTGATTTATCAAACTCTTGGCAAGAGGAATACAGTTTAGAATAATTTGGAATGAAATACCTCCAGTATTTTTACCGGATTACTAGTATATCCATCACGTGTAGTCCTAAGTCTGAAAGAGGATTGCACTTTTTGTAACATTTTTAAGCTACGTGCCATAGGAGTGTCAGGTTTGTTGGCTTTGAGATACTGGATATGTTGGCGTTTACTCATAAGCTTGTCGGCTGAATCTGTTAAAAACAGGTCTAGATCAAGTCGTGCTTTATCTAGTTTCGTATGGTTGTCAGCAGTTGGAGAGGATTGAAAGACTGAGTGACATGTGTTGAAAGCAGTTTCCAGTTTTGTGAACATTAGTTTACGCTCTCTTTTGAGTGTTGATGTTAGACGAATAAGATTTCCTCGAATGACAGATTTATGAGCTTCCCATAATGTCAGGGAAGAGACATCGCCTGTATCATTAGAGGAGATGTAATCAGACAGCGCTTGTTCGATTAGCGATCTATGTGCTGGATGGGTTAGTAGAGTATCGTTTAAGTTCCAGGTTGTATCGTGGGATCTGGGTATAGTTGAGGTTAGGGTGGTAAAAACTGCACAATGGTCTGACCATGGTAATGGAATAATTTTAGAGGATAGTATTTCTGGTAGTAGACTAGTTGGAACAAAGATGTGATCGATACTGGAGAATGATTTGTGTGGATATGAATAGTGTGTATAACGTCTATTGGTGGGGTTAAGTTCTCTCCATGTGTCTACCAATTTGTGAGCTGTTAGCAGGGGTTGTAGAGTCATCTTGGCGGAGTTCGTATTAGGGGTAATTGGAGATTTGTCAAGGAAGGGGAATACTGTAGCATTAGAATCTCCACATAGGACCAATGTACCAAATTTATGTGTCTCAATAAGTTGGAAGAGATGAGACATAAAAGCTAATGGTCGCTTGTTGGGAGCATAATAAGAGATGACCATGATAGGGTCGTCAGCTAGGTAACCTGTAATCAAAATGTATCTACCTTCTGGATCATTCAATTGTGACACAAGGGTGAATGGAGTGTTGCGGTGGAAACCTATAAGAGTTCCCCGTTGTTTAACGGGAGCAGAGGCAACATAAAATTGTGGATATGTGGAAGAGAGGAATTTTGGATGAGCCTTGTCTATAAAGTGAGTTTCCTGTAGGCATATAATATGAGCCTTTTTAGCATGAAAAGTGCGCATAGCTTTTGAACGTTTGTGTGGAATATTAAACCCTTGTACATTTAAAGACAGAATATTTATGGGGGCCATAACTGTAAGGTATAGATTACTATAAGAATAAAAACATGACTTACTTCTAGGTTCGTAATCACCATCTGGAGAGGGAAAAGATTAGAGAAAGCAAAACAGAAAAAAATAGAGTAGAAATAATAAAAAAAAAAGGAAAAATGATCAACCCTTTTATAATAGCATATTAGCAATAATAAAAGATAATAACACAGGGTGTGGGAACGTCTACAGAACATATTCAGCATGTTCCGAGAGGTTCCAGAGCCATCATCAGAGACCCGCATAATCCTGACGGGTACCTGAAGATGGAACAGGGGGCAACAAGAATTTCCTGGGGGAGGAATAACACCGGAGGACCACGAGATTATAAAAAAAACTTTTAAACAACTAAAAGTCCGCTTTGTGTAAGGACCTAAACAGAAAATAGAATATAAGGATGTCACTATACATTTATTAGTGTAGATACCAATATGGGTAGGATAGTGAAATAGGGAAAAAAAAGAAAAGAAAGTCAGGTATCTGTACTTAGACATTGGATCCTAGAAGGCATATTAGAAAAAGAATGGTCAAGTCTCGACTAAAAATTTCCTAATAGAGATCAGAAAGTGGTGTTTTTTTTTTAATTTTCAACCAGCAAATGATGCTGGTAGTAAGTATTAGCAGGACGGACTAGGTTAGAAGTTCAGTCCATAGAATCCTCGTTGGAGGGGGATTGATTTTCGAATCGTCCACGTTTGGGGATATGATGTTGAGAAGATGAAGAAGCTCCTGCGGACGGTGTAGTGGCTTTTTTCTGCTGAAGAGGGATTGAGGCTGGATGTCTGCGGAGATGATCGTTTGAAGTGGATCTGTCTGCAATGCCCATTTCGACCAGGGCCGATTGCAGGTCTTCCGAGGACCTACTGATGTAATAAGTTTCGCGAAAGGTGCATTTTAGAGAAAAGGGAAATCCCCAACGATAGGTAATATGGTGTTGTTGTAGGATTTGCAGCTGGGGCTTAAGTGCACGTCTTTTAGCAACCGTGAGAGGAGATATATCAGCAAAAAGCTGATATGTGTAACCCTGAAATTGCAGAGATTCTTTGTCCCTAGCAGCCGCCAATAGTTGCTCTTTGGTTCTGTAGTAGTGGAATTTAGCAATTATATCTCTTGGTGTGTCATTTGTTTTGCGGGGGGCTAGAGCTCTGTGAATTCTATTGAATTCTAGTCTTTCCACAGGTAAACCAGGCTGTAATTCTTGAAATAGGGCTGTTATAGTAGCCGGGAGATCAAGGACAGTCTCAGGAATTCCTCTTATTCTCAGGTTCGATCGTCGATCCCTATTTTCCTGGTTTTCTAAACAAGACTGATGTAGTGATCTAATATAATCGTTCCTTCCTCGTAGATGGAATATAGTTATTAAAAGTATTGTCTCCGCAGCAAAACCCGATTCTCCCAGAGAGAGATTTTATTGACTTCCAAAACAGAACATTATTACAGATGGCAAAATCCAACAGAGTTCATGACAACGAATATTTCCTCTTGTACCTATGCCTTCTTCTCTCAGACCATCTTTCTCTAGACTAGCTGACAACCTGCCTGTCTTCTCATATACTGATCTGACACTGGGGGGGGGGGGGTCAACCAAATGTTTACCATGAATACCCCCCTCAATTCTAATTACCATCAGTAAATACTAGGTAAAAAGGCTGTTCCTCACACACACAACTTGCATAAGATTTACACATCAAAGGGTAACAGATAACATTGTCTTTGATGTGTGCGACTACTGATTAGATTAAGAGATGACACCTGGACACCCTTTTGAGGTGTAGAATAGACTTGAATCCCCAATCTATATTCTTGCATAATGAATTTGTCTTAGAATGCCTAAATAGAATGCCTATACGAACTACATAAAAAACACTACATATATATATAAATATGTATATATATATATAATATATATATATATATATATGTATACATATATATATATTAGATATAATATACTACATATACCCCCACTTGGGTCGTTCTAACTACTAGAACTGACCCATAAATCGAGCAACAAACATAGCATTACCGACTTGAGGTATTGGATGCTTCACAATGGCTCATATGAAATATAAAGTTGAAACTGGTTACATCTCTCTTCACCAGCCTCTAAAATATCCCCATGAAACAGTCATTAGATAATATAGCTTTAGACCATGACTGGAAAAGGATTCGGTAAACATCCTTATTATATCACATCAAGATCTTGAATATTGCACAAAAACGAGCGGATGTCGCAGTTCATTCTTCAATTTTCAACTTCATCACATCTCTCATTGAAAGTAGACTTGGTGTGCTGGGAGCTCCGATCCACATAACTCCAGGATTCCTCTCCAGGCTCAAGGTTTTCATTTTCTTAAAGATGCTTTTGCACAAACACCAGCAAATCCCGAAATTCTACTTCCATCTTTATAGTAAGAAGAACCATCCATGTACCAGCTCTCACTTTCAAGTTCAAAAGGCTGAAAAAAACTGCTATTGCTGTACTTTGTAATTTGCTGTAGGCTGACTCCTCATTTCCATCCTTAATAGAGCAGTTGCTTGAATCATTCAGTCCATAATTCCACCTGAATGGTATACCAATCTATATACCAATCTATAATTCATATATCCATATAATCCATATATAATCCCCCACTTTCAGATAGAATCAGCTTGACATCAGCGTTTATCAGATCTTCTATCCAGACAAAGCAGCAGTGGAAAATCTTGCCAGTAAAGTTAGGTCTTTTTTTCATCCATATGTCAATAATATTAATGACTGATTCAACAAAGTTTCAAATCATGACTGGAGTGATGAACTTCACTCACCCCTCTTATAAATTTAGGAAAACCACCCAACATACTATAATTTATGCTATGCCAAGCCATTGTGCAGCATCTCACCTTAGATGTCAAATATATTGATCAATATGCAATATGTAATATGCAACATGTTATGTAACACGAAAATTATTTTAGGTTTAAATGTTTCGCTCTGGTTTTAAGATAAAGTTCAAGAAATAAAACATAATAAAATAAAAAAAAAATAAAAATAAAAATGGAAAAGGGTGAAAAATAAAAATAAAAAATAGGGCTTGATGAATAAAAATGGGAAAGGGTGAAAAATAAAAAATAAAATATAGGGAAAAGTCCATTGTCCAATTCAAAAAGTAAAAAAAAGTAAATTGCTTGATGAATATTGAGAGAGTCCATGATATTGTTTATTCAGTGTTTCTCCCCCACTAGCCAGAAATTTCAGCTTGCAGTTCACATGCTATGCGGATGCAGTATCTTCAATATCTGAAAGACAAAAAAAACTCTCCAACAAAACTAATTAGCAAGATCCTTAAACATTCTTTGAAGTTAAAACAAAGGACTATTTACACATCCCCAGGTTGAAACTAAACCACCCCCACTGTTAGAGAAATGTCACTTGTATTCAAAAACAGATCTGGATAATGTAATCTGTTTAGCTGTCCCAGCAATGTGTAATGTTCCATTTTCATCTTATCGTACTCAATCTTTAGGTGGTCATATTTCTGTTTTAACTGAGAAAACGGTATCCAAGCCTTAGATATTTTTTTATTATGATTTTGGTCAGCTCTGTTTTTCATATCAATATCACCTATATTTGACCTGGTGTCTCCTCTTTGATTGTTATCATAAGACATTATCTTTTGATCTCTATGTTCAGTATTTGTCCTAAACAATGTGGCTAAATCAATCTTGACAGCTTGCTCATTTGACTTTCTCCATAAATTGTCTGCTTTCAACAATACGTCTTTTAAATCATGAGGATTTGGGGTAACTAGCAAAATATTTTGTCTGATCTCTTCATTTAAAGCATGTAGAAATATACTCATATGTAACAAGCCACCATGCTCAAATGCAAGATTATTACTGACCAATATTTCCATAATAGATTTTATCCTTCCTGACAGTTCGTAGGGAGATTCGCTTTTCATTTGTTTGATCTTCCCATGAACAGTAACATCAGAACGTACACCATACAAAACACATAACAATTCCATCAATATGTCCCTTGTCCTCATTGGTTGAGTACAGATCTGCTTAATTCTCACCCAAAGACTATTTCCTATAGAATGTTGCATAACTCTGTCTAAATCAGATGGGTTGAGATTGTACATATCTCTGACATTCTGCAAGTCACAAAACCATTTTAAAAATCTGTTTAAATCATGGCAGGGAATCATTCCTATTTCTTTAAGAATTGCATCTAATTCTTTTGGTTTCAAAGGCTTCATTACAAGCTGAACTTCACCTGCATTATTATTATTGTTATAAACTGTGGTGGTCACAGTGGGTGCGGCTGGCAATGAATTATCAGATTTAATATGAGGTTCTGTTTCATTTGATAGAATGTTTGTATTTGCATTTTGCTGCAGATTGCTGAATCCACGATTCGATGCATATCTGCATTCCTGAGATCTCTTCTCTAATTCCATAATTCTTAATTTCAATCTCTCATTTTTCTCTGATAATTCATTACAACGTTTAGACTTCTCAAGCAGAGCTTCCCCAATGGTGACTGCATGCAATTTTAAATTTACAGCCTCAGATTCTGATTGGTTTTGTAACCTCTGACAAACCTTGTTGCTATTATCAACTGCACTCTGTAACTGGGTAATTTCCTCAACCTTATCCTTCAACGAACTTTCCATTGTTAAACAGCAAGATAACAAGCCCTGTACAATACAACCTTTTCTTTTACTTTCTGAAATTTTGCTATCAAAAACAGTTTTCTCTAAAAATTCATTCATCATAGTCCATGTCTGCTTATATTTTTCTGGCACTTCATAAGGACCGCCATGACGCTTAATACATTTTAACACCCATCTGTTAACTTTATCAGAACTGACACTAGCTTCACACTGAGTAAGCATTTTTACTATATTATTAATAATTTAAAAAGAGAGAAATATTTTACTCACCGCATTAATTACTCCTTCAGCTTCCAGCTCAGGTCTTCTGGTACACGATACAGTCCTTTTCTTCGTTTCCAGTCTCCAGAGAATAATTCTGGGGTTCCAAACTTGTTTGATTTTGTAGATCAGACTCTCTTATGTCACAACCAGACGTTAGAGTCACAGCACAGGTCTTGGGTCTCCATCAGACTTCTGTCCAACTCACGGATTGTTATCACCACGATTTCTAATACAAAGTCCTGAAAATGCTCTTCTGGTCGCTTGAACGGCACCAATGTAGTGATCTAATCTATAATCGTCGTTCCTCGTAGATGGTATATGGTTATTAAAAGTATTGTCTCCGCAGCAAAACCCGATTCTCCCAGAGAGAGATTTTATTGACTTCCAAAACAGAACATTATTACAGATGGCAAAATCCAACAGAGTTCATGACAACGAATATTTCCTCTTGTACCTATGCCTTCTTCTCTCAGACCATCTTTCTCTAGACTAGCTGACAACCTGCCTGTCTTCTCATATACTGATCTGACACTGGGGGGGGGGGGTCAACCAAATGTTTACCATGAATACCCCCCTCAATTCTAATTACCATCAGTAAATACTAGGTAAAAAGGCTGTTCCTCACACACACAACTTGCATAAGATTTACACATCAAAGGGTAACAGATAACATTGTCTTTGATGTGTGCGACTACTGATTAGATTAAGAGATGACACCTGGACACCCTTTTGAGGTGTAGAATAGACTTGAATCCCCAATCTATATTCTTGCATAATGAATTTGTCTTAGAATGCCTAAATAGAATGCCTATACGAACTGCATAAAAAACACTACATATATATATAAATATGTATATATATATATATATATATATATGTATACATATATATATATTAGATATAATATACTACAGACTGTAGTGTAAGATTTTCTTCCTTAAGAATTTCAAGCTCTGAGGTGTTTCGCTGTGTGAAACCATCTAGGTCGTCCACTCTAATTTCTAGCTCAGCTGTTCTCTGCCCCAGCTCTCTAATTTCTTTAGTCAGTTTATCAGTGATCCTGTCAGAAGTCTTCTTTAGGGCTTTGTGTAACATGAATTCAAACTTTTTAAACATATCTTCATTATTCTCAGTCTGAGTTACCTCAGTATCTGAGTCTGTGCCTGCTGTTTCCTCAGTAAGCTGTGAGGGCGCTGTCTCACAGCGCTGTGTGTTAGTCTGTGAGGAGATAGCTGCCGCCATTCTCAGGGTCTGTCTGGTCGGCGCCGTTTTAGATAATGGCGCTTTATTTTTTAGTTTATGTCCTCGGAGGACCATTATATAGTCACCTGGGGTCTAGCTGTGGCTTATGGTGCTGATTTGTACCGTTCGCGGTACCGCTGGGACCCGTAGTCCTCCGGCTATCTCCTCCCTCGGAGTGGAGCTCTAAGCCAGGACGTCCGCCCGCTCAGGCATCCGCGCATGCGCCCAACAATATCACATTTCATCATTATCAATTCCTTTGTTTCTTTCATATTAATAAATGCACACCAAAAAAACAAGAATAAATCACTATACATTTCATTTCACCCTGAAAAACAACACCAAAAACTAAACAACATTTTTTTTTTTTAAAGAGGATGGAGACTGGAGGGAACAAATGGAAAGAAAAGAAGTAAAAACTTCCTCCTCCCCCTTCCCCCTCCCTCCACTCCCCCCCAAGAACAAGAGTTACCCAATTACCCTGGCTGCAGCCTCCACTTTCTCCACTTTTCCTAGGTTACATAAATCAAGGAATCCTTCTGTCTATGCCCCTCTTATACATTATTCATTATCACTAAGAGTTAATAATGAGTTTAACCGCTTGCCGACTGCCTCACGCACATTTACGTCGGCAGAATGGCATGGGCAGGCAAAGCAACGTATATATACACGTTGCTTTGATCCTGCCCCCTAGCGGGTGCGTGCCCGCCGCAGTCTCCCGTGACCCTGCCGCGGGACCCGTGGACTCGGTTTCTGCCGGTGTCCCGCGATCAGGTCTCTGAAAGGCAGAACGGAGGGATGCCTTTGTAAACAAGGCATCTCCCTGTTCTGCCTAGTGACACAACACTGATCGTCTGCTCCCTCTCATCTGGAACAGCGATCAGTGACGTGTCACAGTAATCCACGCCCCCTAACAGTTAAAATTACTCCCCAGGACACACTCAACCCCCTGGTGAAATGGTCCTCAGTAGCAGAGGAGTCTTTCCAGGTCCTAAAGAAGGCTCTGTGTGCACAGCCAGTACTGTACTCCCCTGATTTCTCCAGAGAGTTTTTGGTTCAGACGGATGCGTCTAATGTTGGTATCGGGGCAGTACTATCACAGATATACAATGGGGAAGAACACCCTGTCGTGTACCTAAGCAGAAAGCTCAATGACCATGAGAAAAAGTATGCAGTCATTGAAAAGGAATGTTTAGCCATAAAGTGGGCCGTGGACCCGCTCAGGTACTATTTGTTAGGGTATGACTTAAGTTTGACTTAATAACTGACCATGCTCCCCTGAAATGGATGGCCCAAAAGAAGGAGACTAATAGACGGGTGAACCGGTGGTTTTTGGCTCTACAGGATTATTCCTTCACTGTAAAACACAGGCCAGGTGTGGAGATGGCGAATGTAGATGCCCTGTCCTGTGTTCACTCCTGTTGGGCCACAGGTATTTCAACCCTGGGGTTGAAACAAGGGGGGAGGATATGTAGCAGGGCATCCCAGAGAGCCAGGAGAAGTCTTGTTCGGGATTTATACGTCTCCCAGGCTCCTCTCATACACATTCAGAGGTCTCTGATACATGATCCAGTTCGGATCTTACTCCTCTTTCCCAGGCTAATTTAAGCTCACCTGAGCAGACAGCCTTTGCTCTCTGCCTGGGACACACAAACATGGATGGTTTGTGAGGAGCTAAAGGTTGGTAAAACGCTTTAAAACTCTATACAGAAACTGACAAGCGGTAGGCTTGCTCAGCCTGGTAGTGAGGGCCGGTGTATGTTATAGTTAGAGCCGAGACATGGCTAGGACTTTTGCTTTGTTATTTCTGTTCTGATATGTTTTCTGGAAGACTGTGCAGCACCTGTGTATGGACTTGTATTTAAATTAAAAAAAACAGCACTGTTGTCACTACCGCAAGTGAATTTGGTATCTGTGCCTAAATAACAGCTCATCCCAGGGAGCTTTGTACCTGCTACCTGTCCCCCAGGTTACAATATATATATATATGTGTATATATATACACACACACACACACACACACACACACACACACACACACACACACACAAGACTGTTTGTATATATATATCAAATACACCACCTGAAGTAGGTAAAAGAAATAGTGCACCATGGAATGCACTGTATAATTTAGATCTAGGCTACACTGACTGGATGCTGCAGAGTGTATGTGTGTGTGTGTGTGTGTAAACCCACCTGGTTGCATCCAGGATGGAAAGTATGTATGCCCTAGATTCAGGCTTTATGCCAACTTATGCCCAACCTAAAGTAAGTGGGCAATATAAAAAAAACTCAGCATGCTTAGAGAGGTGTTTGGGGAGATGCTCCACCCTGGAACCAGTTCTAGGTTTGTGTAGACTGGGGAGCAGTGGCGGAACTACCGTCATAGTGGCACATGCAGGCACTATGGGGCCCGCAGCCAAGTGGGGCCCGTTGAGGACAGGCGCCGCGGGTCCTCGGGGAGCTCCACGGGTGAGAACTGGCGGCTCCAGGGGTGTGAGCGGGCTGGCCAATCAGGGAGCTGATGGGCGGGGGAGCAGAGAGATGACATCATCTCTCACTGTGCAGGCAGCCGGGAAGCAGAGAGATGACATTATCTCTCTGCTGCCTGACTGATAATCAGCTGTCTGAGTCCTGACTCAGTGACACAGCAAGTGACAATCCGTAATGTGTGGCAGGCGACGTGACAACCCGTGACGTGACAATCTGTAATGTGGCAAGTGACAACCCGTGACGTGACAATCTGTAATGTGACAAGTGACAACCTGTGATGCGGCAAGTGACAATCCGTAATGTGTGGCAGGCGACATGGCAAGTGACAACCCGTGACGTGACAATCTGTAATGTGGCAGGTGACATGGCAAGTGACAACCCGTGAAGTGACAATCTGTAATGTGGCAGGTGACGTGGCAAGTGACAATCCGTAATGTGTGGCAGGTGACGTGGCAAGTGACAATCTGTGACCTGACAATCTGTAATGTGGCAAGTGACGTGGCAAGTGACAACCCGTGACGTGACAATCTGTAATGTGGCAGGTGACGTGGTAAGTGACAACCCGCAATGTGGCAAGTGACAATCCATAATGTGTGGCAGGTGCCGTGGCAAATGGCAATCCGTAATGTGTGGCAAGTGACAATCCATAATGTGTGGCAAGTGACAATCCATAATGTGTGGCAAGTGACAATCCGTAATGTGTGGCATATATATATATATATATATATATATATATATATATATATATATATATATATATAAATAATTTGTATTACTAGAGAGAATGCAGATAAGATAATGAGCAGAGAGGTGGAGAGACCCTTAATTGTTCTGGCCTCAGGGTGAGTTGATGGATCAGTTTTGAAGTTCCATAGAACAGAATCTTTTTTGTTTTTATTGATTTTAGTCTGTAAAATATTTACAATATCATAAACAACTATAAGGCTGCTTTCACACTGGGGCGGTGCAGGGCGGCGACAGTAAAGCAGCGCTATATTTAGCGCTGCTTTACCGTTGTTTTACCCGCGGTATGGGGCCGCTAACGGGGTGGTTTTAACCCCTGCTAGCGGCCGAAAAAGGGTTTAAAACCTCCACAAAGCGCCGCTGCAGCTGCAGGTCTCCCATTGATTTCAATGGGTAGGAGCGGTATAGGAGCGGTGAACACACCGCTCCTTCACCGCTCCAAAGATGCAGCTAGCAGGACTTTTTTTACCGTCCTGCTAGCGCACCGCTCCAGTGTGAAAGCCCTCAGGGCTTTCACACTGGAGACACAGCAACAGCTGTTTCGGGTCGGTTTGTAGGCGCTATTTTTAGCGCAATATCGCCTGCAAACCGCCCCAATGTGAAAGCCGCCTAAGTGTATCAAAACAGGTACAAGAAAGTCAGAGTATCCGTATTCAGAAACCAATAGTATGATGTAATCATATGTAAAGTTGAAGTAGTTCAGTATGTTATTACAGCAGTGTATGAGATCTTCTTATTAGGCAATATTAACAATTTTAATTTAGGTAAAGAAGAATATGACATAATGTATGAATACTGTATATAAAAGGTGATTATATAAACTGTAACAACCTGTTTACGCTAAGCTCCCTGACCTCCATGGCCATGATTTAAAACTAGATGGAACAAGATTTCATCTTAAAACTGTGAAAGGGATTCTTTACTGTTAGAGCAGTGCAAATGAGCAACTCCCCAGATTGTGGTATTAGCTGAGAGGTGAATGAATTTAAAAAGTGCCCTCAGTGGGCACAATACAGTCTAATGGAAATTGTTACATTTGATAGGTTGTTGGAGGAATTTTTCTGATCACCAATAAGTAAGGAAGTTTATTCATGTAGGGCTAACACATATAACTCACACACAAAGTTTGAACTTCATGGACCTGTGTCTCTTTTCAACCTTGTCTACTATAAAACTTTGAATGTGTAGCCCATTTTCCTAAACATCATATTGTGTTAAATCCTAATAAGACCCAACTCCATGCCGTAAAAAAATCCACCCTTGCAGTTAGGCCCCTCGGTTCAAAAAGCAGAGTGTTAGAGGAATATGGAATGATATTTCCCTATTCTACACTCTGACAGGATTCAGAGCTTTCCTTTTCTATTTAGTGCTCCAGCTTATGAGTGGTTCCTCACCATCCTCACCTACAATGTAGGACCATTAGCTCTGCATTGTATTTTATTACATCATTGTGTGACTGTCTGCCTGAGCCAAATCCATAGCTCTGCTCAAGCCTCATCCCTCTTATACAGGTCCTTCTCAAAAAATTTGCATATTGTGATAAAGTTCATTATTTTCTGTAATGTACTGATAAACATTAGACTTTCATATATTTTAGATTCATTACACACAACTGAAGTAGTTCAAGCCTTTTCTTGTTTTAATATTGATGATGTTGGCATACAGCTCATGAAAACCCAAAATTCCTATCTCAAAAAATTAGCATATCATGAAAAGGTTCTCTAAACGAGCTATTAACCTAATCATCTGAATCAACTAATTAACTCTAAACACCTGCAAAAGATTCCTGAGGCTTTTAAAAACTCCCAGCCTGGTTCATTACTCAAAACCGCAATCATGGGTAAGACTGCCGACCTGACTGCTGTCCAGAAGGCCATCATTGACACCCTCAAGCAAGAGGGTAAGACACAGAAAGAAATTTCTGAACGAATAGGCTGTTCCCAGAGTGCTGTATCAAGGCACCTCAGTGGGAAGTCTGTGGGAAGGAAAAAGTATGGCAGAAAACGCTGCACAACGAGAAGAGGTGACCGGACCCTGAGGAAGATTGTGGAGAAGGACCGATTCCAGACCTTGGAGGACCTGCGGAAGCAGTGGACTGAGTCTGGAGTAGAAACATCCAGAGCCACCGTGAACAGGCGTGTGCAGGAAATGGGCTACAGGTGCCGCATTCCCCAGGTCAAGCCACTTTTGAACCAGAAACAGCGGCAGAAGCGCCTGACCTGGGCTACATAGAAGCAGCACTGGACTGTTGCTCAGTGGTCCAAAGTACTTTTTTCGGATGAAAGCTAATTTTGCATGTCATTCGGAAATCAAGGTGCCAGAGTCTGGAGGAAGACTGGGGAGAGGGAAATACCAAAATGCCTGAAGTCCAGTGTCAAGTACCCACAGTCAGTGATGGTCTGGGGTGCCATGTCAGCTGCTGGTGTTGGTCCACTGTGTTTTATCAAGGGCAGGGTCAATGCAGCTAGCTATCAGGAGATTTTGGAGCACTTCATGCTTCCATCTGCTGAAAAGCTTTATGGAGATGAAGATTTCATTTTTCAGCACGACCTGGCACCTGCTCACAGTGCCAAAACCACTGGTAAATGGTTTACTGACCATGGTATTACTGTGCTCAATTGGCCTGCCAACTCTCCTGACCTGAACCCCATAGAGAATCTGTGGGATATTGGGAAGAGAAAGTTGAGAGACGCAAGACCCAACACTCTGGATGAGCTTTAGGCTGCTATCGAAGCATCCTGGGCCTCCATAACACCTCAGCAGTGCCACAGGCTGATTGCCTCCATGCCACGCCGCATTGAAGCAGTCATTTCTGCAAAAGGATTCCCGACCAAGTATTGAGTTCATAACTGAACATAATTATTTGAAGGTTGACTTTTTTTGTATAAAAAACACTTTTCTTTTATTGGTCGGATGAAATATGCTAATTTTTTGAGATAGGAATTTGGGGTTTTCATGAGCTGTATGCCAAAATCATCAATATTAAAACAAGAAAAGGCTTGAACTACTTCAGTTGTGTGTAATGAATCTAAAATATATGAAAGTCTAATGTTTATCAGTACATTACAGAAAATAATGAACTTTATCACAATATGCTAATTTTTTGAGAAGGACCTGTACAATGACAATGCGGTTCTGGCCCCTATAGTCTGTCTTCACCCTCTGTGGATCAAAATTGCGGCAAATCACGGGATGCTTGTGCGATGCCAATACCTCTTAATGGCACCCCAATCGCGGAACAATTTTGCCATGATTGTTGTGCCATAAATCTTGCTGCAATCACAGCAAATTGCAACATGCAATGCTGTTGCTCAAAAGAAGCTCCTGCTCCTTTTTTTTTTTTTTTAAATACTTTTTAGTTCATATATTTTCATTTACAAACATTAACAATATCACATTTCATCATTATCAATTCCTTTGTTTCTTGCATATTAATAAATGCACACCAAAAAAACAAGAATAAATCACTATACATTTCATTTCACCCTGAAAAACAACACCAAAAACTAAACAACATTTTTTTTTTAAAGAGGATGGAGACTGGAGGGAACAAATGGAAAGAAAAGAAGTAAAAACTTCCTCCTCCCCCTTCCCCCTCCCTCCACTCCCCCCCAAGAACAAGAGTTACCCACTTACTCTGGCTGCAGCCTCCACTTTCTCCACTTTTCCTAGGTTACATAAATCAAGGAATCCTTCTGTCTATGCCCCTCTTATACATTATTCATTATCACTAAGAGTTAATAATGAGTTTAACCGCTTGCCGACTGCCTCACGCACATTTACGTCGGCAGAATGGCATGGGCAGGCAAAGCAACGTATATATACACATTGCTTTGATCCTGCCCCTAGCGGGTGCGTGCCCGCCGCAGTCTCCCGTGACCCTGCCGCGGGACCCGTGGACTCGGTTTCTGCCGGTGTCCCGCGATCAGGTCTCTGAAAGGCAGAACTGAGGGATGCCTTTGTAAACAAGGCATCTCCCTGTTCTGCCTAGTGACACAACACTGATCGTCTGCTCCCTCTCATCTGGAACAGCGATCAGTGACGTGTCACAGTAATCCACGCCCCCTAACAGTTAAAATTACTCCCCAGGACACACTCAACCCCTCCCCCGCCCCCTAGTTGTTAACGCCTTCACTGCCAGTGTCATACACAGTAATCACTCATTTTTATAGCATTGATCTCTGTATAAATGACAATGGTCCCAAAATAGTGTCAAAAATGTCTGATGTGTCCGCCATAATGTCGCAGTCACGATAAAAATCACAGATCGCCGCCATAACTAGTAAAAAAAAAAATAATTACATAAATCTACCTACTATTTTGTAGACGCTATAACTTTTGCGCAAACCAATCGATATACGCTTATTGTGATTTTTGTTACCTAAAATATGTAGAAGAATACGTATCAGCCTAAACTGAGGAAAAAAAATGTTTTTTTTATATATTTTTGGGGGATATTTATTATAGCAAAAGGTAAAAAATAATGAATTCTTTTCAAAATTGTCGCTATTTTTTTGTTTATATTTGTGGGGAAAAAAGGACATCAATTTTGTTTGGGTACCATGTCCCACGGCCGCGCAATTGTCAGTAAAAGCGACACAGTGCCGAATCGCAAAAAGTGCTCTGGTAAGGAAGGGGGCAAATAATTCCAGGGCTGAAGTGGTTAACCATCCATTCCAGATTCTATGATATTTCTGAGGTGTTCCTCTATGCTCGTACATTAATTTTTCATACGGGAGTATTTGATTTATCGCTTTAAGCCATTGATCCCTTGGAGGGGGATATTTGTTGCATCCACCTAAGGGCGACTTGCTTGCGTGCCATAAATAACATTTCTTGTAGACAGGTCTTGGCATATCCAGTCACCCTCTGGTTCTCCATCAGTCCCAACAGGCAGACCTCTGGAGTAAATGGGATACATTCTCCCAGCACTTTTGACAATATATCCAAGACTTCTACTAATGTCCGGGCAGGACCACATTAAATGCTCAAAGTTGGCCTCTGGTAAACAACACCTTGCACATTCCGCATTCTCCGTTCATCCCATTAAACTTAATTTGCGGGATGTCAGATAAACTTGATGTTTTATATATAACTGTATCAATCTATTATTACTTGCAGGCGACACTACCAAGTGTGATTTTCATGCCTCCCTCCAATTCTCATCTGTCATAGATGTACAAATCTTTTGCCACTTCCTCTTATTCTGGAGCAGGTCATCCCGTGTCTTAACCGGCATTAAATATGTATATAATTTAGATACTAATCCCCTTGGTTCTTAATATTCCAATTAGGGGGGGATTTTGATATATTAATACTTTTACTTCCGAACTGAGCACCTAGTGCATGCCTTAGCTGTAAAAATCTATAGAAATTCGTATCTGTTAGGTTATATTGTGTTTTAAAAAAATCAAATGAGCATATGCTTCCACTTTGATAAACTTGTTTCAGCTCCACTATACCTTTTTTGCATCCACAATTTATTATCTTGTAGTGTACTTAATTCTTCAAATAACGGATTATTCCACATGGGTAGTTCGGAAGGGATATCTTTGAATCTTGTTATTTTTTTTGCCTCTCGCCATACTGATCGAATCAATGAGAGCATGGAAATCTTAACCCTTGGTAGTTGTGTACCTCTTACTTCCAATCCTATCAATAAATTCTCAGCCTGAATTATCTTTAACAGGTGCTTCTCCGCCCCCAGACTTTGTTCTTGTATAAGCCAGTTACGCAAATGTCTTAATTGTCCCGCCAGATAGTACAGATACATATCTGGCAGAGCCAATCCTGCCTCTGTTTTTGGGTGCTGTAATGTTGTAATGCCTTTGGCCCATATAAATTTAGTGAATTGAGAGTTCAAGCTTTTAACCACTTTCAAACCGGACCATTTTGTTGGCTTAAGACCAGACCATTTTTTGCGATTCGGCACTGCGCTGCTTTAACTGACAATTGCGTGGTTGTGCGACGTGGCTCCCAAACAAAATTGACGTCCTTTTTTTCCCACAAATAGAGCTTTCTTTTGGTGGTCTTTGATCATCCCTGCGGTTTAAATTTTTTGCGCTATAAACAAAAAAAGAGCGACAATTTTGAAAAAACACATTATTTTTTTTACTTTTTGCTATAATAAAATATCCCCAAAAAATATATTAAAAATATATTTTTTTTCCTCAGTTTATGCCGATACGTATTCTTCTACATATTTTTGGTAAAAAAAAAAAAAAAAATCGCAATAAGCGATTGATTGGTTTGCGAAAAAGTTATAGCGTTTACAAAATGGGGGATAGTTTTATAGCATTTTTATTAATAATTTTTTTTTTTTTACTAGTAATGGCGTAGATCTGAGATTTTTATTGTGATTGCGACATTATGGTGGACACATCGGACATTTTTGACCCATTTTTGGGACCATGTCATTTTTACAGCGATTAGTGCTATACAATTGCACTGATTACTGTAAAAATGACACTGGCAGTGAAGGGGTTAACCACTAGGGGGATAGGAAGGGGTTAGGTGTGTCCTGGGGAGCGATTCTAACTGTTAGGGGGCTTGGCTACGAATGAAACATCACTGATCATAGCTCCCGATCACAGGAGCTATGATCAGTGAAAGTGTCACTAGGCAGAACGGGGAGATGCTTTTTTACATTAGTTTCATAGTTGGTAAGGTTGAATAAAGACATCAGTCCATCCAGTTCAACCTGAGTGAGTGTCTACAATTGTCCCCATCCCTGTACATCACACACTCACATTGGTCCCTACCCTCAATGAGCCCACAATCCAAGGTCCCCATTCATATACTAGGGCCAATTTTTGGACAGAAGCCAATTAACTTACCTGCATGTCTTTGGATTGTGGGAGGAAACCAGAGTACCCGGAGGAAACCCACGCAAGCACAGGGAGAACATGCAAACTCCAGGCAGGAAGTGTCGTGGTTGGGATTCAAACCAGTGACCCTTCTTACTGCTAGGTGAGAGTGCTAACCACTACACCACTGTGCCGCCCAATTTAGCATCTCCCTATTCTTCAGCTCAGACGATCGCGAGTATCCCTGCGGACATCGAGTCCACGGGACCCGCGATCCTATTCACGGAGCTCAAGGAAGGGTCAATCGTGCACCACCGGCGGCGCACACGGGACCACATGGCGGAAAATTCAAAGGGACGTACCTGTATGCCCATTTGCCCAGCCGTGCCATTCTGCCGACGTATATGTACATGCGGAGGTCGGAAAGTGGTTAATATACGCCATCAATGGATTTACATTTGCTGCCAGTGCATCCCAAGATTGCCTTGTTATATAGATTCCTAGATACTTAAAGGAGTCCACTATTCTAAGTGGGGTATCTATCCTTTCCTGCATTTCTAGTTCTTGATGCAGTGGCATAAGCAAAGACTTCTGCCAATTAATCTTAAGCCCTGAATACTGGCCAAAAGGTGTCTATTATACTCATAGCTTTCATGAGGGTGTTCTGTGTATCCCGCATATATAGTATAATATCGTCCGCAATAAAGACCAATCTGTTCTATACTATCCCAACTCTAGACTAGGGATGGGCCCGGTGCTCGATGCGAACCCACGTTCGCATCGAGCACCGGGCGTTCGCTCGCTCGGCGAGTCCAGAACAATTTGGGCCGTTCGCATCACATTCGTGTGATGCGAGCGGCCCCGCAATGCATTACAGCCGACGTGGCCGGCGCAGTGCATTGCTGGCTGATGATTGGCCAAGCATGCACTGTGACCCTGCATGCTTGGCCAATCACAGCAAAACTCGGAATCCGGAAACTCGGAGAGCAATAATTGGCTTCAGGCAGGACGCCTGTAGCCAATTAAAGCTCAGGGGCTTTAGTACACGCCCCACCATTTAAAAAGGCCGCCACGCCATCGGCGCCGGTCACATGAGTTCCGGCTTTAGGAGAGATCAGTCTGCTGATTCTGTGTCTTAGCTTGATTCATTGCTACAGAAAGATTTGCTCTTCTTTGCTAAACCATTGGCTATTTCTTTGCTAAACCATTGCTACCTAAGTCATTGATCGTTCATTGCTGCTGATTGCACAGTTAGTGTGTTATTAGCTGCTGCTGGGGATTAGTCTGGTGCGTGTTTTACTGTTAGTACAGTATTTCAGTAGTACCAACCGCAATGCTGTTAGCACAGCATTGCACCCCAACAGCACCCATAGGACTTCTAGTGTGTTAGTGGCAGCAAACAAAGCTCCTATATTTTCTTCCCAGAAGCACCCATAGGACTTCTAGTGTGTTAGTGGCAGCAAACAGAGCTCCTATATTTTCTTCCCAGAAGCACCCATAGGACTTCTAGTGTGTTAGTGGCAGCAAACAGAGCTCCTATATTTTCTTCCCAGAAGCACCCATAGGACTTCTAGTGTGTTAGTGGCAGCAAACAGAGCTCCTATATTTTCTTCCCAGAAGCACCCATAGGACTTCTAATGTGTTAGTGGCATCACACAGAGCTCCTATATTTTCTTCTCAGCAGCACCCACAGGACTTCTAGTGTGTTAGTGGCATCACACAGAGCTCCTATATTTTCTTCCCAGAAGCACCCATAGGACTTCTAATGTGTTAGTGGCATCACACAGAGCTCCTATATTTTCTGCTCAGCAGCACCCACAGGACTTCTAGTGTGTTAGTGGCATCACACAGAGCTCCTATATTTTCTTCCCAGAAGCACCCATAGGACTTCTAGTGTGTTAGTGGCATCACACAGAGCTCCTATATTTTCTTCTCAGCAGCACCCACAGGACTTCTAGTGTGTTAGTGGCATCACACAGAGCTCCTATATTTTCTTCCCTGAAGCACCCATAGGACTTCTAGTGTGTTAGTGGCATCACACAGAGCTCCTATATTTTCTTCTCAGCAGCACCCACAGGACTTCTAGTGTGTTAGTGGCATCACACAGAGCTCCTATATTTTCTTCCCAGAAGCACCCATAGGACTTCTAGTGCGTTAGTGGCATCACACAGAGCTCCTATATTTTCTTCTCAGCAGCACCCACAGGACTTCTAGTGCGTTAGTGGCATCACACAGAGCTCCTATATTTTCTTCCCAGAAGCACCCATAGGACTTCTAGTGTGTTAGTGGCATCACACAGAGCTCCTATATTTTCTTCTCAGCAGCACCCACAGGACTTCTAGTGTGTTAGTGGCATCACACAGAGCTCCTATATTTTCTTCCCAGAAGCACCCATAGGACTTCTAGTGTGTTAGTGGCATCACACAGAGCTCCTATATTTTTTCTCAGCAGCACCCACAGGACTTCTAGTGCGTTAGTGGCATCACACAGAGCTCCTATATTTTCTTCCCAGAAGCACCCATAGGACTTCTAGTGTGTTAGTGGCATCACACAGAGCTCCTATATTTTCTTCCCAGAAGCACCCATAGGACTATTAGTGTGTTAGTGGCATCACACAGAGCTCCTATATTTTCTTCCCAGAAGCACCCATAGGACTTCTAGTGTGTTAGTGGCATCACACAGAGCTCCTATATTTACTTCCCAGAAGCACCCATAGGACTTCTAGTGTGTTAGAGTGGCAGCACACAGAGCTCCTATATTTTCTTCTCAGCAGCACCCATTTTTTATACTATATACACTACCGACTACAATGGCTGGAAGACCGACAAGGAGAGGCAGAGCGTGCCGAGGCAAGAACACAGGGCAGGCAGGCTCTGTTTCTAGAGACAACAGTGCTGGCCGTGGACGTGGTCATGCATCGTCATCAGCACGTGGCCATGGGACACGCTTGTCTTTGTTTTCGGCAGCTGGACATGTGGAGCCGCATCATGCTGAAGGCTTGGTAGAATGGATGACCAAGCCCTCCTCATCCTCCTCATCCTCTCTCACCCAGGCTGAGGGTACTGGCAGAGCACCTGCCAACGCGTACTCAATGGCATCATCAGCCACCCCTTCCCTAGACCCACCATGTCCTCCTGAGGAGTCCCCCGAACTCTTTGAGCACAGTGTTGGGTACATGCTCCAGGAGGATGCCCAACGATTCGAAGGCTTGGATGATGATACCCAGCTTGAGGAAGTCAGTAGTGTGCGCGCAGAGAGAGGGGATGCTGAAGGACAGCAATCTAGCAGTACTGTTCCACCAGCTGCAGCTTACTGCCAGGTTTGCTCTAGTGGTGAAGAGGGAGGGGATGATGAGGTCACTGACTCCACGTGGGTGCCTGAAGGGAGAGAGGAGGAGGACAAGGAGGAGGAGGATGCGGCGTCACATGTCCAACGAGTCAGGATGCCCCCTGGAGGCCAGCTAGAGGCCAGCACAGCAACTGTACCACACCGCAGAGCTCCGCCTGTGCAGGGCGCTGCCTCTGCACGTTATCAGAAAAGTTCTTTGGTGTGGGCCTTTTTAGGACTTCTAGTGTGTTAGTGGCATCACACAGAGCTCCTATATTTTCTTCCCAGAAGCACCCATAGGACTTCTAGTGTGTTAGTGGCATCACACAGAGCTCCTATATTTTCTTCCCAGAAGCACCCATAGGACTTCTAGTGTGTTAGTGGCATCACACAGAGCTCCTATATTTTCTTCTCAGCAGCACCCACAGGACTTCTAGTGCGTTAGTGGCATCACACAGAGCTCCTATATTTTCTTCCCAGAAGCACCCATAGGACTTCTAGTGTGTTAGTGGCATCACACAGAGCTCCTATATTTTCTTCCCAGAAGCACCCATAGGACTTCTAGTGTGTTAGTGGCATCACACAGAGCTCCTATATTTTCTTCCCAGAAGCACCCATAGGACTTCTAGTGTGTTAGTGGCATCACACAGAGCTCCTATATTTTCTTCTCAGCAGCACCCACAGGACTTCTAGTGTGTTAGTGGCATCACACAGAGCTCCTATATTTTCTTCCCAGAAGCACCCACAGGACATCTAGTGTGTTAGTGGCATCACACAGAGCTCCTATATTTTCTTCTCAGCAGCACCCACAGGACTTCTAGTGTGTTAGTGGCATCACACAGAGCTCCTATATTTTCTTCCCAGAAGCACCCATAGGACTTCTAGTGTGTTAGTGGCATCACACAGAGCTCCTATATTTTCTTCTCAGCAGCACCCACAGGACTTCTAGTGTGTTAGTGGCATCACACAGAGCTCCTATATTTTCTTCCCAGAAGCACCCATAGGACTTCTAGTGTGTTATAGGAGCTCTGTGTGATGCCACTAACACACTAGAAGTCCTATGGGTGCTTCTGGGAAGTAAATATAGGAGCTCTGTGTGATGCCACTATTTACTTCCCAGAAGCACCCATAGGACTTCTAGTGTGTTAGTGGCAGCACACAGAGCTCCTATATTTTCTTCTCAGCAGCACCCATTTTTTATACTATATACACTACCGACTACAATGGCTGGAAGACCGACAAGGAGAGGCAGAGCGTGCCGAGGCAAGAACACAGGGCAGGCAGGCTCTGTTTCTAGAGACAACAGTGCTGGCCGTGGACGTGGTCGTGCATCGTCATCAGCACGTGGCCATGGGACACGCTTGTCTTTGTTTTCGGCAGCTAGACATGTGGAGCCGCATCATGCTGAAGGCTTGGTAGAATGGATGACCAAGCCCTCCTCATCCTCCTCATCCTCTCTCACCCAGGCTGAGGGTACTGGCAGAGCACCTGCCAACGCGTACTCAATGGCATCATCAGCCACCCCTTCCCTAGACCCACCATGTCCTCCTGAGGAGTCCCCCGAACTCTTTGAGCACAGTGTTGGGTACATGCTCCAGGAGGATGCCCAACGATTCGAAGGCTCGGATGATGATACCCAGCTTGAGGAAGTCAGTAGTGTGCGCGCAGAGAGAGGGGATGCTGAAGGACAGCAATCTAGCAGTACTGTTCCACCAGCTGCAGCTTACTGCCAGGTTTGCTCTAGTGGTGAAGAGGGAGGGGATGATGAGGTCACTGACTCCACGTGGGTGCCTGAAGGGAGAGAGGAGGAGGACAAGGAGGAGGAGGATGCGGCGTCACATGTCCAACGAGTCAGGATGCCCCCTGGAGGCCAGCTAGAGGCCAGCACAGCAACTGTACCACACCGCAGAGCTCCGCCTGTGCAGGGCGCTGCCTCTGCACGTTATCAGAAAAGTTCTTTGGTGTGGGCCTTTTTTGAAACGAGTGCATCAGATCGCACCACTGCTATTTGCAATATTTGTCTCAAGCGTATCTCGCGTGGCCAAAATATCAGCCGCTTGGGCACCACAAGCATGAGCAGACATATGTCGACCTGCCATGCAGCTCGTTGGCAAGCACACATAAAAGACCAACACCAAAGAACAAAGCGGACCTCTCCTTGCTCCTCATCAGCTGGGATCTCCATCCCCACTATATCTTCAGTCCTCTCTGAAAGCTGCTCTGAGAGGACTGAAGGTGTAGAATTAGGTGTGTCACAACCAAGTACTTGCAGTACACCGACGTCCGATTGTAGCAGGCAAATTTCCCTGCCCCAGCTGCTGGACCGTCGAAAGAAGTATACTCCCAGCCATCCACATGCCCAGCGTTTGAATGCTAGCTTGGCTAAATTGCTAGCACTTCAACTCCGGCTTTTTCAGTTGGTAGACTCGGCCCCCTTCCGTGAGTTTGTTCAATGTGCGGTTCCTCAGTGGCAGGTTCCCAAACGCCACTTTTTCTCACGGAAGGCGATTCCGTCTCTCTACCGGCATGTGGAAGGCAATGTTCATGCCTCGCTGGACAGGGCGGTCAGCGGTAAGGTGCATATTACCGCTGACTCATGGTCCAGCAGGCATGGACAGGGACGTTATCTTTCTTTCACGGCCCATTGGGTCACTCTATTGGCAGCTGGGAGGGATGCAGGACAAGGTGCAGTAGTGTTGGAGGTTGTTCCGCCACCACGCCTCCAAAATGCTACTACTGGTTGTGACACACCTCTCTCCTCCACCCCCTCTTCTTCCTCCAGTGCTCTGTCCTCGGAACCAGCGGTGCTCCGTAGGCGTACAAGGGGCTACGCAAGTACGCAGGCAAAAAGATGCCATGCCGTGCTTGCGCTGGTGTGTTTGGGGGACAGGAGCCACACTGGGCCAGAGGTTCTGGCAGCTCTGCAGGGGCAGGCCGAGAGGTGGTTGACGCCACGCCAGCTTAAGCCAGGAATGGTCGCTTCTGACAATGGCACCAACCTCCTCTCCGCCCTGCGACAGGGGCAGCTCACCCATGTGCCCTGTATGGCTCACGTCCTCAACCTGGTGGTGCAGCGGTTCTTGGGCAGGTTCCCAGGCTTACAGGATGTCCTGAGGCAGGCCAGGAAAGTCTGTGTGCATTTCCGCCAATCTTATAATGCCAGTGCTCGGCTGACTGAGCTGCAAAAGGAGCTGAACCTGCCCAAGAACCGCCTAATATGTGACATGCCCACCAGGTGGAACTCAACGTTGGCCATGCTGCAGCGACTACACACGCAGCAGAGGGCCATCAATGAGTACCTTTGCGACTACGGCACCAGGACAGGGTCAGGGGAGCTTGGCTTTTTTTCCCCACGCCAGTGGAGCATGATCAGGGGTGCATGCACTGTCCTCTCACCATTTGAGGAGGCCACGAGGATGGTGAGCAGTGACAGTGCATGCATCAGTGACACTGTACCTCTTGTCCACCTGTTGGAGCATACGCTGCGTGGGATAATGGACAGGGCACTTGAGGCAGAACAGAGGCAGGAAGAGGAGGACTTCCTTGCCTCTCAAGGCCCCCTTTATCCAGACAGTGTTCCTTCTGTCCCACCCATCACACAGGAAGAGGATGAGGAGGAGGAGGGGGAGGAGGAGGAGGAGGAGGAGGAGGATTGTGTGAGCATGGAGGTGGAGCCTGGCACTCAGCATCAGCAGCAGCAGTCTTTTAGGGATGATGTACAGTCCCAACAAACCAGTGGACTTGTACGTGGCTGGGAGGAGGTGGCTGGCGATCATGTCATCCTCAGTGACCCAGAAGACTCCGGACCGAATGCCTCAGCTAACCTACGCTGCATGGCCTCCCTGATCCTGAAAAGCCTGCGGAAGGATCCTCGTGTTCTTCGGATCAAGGAGAGGGACCATTACTGGCTGGCCACTCTCCTTGATCCACGGTACAAGGGTAAGGTTGCGGACCTTATCTTGCCGTCGCAGCGGGAGCAGAGGATGAGACATCTCAGGGAGGCCTTGCAGAAAGGTCTGTGCAACGCGTTCCCAGAAACTGGGAGGTTACAAACTCCTGGTCCGGGACGACGAGTTGCTGAGGCTTCGGTCAGTAGCAGAAGGAGCGGTGGGGAAGGTGGACGTCTGACCGATGCGTTCAGACAATTTTTTAGTCCGCAGCCCCAAGGTATGATCGGTTCCAGCAACCATCGCCAGCGTCTGATATACATGGTGCAGGAATACCTAGGGGCAAGGTCAGACTTGGACAACTTTCCCACCGAAAATCCTCTGGCTTACTGGGTCCTGAGGATGGATCACTGGCCAGAGCTTGCACAGTATGCAATTGAGCTACTGGCCTGTCCTGCATCCAGCGTTCTTTCCGAACGCACATTCAGTGCTGCTGGAGGATTTGTCACCGATCATAGGGTGCGCCTGTCCACCGACTCGGTTGATCGACTGACCTTCATAAAAATGAATCAGTCTTGGATCACCACCAGCTACCAGGCACCTGAAGCGGATATAACGGAATAATTTATAATGTCACATCCCTTCAAGACTGCCTATGCTGATGCTGAGTGACTGTCCTGTTATGTTCACTGACTATCCTCTTCCTCCTCCTCAATGATCCATGCCACCACACCAGTGCCTAAGGCACAATTTTTCAGCCCCTGTATAACAGGGGCGTGTACTTAAATTTTTTTAAAAAAATGCTTCGCAACAGGTGTGACTGCTGTGCTCCAAGTACAGTATCTGTGAGGGGTTGCAGTGTTGTGGCACCAGCACCAGTGCCTAAGGCACAATTTTTCAGCCCCTGTTGGGGCGTGTAAGTACAATTTTTAGGCAATGCTTTGCAACAGGTCTCATTGCTGTGCTCAGAGTACAGTATCTGTGAGGGGTTGCAGTGTTGTGAAACCAGCACCAGTGCCTAAGGCACAATTTTTCAGCCCCTGTATAACAGGGGCGTGTAATTACAATTTTTTTAAAAGATGCTTCGCAACAGGTGTGACTGCTGTGCTCCAAGTACAGTATCTGTGAGGGGTTGCAGTATTGTGGCACCAGCACCAGTGCCTAAGGCACAATATTTCAGCCCCTGTTGGGGCGTGTAATTACAATTTTTAGGCAATGCTTTGCAACAGGTCTCATTGCTGTGCTAAGAGTACAGTATCTGTGAGGGGTTGCAGTGTTGTGGCACCAGCACCAATGCCTAAGGCCCAATTTTTCAGCCCCTGTTTAACAGGGGCGTGTAATTACAAATCTTGATCTAATAGTTCACAGCAGGGCCCATTCCTGCGCCCACCAAGAGTAACTATGAGGGCCTACAGTCTTGTGGCAACACCGTCCACCACCACCGCCAAAGGCCCAATTTTTCTGCCCTGTTCAACAGGTGCATGCAATTACAAATCTTGATCTAATAACTCACAGCAGGGCCCATTCCTGCACCCACCAAGAGTAAATGTGAGGGCTTACAGTCTTGTGGCAACACCGTCCACCACCACCACCACCAAAGGCCCAATTTTTCTGCCCTGTTCAACAGGTGCATGCTATTACAAATCTTGATCTAATAACTCACAGCAGGGCCCATTCCTGCGCCCACCAAGAGTAACTGTGAGGGCTTACAGTCTTGTGGCAACACCGTCCACCACCACCACCAAAGGCCCAATTTTTCTGCCCGGTTCAACAGGTGCATGCAAGTACAAATCTTGATCTATTAACTCACAGCAGGGCCCATTCCTGTGCCCACCAGTCTTGTGGCTACACCAACATCTAATAGGGCAAATTTCTGCAGAGTATATACGGCAGGCCCCTACTTTCAAACATCCAACTTACAAACGACTCCTACTTGCAAACGGAAAGAGAAACAGGTAGTGAGAGGAAATCTACCCCTAGGAAGGGAAATTCTATCATGTTAGATTTAATTTGGGAAAAAGGTATCTCCTCTCTACTGATGCTTTATCACCAATCCTTGTTTCAATTCAAACCCCACTTTTCCAAAAACATTTGTCATTGGGACGGAAAGTGAGGTGACATGTTCTGAACAGATGTGCAAAGACAGCAAATGTTACAGGGGTGATAACCCCTCCCTATGTTCTCCAAAAAGCTTAAAAATTGATTTTTTTGGGATGGAGCTACACTTCATAATGTACCTGTTCAGATTCTACTTAAGAACAAACCTACAGTCCGTGTCTTGTTTGCACCATCTATATACTGCTGTTCAGAGTATATAGGGTTATAGGTATAGGGTTTTATTTTGGGTGCGGGTCCCCCTTAATATCCATACAAGACCCAAAAGGGCTGGGGTGGGGGGGGGGGGGGGTGATGGGGTAGCCATACCATTTTTCTCAAGGATTTTCAGCCATATGGCGGCCAGGACAAGACATGACATTAAAGCCGCAAGTGGTTTTAAATGGCTTCTTTTTTTCCTTTACAAATGTCATTTTGTGCAAGGACAGTTCTAAACACGGGAAACACATGCCACTTCACAGGCATACTTTAGACACCCCCCAGGTACCATATTTAAAGGAAAATTTCACTTTTTTTTTCACTTTATGCATCATTAAAATGACTGCTCCCGAAAAAACGTTAGTTTTTAAAAGTTCTTTTTGCATTGATATATGTCCCCTGGGGCAGGACCCGGGTCCCCAAACCTGTTTTATGACATTAACATGCATATTGGCCGTTGTAATTAGCAATTTTGATTTCGAACGTTCGCATCCATTATAACGAATAGGGTTCGAAAATATTCGCGCAAACTTTTGGTCCGTTCGAAGGTTCTGGTGCGAACCGAACCCGGGGGTGTTCGGCTCATCCCTACTCTAGACCCCTGGTATTCTTCAGTCTGACAAAACCGTAGGGCCAGGGACTCAATTGTAATGGCAAATAAAAGGGGAGATAGTGGACACCCATGCCTCATGCCCCTGAATAGATTTATAGATGGGGTCAGTATTCCATTAATCAATAATTTTGATCTCGGGTTTACATATAATATTTTAACCCATTGTTTAAATCCATTGCCAAACCCAAACTTCCCCAGTGTTGCCTGCAAAAATCTCCATTCTACAGAGTCAAATGCTTTGGCTGTATCAAGAGATGCCAGAGTTCCTGACTTTGGAATATATTCCCTCATTTGTGCCACTAGTTGCGTTCTACAAATATTTATCGATGTTGATTTACCAGGTATGAAATATAGTGTACAATCTGTAAACAATTGGTGCGCTTAATCAACCTTAAAATAATTCAATAAATAGTAGATCTTA
Source organism: Lithobates sylvaticus (assembly GCA_028564925.1). Classification (NCBI taxonomy): domain Eukaryota; kingdom Metazoa; phylum Chordata; class Amphibia; order Anura; family Ranidae; genus Lithobates; species Lithobates sylvaticus. Next base: position 179,212,273 of record CM053038.1, read on the forward strand.
AAAACAAAAACAAAACTCCATATGTGAATAATAAATAATTAGTGCAATGTGGTGCTTGGAACATGACTTGTTCCTAAGAAGTATAAAAACTTGTGCAATAAAAATATCCATGAAAGAATCCAGATGTGTAAATAAATAAATGAATCCACAACTGTGTAGAGAAAAATAAATAAATATAAATCAGTGATGTAACCAAATAAATACTCCTTGTAAATAAATGCACTGATAATCTGTTATCGCATTGCTCAGTTCAACCATACACCGGCCAATCTCCCTAAATCAATTGGTCAGGTGTTCAAAATGTAAAGTACAATGGCAAACCATGCTCTTATCATAAAGCAGTTCACTGGTGAACAATGTATGCAATAACCTTATTATAGATGATAATATAGTTTGCTTCTAATCAACCTTTAAATTAGACTTTAAAATAGAAATGAAACAAAAAGATAGACTTCCCTTTTTTCTTTGTTTGCTGTGATCCTTTGAATTGGCTGGTAGCTATTGCCTCCTAATAGAACTCCGGTTCACATAAGGGGAAGGAAACAGAAAAAAGAACATACCATAGCGCAATATTGTTTAAACAATAAAGGGTGAGTGCGGGCTTGCGTTTACTCACATACTCCCAGTGTTTATAATTGCTTTAGCCTTTTTACAAAAAACAGTCAGACACTCGTGGGCTGCTCACCCTGCTTCACCTCACTGGGAACTGTCACTAGGCTCCTCCTCCCGATGTGTATCGTCACGGTCACGTGACTTTATCAAGGGATGTGAGCCCTGTGACATGCGAGGAGGCTTTATAGCAACTATTTACGCTCAGGTTGCAATAGTAACATGCCAATTCGTTTAGTCATCATGCTGTTTAGCATTCCGCCAAGCTGGGTGTGGGAGCGGGCTTAATTTTAACTTTAACCATTTCCCTGCCACCTCTGGTTTACTGGTTAATGTCAGTGCACACATAGCAAGCCTGTGTGTTTAAAATACAATTGGGTATATAAAACAAACTTTAATTTAATTAATTAAAAACTTTCATATTGAAAAAACAGATGTATATTCACATTTGTGGGATAATTTATACCCCCCACCTGCTTACTTGATTAGTTAAAAATATAAAAAATATTAACTTGATTAGACAATTCTGTTAATTTCCAACTTTAACACATAGAGATTTTATGGGGAGAGACCTTAAACTCTATCCCCCATTTCTACACCGATCAATGTCTGCCGGTGTGTGTGGGTTTCTAAATATAGATAAATTACTGGATAAATAAAATACTGGTTTATGGCTTACAAGTCTTCTAACAATATCCGGACCCATTTATTATAGAGAGATTTTCATAGAGGTGCAATTTAATTGATACTTGCTACCTATATAGTAAAAACCATATATTAGAAGATCGCTGGTGCCCTAAGTCAATAGGCATTCCTCAGTAGGCGAGCGGGTCGACATCCTATAAGTAAGTGAGCTATCCTGCATCAAACCCCCCCCACATAAAGTGTTTGACCCGCCGCACACTACATGTGGTCCGCTTTCGGAGGAGGCTTCCCCAGCCCTGCAGAGCGGGGACAAAATTCCTCCGGGGACGTCTGGTCACCCTACTCTAGTCTCCAGCATAGATTGCTGATAATCCTCCACAGAAGTTTGAATTGTTGGTGATATTTATGACTGATGAGTAGATAATAAGAAGTAGAACATGGACAGTGGATGGACTCTGAGATCTCCAAAGCTGGAATGCACAGAGCAGAGGACAGGAAACAGCTGAAGCTTGTAGAGGGAGTTCAGATCAGTAAAGTAATGGAGTTCCTGCAGACAGAAGGTAACAGAGACAAGACACTGGAGATCCCACATCCTTCACACATCTCCAGACTCATGGGGAGGATCCACTTATCTGCATTTACACATCAGATCAGCAATAATGTAGCAACAATCTTTATTGAATAGTTTTTTCCTCTGTTATCTCCTTGTGGTCTGGCCAGTAAGACATCTCTATTAGTGAGACACAACTCTGGAGGAATGAGAAAAGGAGGCACAGTAGAACTTTAAGTCGGCTGAATGGTTGTGATAAATGTATTAGCAGATTAAAATACACTAACAAATTGAAGCCAAACTCCAGCTCACACTTTATAGTCAGTTACAGCAAATAGTTTTTTTGGGGATAAAAGTTTTGCATGAATAAATAAAAGCTGATCATATTAATTACCACTGCCACTGTTAAATGGTTTGTCTCATCCATGTAAACTGATACATTCTACTGGAGATTTTGTGCTTTTGAGAAGACCTACTGGCTGGTTCACCAAATGAAAATAGAAGGAAATCTTTTACAGCCATCACATCTAAGAGTTGGTAAGCTGCAATATAATAAATGTTGGCTTTTGGGTTTAATAAGGCATGCTGGGAGTAGGAGGGATTATCCTGGCCTGACTCACAATTTTTTTGTTTTCCAGTGTCAGATTCTTCTGTAGGTGGCAATATAACCCAAACATATCTGAACTGCTGTGTCCCTCATTGGATGAGAAAGAAAGAAGTGTGAATGTGATTGGTGGGTTTGGGACATCACAGAACAGATCTTACAGGACAAATGAGGAGGAATATTTCCTGTTTATATAATCTGATATCTCCCATCAGTCTCCATTGTGCAGTGTCACTTCTTAGTTGGTAAAGTCCTACAAGAAGGTGACAGGATGGTGTAAGGTCCATCACACAGTACATTCTGACCAGGGGCGGACTGACAACTCATGGGGCCCCTGGGCAATCTGAGATTATGGGGCCCTCAGGCAATCCGATATTATGGGGCCACACAGTATACACACACACACAGTATACAATCACACAGTATACACAGACATGTTTCTATTGGCTGAGAAGGTACTGAAGAGGTAGGGCAGCTATAATCTCTGGATTTTTAGACCAAAAGGATGTCGGTAAGGGACATTTCAGAAACAGATGTAAAAAAAAAAAAAAAAAGATTTTTACATACTGTCCCTGGTTTTACTGAGGCTGGCAACCCTGATAGGGCCCCCGGGAAGTGCCCTAGTGGTCAAATGGTCAGTCCGCCCCTGATTCTGACCATACAATCTTTGTACAATCAGCTTTATATCTTCCAGAACTATGTAATGTGAAGACCTAACTAAAATATTAAATCAATCTCTACAATCAGACAGATCCTAATGCCACGTACACCTGATCGGACATTTTGGACGGACTATCCGCCGGACTTTCCGAACAAGCGGACTTGCCCACACACGACTGGACTTTTGGCGGAAGTCCGCGGGACTTTTGAAATGAACGGACTTGCCGACACATGGAGTAAAGTCCATTCATTTTGAACGTGACTCCAGGTAGATGGGACTAGTGAAGGAAGCCAATGTCGCCGCCTCTTTCGGCGAGATTGCCACCTTGCTAGCCCTGTCGCATGGTATGGATTTAAAGGGGAATCCCTACGCTGAAAAAACGGAGTGGGGGTCCCACCCAAATCCATATCAGACCCTTATTCAAGCACGCAGCCCGGCCGGTCAGGAAAAGGGGTGGTGACGAGCGAGTGCGACCCCCCCTCCTGAGCCGTACCAGGCCACGTGCCTTCAACATGGGGGGGTACCCCTACCCATTCACCTGGTGAAAAAAGTGTAAATAAAAAACACAACACAAGTTTTTAAAATACTTTATTAGACAGCTCCGGGGGTCTTCTTCCTTCTTGGGTGGTCTTCACGCCGGACTCCTCCGCTATCTTCTGCTAGCTCTTTTACTAGTGGAGGAGCCCGGATTTCTCCTTTGTCGCCGCCGCCGTCCGGGTGTCTTCTTCCGATTTCGGTGGTCCTGTCCCGCTCTTCGGTTCTTCTTGCCGGGCCTCCGCTATCTTCTTGCAGCTCTTTAACTAGCGTTGGCCCGGTCTTCTGTCGCTGTCGCCGCCGCCTTCTGCTTCTTCTGCTTCTTCTCCTTATTCCTTCATCCGATGTTGACACAATGCACTCAATGGCAGCGACACATATAGGGACAAGGGGCGGGGTCATCGTCTCATGTCACATGGTTCCCCCGGAGGATGCTGAGACTGTGAAATCATACGGGGGCGGGGTCACCATGTGACATGAGCCGGTGACCATGCCACTTGTCCCTATATAAGTGGCCGCGCAACACGTCTCAGCCATTACAAGCGGAGACAGCATCGTGTCAACATCGGGAGAAGAAAGAAGAAGCAGAAGGCAGCGGCGACAGCGACAGAAGACCGGGCCAATGCTAGTAAAAGAGCTGCAAGAAGAAAGCTGAGGCCCAGCAAGAAGAAAAGAAGAGCGGGACAAGACCCCTGAAGTCAGAACAAGACCCCCAGATGGCGGCGATGAAGGAGAAAGCCGGGCACCTCCGCTAGTAAAAGAGCTAGCAGAAGAGTCCGGCGAGAAGACCCCCCAAGACAGAAGAAGACCCCCGGAGCTGTCTAATAAAGTATTTTAAAAACTTGCGTTGTGTTTTTATTTACACTTTTTTTACCAGGTGCATGGGTAGGGGTACATCGTACCCCATATTCTTTCACATAGGGTGGGGGGCCGGGATCTGGATTCCGATAAGCCCCCCGCCCGCAGACCCCGACAACCAATGGCCAGGGTTGTCGGGGAGGGCCTTGTCCTCATCAACATGGGGCCCCCCTTTCCCCAAAGCACCCTCCCCATGTTGAGGGCACGCGGCCTGGTACGGCTCAGGAGGGGGGCGGTGCTCGCTCGTCCCCACCCCCTTTCCTGACCGGCCAGGCTGCGTGCTCGGATAAGGGTCTGATATGGATTTTGAGGGGACCCCCATGCGTAGGGATTCCCCTTTAAATCCATGCCAGGTAACGGGGCTAGCAAGGTGTCAATCTCGCCGATCGAGGCGGCAACATTGACTTCCTTCGCTAGTCCCGTCTACCTGGAGTCACGTTATAAATGAACGGACTTTACTCCGTATTTCAGCAAGTCCATTCATTTCAAAAGTCCCACGGACTAGCACACAGACGGCCGGATTGTCCGCCGGACTCTGCAGAGTCCGGCGGATAATTTTGAGTCAAAACTTCTTTCTAAGTCCACCGGACTTTTGGGAAGAAAAAGTCAGCCAGAGCCCACACACGGTCGGATTGTCCGGCAGACAAATGCTCTGTATAGTCCGATCTTGTGTACGTGGAATTACTCTAATACTTGTCGGAGGATCGAACAGAGATTGTACAATCAGACTAATGTGTGTGGTGTGCTTATTAGATATCCTGGAGGGATGCTGGGAAATAGTGTGAGAGAATTCTGCTGAGATCTGATAAAAGTTTATATCCTCTCTTCTAGGATTTACTGTGACTCATTGTCAGAGGAATCAAGAAGAGAACTAGAAAATCTGGAAAAGCTCCGACCAGAAATGAAGATTTCTATGTGATGATCCTGGAGGAAGAGACTTGGCTACAGCTGTGAATGGAGGAGGGGGAGAGGACATTGCTCTGGATGAGGATGAGATATAAATCTGAGCAAACCTGACCCAAGAGGAGAACAAATCATCACAGATGAACTAATACACCAGGACAGGATGGGGGATTCTGTTTTGTAATGAAAAAAATAAAAACTGAACATTTCATATATAACCTGACTCAGGGAACACAGCCGGCTCCCCCTCTCACTCCCCCATGGTGGGGGGAAATTCTTGTTTTCTGAATGGAGTCTCCCCCCAATGTTTCACTGCCGGCCTCTTTCCACACTGACTCCATGTCACCCACATAGGGTTGTCACCTTTTCTTCGAGCCAAACACTTCAGCAGGGCTTGGCATTTTTTGTAGCATACACTATGAGATTGTAAAATACCTGGGACACCATCAAGAGGGAAAGGGAAGCAGACATCAAGAGGTTAGAACAATAGTACACTAAACTCAGGGCAAAGCACAAACGAAATCCCTCCCCACTCCTTGACCCCTCAACTTGACAGGGCCAGGCTGGAACTCAACCTAGTTTTAACAGCTAAGGCCGAAAAACAAATCCGCTGGTCTCAAAACCAGTTTTACACGCAAGGAAACAAGATGGACTCCCAGACTAAAAACGCACACAATGCCGAAAATACAAATCCCAGGCCAAGGCTCCACGCTAACCCTCCAAGATCCTGGACTAATTTTATGAGTTCTACAACAAAATTTACTCACCAAGCACCCCCCCTCCCCCGACTGACTCTACCATAAACGCCTTTCTACACAATTTCCCCATCCCACGACTCTCCACAGAACACAAAGACAGCATAGAAGCCCCTTTCACAGAAGGGGAAGTCTTAGAAGCAATAAAAACCCTGAAGACTGGCTCTGCCCCTGGGCCGGATGGCTTATCGAAGCCTTACTACAAAACTTTTGCATCTACAAAACATCTTGGCCCCATACTTATCTAAATTCTTTAACTACACAACAAAGGTTAACCCACTTGATCCTCAGCTTAATGCCACATTTATAGCAGTTATCCCAAAACCAGACAAAAATCTGTAAGAAGTTAGGAACTACCGCCCCATCTCCTTAATTAACTGTGATGTCAAGATTCTGACCAAAATTCTCGCCAACCGCATTGCTATTTTCATTAATACATACGTCCACAAGGATCAAGTGGGTTTCATCCCGGGCAGGCAAGGCCCAGACCAGATACGGAGGACAATTGATGTAATGTCTATTCTCCAAACTAACTGGGATGGTGGCCCCAAACAATCGGGAATGCTCCTATCACTAGACCTACAAAAGGCCTTTGATTTAGTCTCCTGGCCCTATATCTTCGCCATATTAAAACGATGGGGTTTTGGTCAACGTTTTATGGGCTTAATATAGGCACTTTACTCCACTCCCTCCGCAAAGGTTCGGATCCGAGGCTTTTACTCTAAACCCATATCGATAAGACAGGGGACCAGACAAGGGTGTCCACTATCGCCACTAATCTTTGCGATAGCAATAGAGACGCTGCCATAGCGATACGTCAAAACCAGGACATCAAAGGTGTCTCCTGTGATTCTCAAACTCATAAGTGCGGCCTGTTTGCGGACGACATTATGCTCTTTATCACCTCTCCCATTACCACTCTACCCAATCTATGTTCTTTACTAGGTACCTTCTCTAAGATGTCAGGCCTTCAGGTAAACTATTCCAAATCACAAGCCCTCAATGTCTCCTATGACACCCCTACAGTAGATCTCCTGAAACAGTCCTTTCAGTTTAAATGGAATGAATCCTCCATCAGATACTTGGGTATTAACCTTACAGCTAAAGTTGAAAGCCTGTACAACTATCCTCCCATGTACCGTAAATTAGAAACAGACCTCCGCAACTGGGCACAACATACCATTCCCTGGCTAGGAAGGATAAATGCCATTAAGATGACATTACTCCCCAGACTACTGTATCTCTTTCGATCCCTCCCCATTCCCATTCGGAAAGACCACATCAAAACCTTCCAAAGCACGCTCCTGAAGTTCATATGGGGTAAGGCAAGGTACAGATTATCCCAAGGACTCCTATACTCGCACAGGTAAAAAGGGGTCTTGGGACTTCCCCATCTATATAAGTATTATCAAGCGGCCAGGCTAGCCCAAATATCAATAGTTTATTCCAGATTTGAGAAGCCCAACTGGATCCAATTAGAAAAACATGCAGTCCCCAACTTTACTCTGGACTTCTTATTGTGGATCCCTTAGAAGACTAGACCCACGATTCTTTCCCCAACCTTATCCAAATCCGTCACCCTATGGGACTCTTTGCGCTCTTCAGCTTCACTAGTCTCAGCATACAAACCCTTGACTCACATATTTAACAACCCACATTTCCTCCCAGGCAGAAACGTCATAGCCTTTAAATGGTGGGTTGATAAAGGCCTCTATAGGATAGGGCATTTATTTACAGCTGCAGGACCGCTCACTCTAAAACACTGCACTAAAAAACTAGACCTCCCCAACTCTGAACTATTTCGGTTCCATCAAATTCACCATTTTCTGCAATCCCTATGTAAAGACATTTCTAACCCGCCAGCATTCACGGATTACGAAATGTGGTGCGGTCAGGCCATGGACCAGAGGGGGGGGGATCTCCACAATCTACACGTCACTGATTGCTCCCGTCTCCAAAACATCCTTCATGGACTCCTGGGAAACAGACTTTCATTTTCTCTGGACCAAAGAGAAATGGAATTCTGTATGCGCTAAATCATTCAGGGGAATTCTTAACACCACACTGATGGAAGCGGCCTAAAAGTAATGACCAGATGGTACTACACGCCTTCCAGAATAGCCTCAATGTTTCCTGCTGCTAGCCCCCTATGCTTCAGAGGATGCCATCTTATAGGCACAATGTCACATATATGGTGGGAATGTCCGAAGATTTGATCCTTCTGGAAAAAAAAAAATCAATATGATTGATAAATTGGTTGGCTCTCATATTCCCAGGTCTCCCTTGGTGGCCCTCCTAATTTATTCAATCCCACACATATCTAAGCCCTCTAGTAGACTGGTACAGTTTGTACTTTTGGGAGCAAAGCTCACGATTGCTAGGGCCTGGAAAAAAACGGCCATTTCTCTCTCAATGGCTAAAAGGAAAATCTCGTGGGTAATGTTTCAGGAAAAGCTAACCAGTCTATTACAGGACACGTCTAACAAATTTGAAGCCACCTGGGAACCGTGGGCCCGACTAATGGGAATTTCTAACTTTCCCCTCGTGTCATACACATGAATTTTAACTTGGACGGGTAGTGGTGCTCCTCCCCCTATCATATTCCACCCCCTTCTCTTTCTCTTTCTATACCTTTGACTACCTTTCTCTCTTCTCTCTGTACCAATGTTAGTCCATCAAGAACTCAGTTCAGGTTACTGTATCTCAAGGTTACTATTGAGGTTAAGGTGTTCTCGATCAGCCCAGCTATAAATGGCCAATTCTCAAGCAGAAGACCGCACAGTGATTTAGAGAAGCTGCTCATTACTGGTAAGGATTGGTGCCAGCCCCCTTTGACACAGTGTGATCCCCATGGGGGTGTCGGAGGGGGCAGGGGCCGAAGCTAAACAGCTCAATCTCCTATAACATCTTCCAGGCAACCAGTCAAGAATAGAATCTAGACTAGGATACTTATTATATGAATAGGGCATAATCACTCTTCTCATGGCCTAGTAATCGTGTCACCTCTATTAACACATTACGATTGTTATTTTATTTGGGATACTGTACCTCTGTATCTGAATGTACTGTTAACTCTAAATAAAAATGTTTTGAAATAAAATACCTTGGACACCTCTGTGTGCCCTAGAAGAGTAGTAATGCGGCACACGCAGCGGTGAACAGTGGGTGTAGCCAATTGCATATAGTGCAGGTGTATGTAATGTACAATATAGTGTATATGTAGTGTGTAATGTTTGGTGGGGAGCCTCCCAGTGTAATTTTGGGGGGTGGGGGGAGGTCTCCTGGTATAGTATGGAGGGGACAGGGGAGTCCTCCTGTAAGGTGCTACACATCCCCCCCCCCCAGTCATTTAGACAATGTCCCTATCGTCTAGGCAACAAACAGGGCAAAAATCCTAACCTATTTACTAACAAAAAAAAAACTGTATACAGTGCCTGAGTTTTAAATGGGTGTTGGGAAAAGGAAAGGGAAGGAAACACATTTAAACATTTAGCATTTTTACAATAACACATTTAAGTACTGTACATGTACCACCCGGACTAAACTGACTAACCCACCCAATTTCTGATGAGCTTGACAGTGGATCTCGATGCAATCCTGAAAAAGAAACACAGCATACAAAGCAACACTGTACACTATACATTCTATTTATTTTTTGAGGAGCAAAGTTCCACTGCTGCTTCAGTGAAACTTTCTCCCTCAAAGGTATGTCCTATAACATTTCTAATAGCTACAATGAAAAGTTATCACTATTGCTGTTCCTTTCCTGCCGACTCACGCCACCTAGTGGTCAGAGCCGCTGTAACTGCAAGTCTTTTTTTTTTTATAAACCAGAGCACTGTGGGCTAAGAGCCTGTAGAACTTTGCATGTAGTTCCCCGTAGCAACCATCTGCCTATCTACCCCACAGTCCTTGCAACTTGCAGAGAAAAATTATCGCCAACTGAAGGCACACAGAAGTTACTTTTTTTTTAAAAAAATTAAAGGCTTGGCTTCAGGAACAGTTCACCAGTAAAACCACGGATCGGGCAGAACAACATCCCTACTCAGTTCAGTATCATAAGTCGTGATATAGTAGACAGCCCTTATCCAGTCTGCAGATCATGATGTTATCACAATAGATGTGCCGACCTTAGCTAGAATGCAACAAACATCCCCGGAATTGTTCAAACATTTCCCGGGAAAAAGTTTTTTTCCGCAGTGGCTTTGGGACCTTAAGGTAGTCCCAGACATCTTCCGCATACCACTTCTTCCGATTCGCTTCCACAATGTCCATGACTTCCCTAGGCACGTAAGGGAATTCAAGTCCATACTCTGTCACCACCCGCTTGTTAAAGTCTCAGGGGCCTAAAGGGACCCCGTCATGATCGGGCAGTGTCTATGCACGGGCAACAGATGGAATTAAGCTAAAGAGCTTTCAAAAAGTAAAATTTTTACTCACGGCAGTTTTGGTTTGAAGTACCAATCATCTCCCTGGTCAGAGCCGGACTCGGTTTGTGACCCAGGCGATGACTCTCCAGCAGTCCGATAACTTCCCGCAGCAGGGTTTACAGCTCCCCGATGTCGGCACTTGAATACATTCCCCCAGATATCCGGTCTTGGGGTGCAAGAAGCAGGCCTGCCTCTGTGGCGACGAGGGGGCGCTGAGTCGCTCCTTTACTTGGGCAATTGGCGCTGCAGCGGCAGCATTCTCCTGCGGGGTCACATTCGTGACCTCTGTAACAGTCTCTGGAACCTCAGGGGGGGCAGGATCTCCTCTGGCCATCCGAGCCCCAAAGAACGATACCAGGGCATACACAATGGACTCCTCAGTTGAGATACCCATGGCCCAGTCAAGTCGAAAGGCCCGGGGTTGTCCGGTGGGCTGTTCAACTTTAAATACATACTCGCCACACCAACACCTTGCAAAAGGCAGAGGGCTTGCAACCAACCCATCGCATCTTCCACACAACACTCCGAGGGCCTCGACATCCCCAATAGTACACAGAATGAACCACCCCTGCGGCAGCAAATGAATGCCCGTGTCCGTAATCACTGTACCAGGCATCTGTATACTTGCTGAACCCCTTGCAGTAGGCATCCTGGGTCCAGGCATCTGCTGCATATTCGGGAGCCGGTGCATTCTTCCGAGAAGGTAACGGTTTCTCTTTCTCAATCCAGAAATCAACCACACCTCTTCTCCTTCTGCAACACACTCTCACGCTGTGTCATGCGGGAAAAAAGATCAGCACAAACTCCTCCCACTGGGCGCTGGCTCCTTTGTAATTTTTGGGGCTTTTGGTACATGCTCCTCCCACGCTTACGCACCTCAGTGAAAAGTCTCTCTATAATGGCGCCTAATCTTTATGGTGCAGTTCAAAATTCTTCACCCTCTGTTCCTAGGCCCTTCGAGGTAACTGTAAATCCCGGACTGCGAGCCCTCACGTGTAGCGCCCATAACCCTCAATGGGGCAGCCTTGACTTTTGGGCTTACTGGTTACCTCCGCTTGGCTTGTTCCTCCAGGGGTTCCCAGAGTTAGTACCCAACGACTTTGGACGCTGACAGCATAAAAGTCCTTTAGAAAGGTTTTTATTCACAGGGGTAACATCCAACAGACGCAGTCTCATGTGGGAACAGAGGGCAAGGGTAAATAAACTCCGGCACCTTGAACTATAGTCTATACCCGAACACGTGACTCCAGCATCTTAAGTACCCTTCCCCAGACTCCACAGCTGGGCCAAACGCACCCACTGATTGGCTCCGGGGAATTCCGGTACCTACAAAACGTCCAACCAGGCCTGGTTCTAAACCTGTCATGTGCACCTAACTGCACACATGACCAGGCAGAACCCGTACACAGCCCGGCCAAACTGATGCCAAAGTTAAACCTACATAATTAACTCTCAGGACCCCTTTACTGTCCTGAGAGAAAAATAACTAAATCTACACATAGAGGACACCTTGAAAAAGTGTCCCTGCTACAAAAGTATGAATAACATTGCTGTAGCTGTGCAGACACTCACAATACTCATTTGTCTGAGGAAGGCCCTGGCATAAAAAATGTGTATTGTTTGGCAGAAAGACAAACAGAAGCTTGGAATAACTCTTTGGATAATTTACTGGCAAGCAAGCAAGCAGCAGCAAAACATGATGGTAACATAGATTATATGCATGCAATAAATACATGAACGAAAGACCGGCTTGCCAAAGATGTTAAAAATGGTAATAATAGTAACCAAATGCAATGATAGCATTGAAATGTGTGTCCTGTCATCAAGGGAGACACTCACAAGTTCCAGGTAGTCTGTCTGCAGTCTGAAACAGACTGCTTTATATATGTGTAGCAAGGTGTATGAGATACATCCATGTGATCGGTATAACCAATCCAAGGAGCGTGAGGGTGTCAGGTTATCGGGAGCCCATTCAGTGATGGCATCACTGTCAGACAGGCGATCACAAAGGATCATTTGTCGGAGGATGGACCTGGCACAGAAAGTACATGGATTTTAAAGTGCTTGTAAACCCTTACAAACCACTTTTCACTACAGGTAAGCCTATAATAAGGCTTACCTGTAACTACAGAGGATATCTCCTAAACCTACACGGTTTAGGAGATATCCCCTGTATCAGCATGTGCCGACGTCATTGACACATGCGCATTGAAGCAACGGCTCGTTTGTGCCATTGCTTCTGCTGATGCCATTACTAGCGGCTCCCGCACACATGCTCGGGAGTGACATCATCGCGGCTCTGGCCAATCATAGCACCGCAGCCCGCGATACTTGGAGCAATAGGCTGAAAGACTTCAGCGCAGGGACGGCATGACAGTGCTGGACTGGACAGTCACCGCTTTAAGCAGGGTTAGGTTGGAGCTTTAAGAGAGGGGGAGTGGTTATAGGGGCTGGGCGGCGCTCAGGCAAAAAGAACCTAGGAGGAAGGGGGAAGTGACGTCAGTCTCATGCAGTGGAGGAATCGTTTAACAGCACCCTCACCGCTCAGCAGCATCTCTCATCAGCATGGCAGACAGTATTGTAGAGCAATTGAGGGTGGCGATCGCTAGTCAGGGCGCTGAATGGCTTAGGGACCCCTCCCTGGCCACCCGAGTGGGGTGAGGCAGGGGTGCTTAAGAACTTGATCCTGTTGGAATTATTTCCGATTGTGGTGGCCATGGAGATTTGGGGGGAATCGTTCCGCAACCTGAAGGTGCGATTCAACTGCGACAACATGGGGGTAGTACAAGTGGTCAACAGGCTGATGGCGGCAGTTGGCACCAGAGGCGGAGCAACATGGGGTCACCTGTCCCGACTGGATGTGGAGCCTAGCATTGGGATTGCAGCAAAGTGGATCAAGCAATCCATGAGTACGGCCACATGGACCGCCTACTCGAAGGTATGGAGCGACTGGTTTGAGTGCTTGACCAGGATTGTCCACGGAAGATCCGGCCGTGTCGCATGCCGTGCTTTATTTTATCAGCACGGGGCTCGAGACGGGTGTCTCTCCCACGTCTATTGATTGGAAATTAGCAGGTTTGGCGTTTTTATTTAAGTGGCAAGGGTATAGGGATTACACCAAAGATTTTTGGGTAAAACAAGCGGTGAAGAGGTACAGGAAGATGCATAAGAGGAGGGACTGCAGGCACCCGGTCTCCTTCAACATGCTTCAGGTTCTCGGTGGAGTAGGGTGCTGCGGGAGGTGCACAGGTTTTCCCGGTTACAGGCACCCGGATGTACTGTTGTTCCATGTGGGGGGTAACGATATGGGAGCCAGATCCATAAGAGAACTCATTAGGGATATCAAATGCGATTTCTTGAGGCTAAAAGCTTGGTCAGCAGATTATTTATAAGGAATGGTGGCCTTTCTATCCGTAACAGGGAGTTAGAGGTGGACACATGGGAGGTATTTGAGGAGTGATGGGGTCCACCTTACAGATGTTGGTACTGACGTGTGGTCCCTGGGGTTGCAAGAGGGCATACAGAGGGGGCTCAAGGTGTGGAGGTGCTCGCAAGTGTAAGGGGTTACCCCTTGCGTGCTGTGGCAATCTTTTGGGTCGCTGGAAGAGGAGGAGAGGTACATGTATGGAACATGTAGTACCCATCCATAGGATGGAGGTGGTTATTGTACTTCTGGATTAAGAGGGGTTAACCTGGAAGGGTAAAAAGGGTAGGTCACTGTTGACAGGTTGGGTACCGCCTCCGAGTCCGGGGTTTTTCCGACTGGAGGCAAGAGTTCAAAGTTCAAGTTAGGTGTCACAGTGACCAGTGGTTTGTGGTTTCCCCTATTAATGACCCATTTAAAGGAGTTTGAAGTGACAGTTGAAAAGTTAAAAAGAGGTTATTTATTAAAAACGTTATATTTTATTAATGAAAGGCCGGCTGGCTATTTACTGCACACCTTGTAGAGTCTTTTGTTAATAGGGGCTGTGCCCGGGTAGTAAGATAAGGTTATCTGGGATCTGGGCTTAAGTCCTACATATGTCAAGAGAGTCCCGGAGCAATAGGCTGAAAGACTTCAGCGCAGGGACAGCATGACAGTGCTGGATTGCACAGTCGCTACTTTAAGCAGGGTTAGGTTGGAGCTTTAAGAGAGGGGGAGTGGTTATAGGGGTTGGGCGGCTCTCAGGCAAAAAGAACCTAGGAGGAAGGGGGAAGTGACGTCAGTCTCATGCGGTGGAGAAATCTTTCCCACCCGCCCGGTATTTATTAGGGTTGGGTTCCCAGGATGAGGCAGTCTTTTGGGGCACTGGAAGAGGAGAAGGAGAGGTACATGTATGGAACATGTAGTACCCATCCATAGGATGGGGGTGGTTATTGTACTTCCGGGTTGAGAGGGGTTAACCTGGAAGGGTAAAAAAGGGTAGGTCACTGTTGACAGGTTGAGTACCGCCTCCGAGTTCAGGGTTTTCCGACTGGAGGCAAGAGTTCAAAGTTCAAGTTAGTTGTCACAGTGACCAGTGGTTTGTGGTTTCCCCTATTAACCACTTCAATACAGGGCTTTTAAACACCCTTCCTTACCAGACCAATTTTTAGCTTTCAGCGCTCTCTCACTTTGAATGACAATTACTCAGTCATGCTACACGCTACCCAAACCAAATTTTTATCATTTTTTTCTCACAAACAGAGCTTTCTTTTGGTGGTATTTAATTACTGCTGTTTTTTTTTTATTTTTTGCAATATTAGCGAAAAAAGAGAGAAATTTTTGAAAAAACACTTTTTTTTAGTTTCTATTGAAATTTTTTGCAAATAAAACATTTTTTTTTTACATAAATTTGGGCCAAAATATATACTGCTGCTTATGTTTAGTAAAAATAACCCAAATAAGTGTATATTATTTGGTTGCTGTTAAAGTTATAGCGTCTAAAAGCTATGGTGCAAATCATTGAAAATGATCACACCTGATGCACTGCAGGCCTATCTCATTTCTTGAGACCCTAACAAGCCAGGAAAGTACAAATACCCCCCAAATTACCCCTTTTTGGAAAGCAGACATTCCAAGGTATTTAGTAAGAGGCTTGGTGAGTTTTTTGAAGTTGTAATTTTTTCCCACAATTCTTGGAAAAATTATTATTATTTATTTTATTTTTTTTGCACAAAATTGTCATAAAAACAAGTTATTTCTCTCACACAGCACATGCATACTTGCAATGACACACCAAAATACATTCTGCTACTCCTCTTGAGTATAGTGATACCACATGTGTGAGACTTTTACATAGCCTGACCACATACAGAGGTCTAACATCCAAGTAGCACCGTCAGGCGTTCTACGAGCATAAATTGATAGGTGCATCTGCATGGACTACTCCCTAGTGTTACCATACGACACCTGTGGGAATGATGGACTATCTCGATACCCAGAAATGTAAACAGTAGATATATAAAATTGATATTTATTAAAGAAAAATAACAAAAATACAAGAATACATTTAGGTGTATGCAGCCCAAAAATAGGGTTGCTCATACACTGTTACATAAATTGAGACATAAGACAATAAATGTAGTTTACATAGGTCCAAAAATCCCCATTTGGGGGATAAAGAGCAGATGCCGGCAGTTTTTCTCAACTAGTTTCGCGAGAAATATCGCTTCCTCAGGAGAATTTAAAGCATCTGGAGCGAGTGAAAATACAGTCTTAAAATTGTAAAAGTCGTTTCATGTTGAAATCAATAACAGCAATAGGTTGGTATTAGTAGGAGTAGAGTAAGGTGTAGGCATCACTCACCGCTCAGGTCCCACGGGGGTTCAGAGGGAGGCACCTGGGGCACCCATTATGGGGGTGTCCCGTTCAGGGCGGACACGCAAGGCTAAATATATGGTATAGTGCAATTAGTACTGAGGGTAGGTAAACTGAAAAGGTTTTGTTTGTCAATAAGATATTAGTACTTTAAAAAGAGGTGACAGTGGTGTTGCCATTAATTGGGGAAGGTTGGAAGGAAGGGGACCGGGAGGTGGTGGAGAAGGGGTTGATTGAAAATGGGGGAGTATGTTACTGGTGGGCAAGGGGGAAGGAAGGGGGGGGGATGAGAGGGAAGGGGAAAGGGGGGGGAAGGGGGGGGGATGAGAGGGAAGGGGAAAGGGGGGGAAGGGGGGGGATGAGAGGGAAAGGGGGAGGGGAGGGGGGGAATGGGAGGGGAATGGATAATGGGTTTCTAAAGGGAAAGGAATGGCGAGACATTACGTTAATAACAGCAAGGTTAATGTTAAACAAAAAACCTACCCTGTAGTAGTTGCAATTGGGCTCAGAGCACCCGGGATTCCAAGATAGGTAATCTAAGTAGAGAGTTCCAGGCTCTTACCTCCGGTTAAAGGGAGGCTTGCTAAAATAGCAAAGTTTTAGGTTTGAATCCTGTAGGTATTTTAGGAAGATGGAGGTTACCAAACATACAGCCATTTCTAAAGGGCAGAATGAAATGGACGGCATCATGAAGAGATATGAAGGTGCTTACCTTGATAAAGTATGTTGAGGACAAATCCCGGGTGCTAGGCCTACCACATGCTGAGGCGACGAGAGGTCGCCTTATGTGCCTCCAACCCGGAAGTCAGTGCTCGGCGTGGTGGCGCCGAGCGGTGACGTCACCGGGTCCGCCGCTCCCAACGTGCGCGCGCATCATGAACTGAATGCGCGCGCACACTGACCCCTGTCATAGCATTGCGATGAGAGGGGAAACACGGCGAGATCTCCCTGGTAAGGGAGAGTTACTCGCCGCGTTGGAGAGGCGCGTGTCCGCTCTGGGGAGAGTTACCTCCTTGTGTCCCCGCTGAATATCCCGAACGGGGGACGGGGCGGTGAATAGAGCCATTTAAGAAAAACTTTGAGTGCAAATGAATCACTAAGCACTTGAAACATAAAAATGCATTAATAAGGATTTTTTTGGGACATGGTAGACCCCGCAGTGTAAAAGGCACATATTGAACATAAATGCCCCTTTATCGCAATGGGGTCGGCAGGTCACAAATATAAGTATTATTGGCAAAACATTTAGGTTCGTTAAGTACAAATGCTTTTAGTCAAGTTCTCACCATGAATTTTCGTATTGAGATCTGTAAAAAATACAGTAACTTAAAAAGTGAACAGAAAGAGGCAACTTCAGATGACATACCAAAACTGGGCTACACAGATCGTATCCCGTGGTGACAAAGGCGCATTTACAGTATTCAATCAGACAGGCAACTATTGTGGTGGAATCCTATACAGTGGACGTTTAAACAGGGTTTAGTGCTTATTTGAGGAAGTATTTGTATGTATGAGCCTCATTGAGTCCTGGGGGGATGAGGGCATCGAGTCTTTCTATCCATAATGATTCTCGTCTTAGAATCTCTCAATCCCAATCACCCCCCCTCGGGCTCTCCGCTATTACTTCCAATACCAGGAATTTGGCCACTTCGGGTTTATATCGGTGGTGGATACCGATATGCCGGCCCACCGAGGTTAATTTGCCACTGGAAGAATAATGGAGGTGGTCTCCAATTCTTTGACGCAGTTCCCTGGTGGTCTTCCCTACATAAAATGCATTGCAGGAACAGACCATCAGGTACACTACGCCTTTGGTGCCGCAGTTGGCATGTTGGGTGGGATAAAAAGTTTCACCATTTGGGAGAATGTAGGAAGTGCCCTCTAGAATCCAGGGGCATTTAGGACAGTCTCTACACCGAAAGGTGCCTTTAGGGCCCAAAAAGGGCCGTGGGTCCTTTCTGTAATGGCTGCTGGTAAGTTGGTCACCTAGAGTGGTTGCTTTCTTGAAGACTAATTCCGGAGTGGGCCGAGGATATGGTGATCGGTCAGCAGATGCCAGTGATTAGACAAGACACTATGGAAGATGTTATGATGGATAGAGAATTTTGTAACGATTTTTACAGTTGCTGGATGTTCGGGACGAGGGGAACCATATAGTAGAGACTGGCATGTCCTAGCATACGCTTTATTAAACGCCTTCTTAAGATTAGTGCGGGTATAACCGCGGGCAAGAAGGCGTCCCCGGAGGGCAGCTGCCTGTATGCGAAAATCCGAGTCTTCAGTGCAGTTGCGCCTCAGTCTCAGATATTGGGCATACGGGATGCTGCGCACTAGGGGGCGGGGATGAGAGCTGGTGGCGTGTAACAATGTGTTACCAGCAGTTGGTTTTCTAAAAAGGTCTGTGACTCTCCCCAGAGCGGACACGCGCCTCTCCAACACGGCGAGTAACTCTCCCTTACCAGGGAGATCTCGCCGTGTTTCCCCTCTCATCGCAATGCTATGACAGGGGTCAGTGTGCGCGCGCATTCAGTTCATGATGCGCGCGCACGTTGGGAGTGGCGGACCCAGTGACGTCACCGCTTGGCGCCGCCACGCCGAGCACTGACTTCCGGGTTGGAGGCACATAAGGCGACCTCTCGTCGCCTCAGCATGTGGTAGGCCTAGCACCCGGGATTTGTCCTCAACATACCTTATCAAGGTAAGCACCTTCATATCTCTTCATTAAGCCGTCCATTTCATTCTGCCATTTAGAAATGGCTGTATGTTTGGTAACCTCCATCTTCCTAAAATACCTACAGGATTCAAACCTAAAACTTTGCTATTTTAGCAAGCCTCCCTTTAACCGGAGGCAAGAGCCTGGAACGCTCTACTTAGATTACCTATCTTGGAATCCCGGGTGCTCTGAGCCCAATTGCAACTACTACAGGGTAGGTTTTTTGTTTAACATTAACCTTGCTGTTATTTAACGTAATGTCTCGCCATTCCTTTCCCTTTAGAAACCCATTATCCATTCCCCTCCCTTTCCCCCCCCTCTCTCTCCCTTTCCCTCTCATCCCCCCCCCTTTCCCCCCTTTCCTTCCCCCTTGCCCACCAATAACATACTCCCCCATTTTCAATCAACCCCTTCTCCACCACCTCCCGGCCCCCTTCCTTCCAACCTTCCCCAATTAATGGCAACACCACTGTCACCTCTTTTTAAAATACCAATATCTTATTGGCAAACAAAACCTTTTTAGTTTACCTACCCTCAGTACTAATTGCACTATACCATATATTTAGCCTCCAGTGTCCGTCCTGGACGGGACACCCCCATAATGGGTGCCCCAGGTGCCTCCCTCTGAAACCCCGTGGGACCTGAGCGGTGAGTGATGCCTACACCTTACTCTACTCCTACTAATACCAACCTATTGCTGTTATTGATTTCAACATGAAACGACTTTTACAATTTTAAGACTGTATTTTCTCTCGCTCCAGATGCTTTAAATTCTCCTGAGGAAGCGATATTTCTTGCGAAACTAGTTGAGAAAAACTGTCGGCATTTGCTCTTTATCCCCCAAATGGGGATTTTTGGACCTATGTAAACTACATTTATTGTCTTATGTCTCAATTTATGTAACAGTGTATGAGCAACCCTATTTTTGGGCTGCATACACCTAAATGTATTCTTGTATTTTTGTTATTTTTCTTTAATAAATATCAATTTTATATATCTACTGTTTAAATTTCTGGGTATCGAGCTAGTCCATCATTCCCACAGGTGTCGTATGGTAACACTAGGGAGTAGTCCATGCAGATGCACCTATCCATTTACATTAATTGCCTAGGATGATGATACCCACCCCTATTCTCTTGATACCGAATATAGAGGCTATATCAATATATTTACGAGCATAAATTGCACATCTCATTTGATGACAACCTATCACACTTTTGAAGGCCCTGGAGCACCAGGTCAATGCAAACGCCCACAAAATGACCCCATTTTGGAAAGCTAACACCCCAACGTATAATCTGTGAGGCATAATGAGTCTTTTGAATGGTTCATTTTTTTTCCAGTAGTATTTGGAAACTGTGGAAAAAAATGAAAACGCTTTTTTTTTTACATAAAGTTGTCCATTTATAAGATATTTCCAACACATAGCATGTACATAGCAAAAATGACACCCCAAAATACATTCTGCTACTCCTCCTGAGTATGGCAGTACCAAATGTGTGAGACTTTTACACAGCCTGGCCACATACAGAGGCCCAACATTGAAATAGCACCGTCAGGCGTTCTACATGCATAAATTACACATCTCATTTCTCAACCACCTATTACAGTTTTGAAGACCCTGGAGCACCAGGACAATGGAAACGCCCACAAAATGACCCCATTTTGGAAAGCTAACACCCCAACGTATAATCTATGAGGCATAATGAGTCTTTTGAATGGTTCATTTTTTTCCCCAAGTTTTCGGAATATGTGGAAAAAAAATGAAAATGCATTTTTTTTTATACAAAGTTGTCCATTTATAAGATATTTCCAACACATAGCATGTACATAGCAAAATTGACACCCCAAAATACATTCTGCTACTCCTCCTGAGTATGGCGATACCAAATGTGTGAGACTTTTACACAGCCTGGCCAGATACAGAGGCCCAAGTAGCACTGTCAGGTGTTCTAGGAGCATAAATTACACACATAAATTCCTGCCAACCTATCACATTGTTGAAGGCCCTTCATATTTCTAACACATAGCATGCACTGTACATACCAATTACAAACGAAAATACATTCTGCTGAGCAAAGGGTAAAGAAAAGATTACCTGCGGTTTTAGTAGTGCAGTGGTCCACAGAGGAGAGCATCGGTCCAGGCAGCAGGCAGGAACGTGGACAGCGACAGCAAAACAGGCAGCAGGCAGGAACGTGGACAGCGACAGCAAAACGGGCAGCAGGCAGTAATAGTCAGCACAGGTAGAGATGTTGTCAACACAGCCAATGCATTAGTCCAGATAGCAGGCAGGGATGTGGTCAGCAGCAGCAAAAGGATCAAAGGATCGTCCATGCAGCAGGCAGGAATACTGTCCATAATTAGTAAAGGCAGCAGGCAGAGGTATGGTCAGCACAGCCAGAGTATTTTTTCCAGGGAGCAGACAGGATCATCAAGCTTAGGACATCGGTCAGGGAAGAATGGGGACAGGGGTAGAGGCTTCTCCCACCCAAATCTCTTTGAAGCCTCCGGACAACCAGACCCTGTTATGGGAACACAGAAAAACTGGTTTTCTGAACTGCGAACACTATTCTGGAGCCCCTCACATATGTGAGACCCCTGTGTAGCAGGGTAAAAGATCAGTCCAAGGGGCAGGCAAAAACATGGTCAACAAGCTGAGGTCAGTGCAGGTAAAAGACAGACATAGACGGTAGGCAGAGGCATAGTCGATACAGTCCAGGGTCAGTTCACTTGAAAGGCAGAACCATGGCGGATAAACAATGCAGACGGTAGGCAGAGGCATAGTCGAGAAACAGGCCAGGGTCAGTTCACATGGAAGACAATGATATGGTTGGTTGAGGCAGGGAAATATTCATGACAGAAATTGGGGGGAAATGGCAATCTATTGGAAATATGGGCTAATAGTGGTCCAGAGTGTGATATCGCCTGAAGCATTGTCCGATGCAAAGGCCAGGTAGGAAGGGACAATCGGGACAATAGAAGCTGGTGTCTTTCCTAACTCCTCTCTTAGTGCACACCCGGCATTTTTTTTGGCGTCGTCTTCCGGATGCTGTTGGTGGAATATGTTCCGGAAAATGACGCTCATGTAGCCTGCTGCCAGAATCCTGCGAATGCTTTCTGGGGGGGATTCTTCTTGATAAATGAGTAAAGTGACAATTTCTTCAATATACTTTATGAAGGTGGTGGGTGTTGCTGAGGATTTTTGGTAAATTATAAAAGAATTTAAAAGGGCCAAATGTAAAAAGTAAATTGCAACTTTTTTGTACCAAAAAAGGGATTTTCTTGTTGACAGATAGGGCTGCAACATCTGGTCATTTAAATCCACCCCCCCCCCCCCCCATAAATTTATTATATGCATTGATGCAGGAAGGCTTGCGAACGGGACTGCGTCTTCTGTGAAGTTCCACTGAGGTGTCATTGTGGATGGTGGACATCATATACACATCTTTACTATCCTTCCACTTCACAGCCAGCACTTCCTAATTCCTCAAGCTGGCCGATTCCCCCCTTCGAATGTTTGTGGCGACAAGACGCTGTGGGAAGCCCTTTCATTTTTTTCTTGTTGTACCACAGGCCAATGTTTTTTTTTTAGGTACAGGTGGTGGAGAAGGGGCAAACTAGTGTAGAAATTGTCCATATAGATATGATACCCCTTTTGGAGGAGTGGGAATGCCAACTCCCAAACAATTTTTCCACTAATTCCCATGTACGATGGACACTCAGGGGGCTGGAGCTGGGAATCTTTGCCTTTGTACTCACGGAAGGAGTGCACATAACCAGTGGCACTTTCACAGAGCTTGTTGAGCTTTAAGCCAAACCTCGCTCTCTTACTTGGGATATATTGTTTGATACCCAGCCGGCCTGTGAAATGCACCAGGGATTCGTCCACAGATATATTTTTGTCAGGGACATAAAGTTCGGCAAACTTCTTGGAAAAAAAAAATTAATTAGGGGGCGACTTTTATATAGTTTGTCAAATTTTGGGTGATTCCGGGGGGGGGGGGGGCACTGTGAGTTGTCACTAAAATGCCGGAAGCGCATAATAATTTCGTATCGGGACCTGGACATGGCTGCAGAAAAAACTGGCATATGATGGATAGATTTGGTCGACCAGTACTTATGTATTTCATTTTTTTTTGTAAGCCCCATGTTTAGCGTTAGGCCTAAAAACAAACAATTTAAGCTCCGCCATTGTTATGGGTCACCATTAAAAAGGGCGGGCATAGCTGGAGCTGGGGTTGGTTACAATAAATTGGTGGGCAAAAAGGTTGGGTTGGTCCATTATGACTTGAAGCAATTCCTCTGGGAAAAATACATTTAAAAAATCCATCTGGGAAAAACCCGCAGTGTTGACCTGCACACCTGGCTGTGCTGTAAAAGGGGGGATCGTGGCTGACCCTGTGGTAGAAGGCAGCCACAATGGGTTTGCCAAGCTTTCTGGCAGCTGGTTTTGGGCCCTAATTCTTTGGCGCGCACTGGGCCTCTCCTTCTGGGGTCTAGCAGCGCTTGAACTGGGCCTCTCCTCCTGGGGTTTACTGCCGTTGGCACTGCTGGTAGATGCCTGGGGTTCAGACCGTCTTCTTTTAGGAGGGACTGCTTCCTCCTCAAATTCGGATCCTGATGTGCTGCCTTCAGGGGGCTCATATTCTGAACCAGAAACGGAAACAGAACTGAGCGGTGAGAGCTCCCCGATGCTCTCATCGCTCAGACTGAGTATTTGGTATGCCTCCTCTGGGGTGTACACCTTTCTGGACATAGTGGCAGGTACTCTGGTGGCAGGTGGTGAGGTGGCGGGTATTCTGGTGAGGTGGCGGGTACTCTGGTGGCAGGTGGTGAGGTGGCAGGTACTCTGGTGGCAGCTGGTGAGGTGGCGGGTACTCTGGTGGTACTCAAATGGCAGGTACTCTGGTGGCAGGTACTCTGGCAGGTGGTGGGTACTCTGGTGGTACTCTGGCAGGTGGTGAGGTGGCGGGTACTCTGGTGGTACTCTGGCAGGTGGTGAGGTGACGGGTACATTGGTGGTCCTCTGGCAGCTGGTGAGGTGACGGGGACTCTGGTGGTACTCTGGCAGGTGGTGAGGTGGCGGGTACTCTGGTGACAGGTACTCTGGTGAGGTGACAGGTACTACTGATGACAGGTACACCTGATGACAGGTTCTCTTTATTTAGGGGATACAGAGATGTGTATATATACTAGTGGGTACAGGTATATAGGTAACTCACTGTTAGCTGATCTCCTCCTCACACAGGATCGGTGTGTGAAGAGGAGAACCCAGCAACAGGAGTTACCACACTTTTTGTTTACATTTAGTGACTGGCTGTCATTGGACACAGCCAGTCACTAAATAGCCAATTGCTTGTTATTTATACATTGATTGGGGCTGAGCTGTATCCAAGGCAAAAGCCTCAGCCAGCCTCAGTCCCGATCACGGCACTGCTCGTCCCCGGGAGCGCGCGCGTGCGCAGTGCACGCCGCTTCCCGTACACAGACAGTCAGCGCCGGGGAAGTGACGAATCACAGCTGGTAACGCTGCTGCTCCGGACACCGCCGCCACTTCAATACCCCCATCGGGGGACAGCTGTGTCCCGAGGAACACACCGGAATCCCCAATCGCCGCTCTGCGGGCCCCCCGGGGCCTGCAGTAGCGGCGGAAAGCAGAGGACGTCATATGACGTCCACCCAGGATGGGAAATCGACCTTGTGAACGTCATTTGACTATGGCTGGGTATTGAAGTGGTTAATGGTGGTAAGTCCGTAGGGTTCAATATTGAGTTGGCCCACCCTTTGCAACTACAACAGCTTCATCTCTTCTGGGAAGGCTGCCCACAAGGTTTAGGAGTGTGTCTATGGGAATGTTTGACTATTCTTCCAGAAGAGCATTTGTGAGGTCAGGTGATGTTGGATGAGAAGGCTTGGCTCGCAGTCTCCGCACTAATTCATCCCAAATGTGTTCTATCGGGTTGAGGTCAGGACTCTGTGCAGGCCAGTCAAGTTCCTCCACCCCAAACTCGCTGGGAGACACACGGGTCCCAGAGACAGCAGGGACCATTCGGTTTGTGCAGTGCGACTTGTGCATGCGCAGTAGGGAACCAGGCTGTGAAGCCCTAAGGCTTCATTTTCTGATTCCCTTACTGAAGATGGTGGCAGCGGCAGCATCCCAAGACCGAGGGATGGTTCGGCTTCGGGTGCCGACATCGCAGGCGCCTTGGACAGGTAAGTGTCCTTATCTTAAAAGTCAGCAGCTGCAGTATTTGTAGCCGCTGACTTTTAAAAAAAAAATAATTTGGGGGAACCTCCCACTTTAATACCAAAAATAATAAACATCTTATTAGATTGTTACTTCAGGAGTATGTAATGTTTGGTAATTCTAAAGAAATAATGCATTCAAATTTAACTAAACCCAATAGATTTTAGGAAACAAAAACAATTCACATAACTAAAATAAGACTAAAACTAAAAATGACATTTTAGTCAAAAGACTATAACTAAAACAAAATCGAAATTTAATGTAAAAAATGAACACTGGTGGCCAAAATTCAGGACAGTATAGTTTTCTAATTTTTAAATATTTTCTATACTGCATTTTGGCCACTAGATGGAGCTGACAACACAGCATTGATATTTTCCAAACATTACAGAGACTTTTTTCCGCTCCTAGAAATGTTTTGGGTATAAATTCTGCAATTATTGAAACTTATAGTTTTTTGTTTTTTTTTCAGTGAGGAATAATTTCATGGGAATTATAGATTGACTCTATAATTGATTTTAACAGGATATAAATCCTTCCCATAGTCACATGACTCCTCCCAGGATATCCATCGATGTATTCAGGGAAGGGACACTCCATAGAGAAGAAGTGCTGGAGATGCTGAATGTAAAATCGATCGTCTCTCTGGGAACATGGAGATGATTATCTATCCAGCTGCAGCCATCAGTGATGTAAATCTAGTGCTGGGCTCTCTTATTACACATCCCAGCATGCATTGCATGGGGTGGCCCCTAAAAGTTGCACATCTAGGTGTCCTGGAGTGGTGAATAGAGTGGTAACCTCAGCCTGGAATCCAACCAGGCCACGCCCCCAACACATTTCACTCTGCCCCCCGGAGATTAGTCACGGGGAACCCATCCCTCTTTATATTACTCTCTCTCTCTCTCTCTCTCTCTCTCTCTCTCTCTCTCTCATAAAACTTTCTTATTCCCACTAGTTTTTATTTACCAGGGACCTCTCTTTCTTGTGTAGCGCTCCCCCCACAGGAGCCTCTGGTGAATAAAAGGTATCTTCCCACCCTACAGGGCCTGACACAGAATCTTCCACACACACTGGAGACAAGAATCAGTCCTTGCAGCTTTGTTTATTCTATTAGGGGATAGGGTTGGATAGGATAGGGTTAGGATACTTGGATAGGGTTGAGGGCAGTGGCGGCTGGTGCTCCATTTTTTTTGTTAGGGGGCGGTAAACAATGGCCATCCCCATTCGGTTGGTCAGTCCACCATCAGTCAAACCCACCCCCTCCACCTGTCGCTCGCTTGTGTGCTTGCCCACCAGCCCTGCACTTACCCCATCTAGGCCGTAGGCTGCTTCGGCTTCACCCTGTGTCTCCTCAGCGGCTTCCTCCTCAGCGGCCAATATGGTCGCTTCTCCTGTTGGCCAATCGGGTCTTAAGACCTACTTCCTGATTGGCCGGGAGGAGAAGCAGGAAGACAACAGCAAATATTAATTTGCTATTGTCACACCGAGTTCACCATTTTTTTAAGCCAATTAGAGCCCCAGGCTCTAATCATGTGCTTAAAAAAAATTGAAATCCATGCTTCCGGTGGCCTGCATGTAGATTAGGGGCCGGGCGCATGGATTGTAGGGGCGGTGCCCCTTCGCCCCTAATGGAGCGGCTGCCACTGGTTGAGGGTATTCAAGGGATGCCCACTTAATCAACATCGTAGCAAAACTCTTCAGGGACACAACTATATACAGCCTGTACACACTCTTCTCCTTCCACCTCCAGAACAATCTTGCTTTTAGAACTACAACTCCCAGGACCAGCTGGCACTGTTTGGATGATCTAAAAAAGGCTCAGTTAGAACTGTAGTAGCCCCCCTTTATGGGCAAGGATCGTGGGCCCCTCTAGTAGTGTAGCAAAAAGTCCTAGTGCCCTCCTGTGGCTACTGATCCCAGGACCACCTTTTCAGGCACTGCCAGCCCACCTAGTCGGTCTGACTAAGACTCCACAGTCTTCCCAGACTGGCTCTGCATCCATCCCAGACTGCTCTCACCCAGTCCCCTCAGGTATTTCTCTCGATCCTTTTGACTGCAACACTCACCAGCCCACTTGACTGTCTCTTTTCCTGGAGATTTGCCTGGCAGTGGTCTCCTGCTGTCTTCCACTTGCTTCTGTGCCTCTGGACAGGACACCCTCATGCACTTGTAGCACCCCCTAGTGTTGCTAGACTGCTAGTGTTAGGATTTTTGTTAGTGTAGGTAAATTGTTCAGGCTTGGCTGGCAACCAAGCCTCTGTTGTTTAATTTGGTTCGGGTGAGTGACTCAAGGAGGCTGGTATGACTCACAGGCAGCTAGACATGTGCAATTCGTTTTTTTTTTTTTTTTTCGTTTATCGTTTATTTTTCCGTTATTTTCGTACGAATGAACGAATCGTTTGAATCGTACGAATCGAACGAATCCGAAAAACAACGAAAATCCGAAAAAAATTATTAGAAACAACGAATGTACTAATGAAGAAAATCCGAAAAACGAAAACGAAAAAATTCGTACATTCGTAACTTTTTTTTTTTTGTTGAATTGGTAATTTTCCATGTCCCTTACAATGGTGCTGCTTAACGTGCTTCGAATGGATTGAACAAAAAAATTTGTACATTCGTAACTTTTTTTTTTTTTTTTTTGATTCGTAATGAATGGATTGAACAAAAAAATTCGTACATTCGTAACTTTTTTTTCGATTCGTAACTTTTTTTTTTCGATCCGTAAATTATTAAAATGTAATAGCATACACATTACATAAAATTATGAATTATGCTCCGATTACGAATCTACGAATGTTACGAATGTACGAATAAATACGAATGCGTCCCAAAATTAAACTAACGGAAAACGAATCAACGAAAAAATAACTCTTACGA
The DNA here is from genome assembly GCA_028564925.1 of Lithobates sylvaticus. NCBI lineage: Eukaryota > Metazoa > Chordata > Amphibia > Anura > Ranidae > Lithobates > Lithobates sylvaticus. The sequence goes on from CM053038.1 coordinate 179,240,447, forward strand.
ATCATTACGAATACCGACGACTTACGAATGTACGAATCTTTACGAATAAACGAAAATAAAAGATTTTTTTTCGGGAAAAAACAAAAAACGAAACGAAAATAAACCAATTTTTTTGTTGTGCACATGTCTACAGGCAGCATCTCTAAGACCTCCCCTACTTCTATAAACATGCAGAAGGTTAGGAGTGGAGGAGCTGCCTGGAGTATTCATGAGGGTCCTGACTAATCCACAACCGATGGGTTGGCAGGGGCAGGCCCACTCAAATATTCAGGGTCAGCCTAGCTGGGGCAGTGTGCAGTTCAGGTGGAAGATGGAGATGGGGTGTTAGGCTGTTGGTGGCCCTTGAGGGAGCCCCTAGTCTGGGGGGTGACCTTGGGCCTGAGCTTGGGTGCAGAAGGGACCCTCTTCATGACACACAGAGGTATCCTGACAAGGAGGCATGGGAGCAAGGAGAGGGCAGCAGGAGAACACTGCTGGGCAAATCTCCAGAGAGTGTTACAGTCAGAGGACTGAGAAGCGTGCCTGAAGGGACTGGGTGCAAGCAGTCTGGGATGGATGAAGTGTCAGTCTGGGAGTTCTGTGGAGAAGTAGCCAGGAGGGCTAGTGAAAGGGGCAGCTGCAGCCAGGCGGGTACTGGGACCAGTAGGCACAGGATTAGGACAGCATAGCACTAAAGACCTCTTTTTCTGCTACACTACCAAAGGGGTCTGAGGTCCCGGCCTACAAAAGGGCCAAGCTTTAAAATATTTAATCAAGGCAACTTCTGCCATCAGGAAGTCGGAGCATCTATTTGTCATTCCAGGTGGAACACATAATGATTTTACCGCTTTCAGCAAGATTATTGCCTCTAGGTTGGTAAAGCTCATCTCCTTGGCCTACAAGTTGAAAGGGTTGGCTGCGCCAGGAGAATCACAGCACTCTTCACTAGAAGGGTCAGGACCTTGAGAGTGGCAGCAGGCCGAGTGTCTGAAACTATCTGCAAGGCAGCTTCGTGGGCACTAAAATATTCATATTCATGGCTTAATGACAGTTGAATTTGGCAGAGGCATCCTGGCTTGTTTTTGTAGTCAGAATTGAGGAGTGTGTAGCATTGTCCCTCCCCTGTTTTGGCTAGTTAGTTCCCAGCTGTGCTGACATGGAGCCATCAGGAAAACTGAAAATTTCATTCAAATACTTATCGTAATTTTCCTTTCCTGACGAGCTCCATGGCAGCACAGATCCCACCCAGCTTGGTAGGACTAGTTACAGAACGCCGAGGCTGTAGGTGGGCTCAAATGTGTGTAAGTCCTGGAGGCATGGGGGGCGGAGCCTATACCCGGCTGTGCTGCCATGAAGCTCGTCAGGAAAGGAAAATTACAGTAAGTATTTAATTCAATTTTCCATTTTTTTAATGCTGTGTTGCAAGTAAGTGTCACTGCATTTGGTTACTACCATTACCATTTTTAACTTCTTTGGCTAGCCGCTCTTTTTCCGCCCTCTTTGTTATACTTAGCCATACTCAATGTAACAGTTCAGTGATTCTTAGAACTTCAGAATCATGGCAGCTTTATTCATGTATTTTTTGCATACATATAATCCATGTTGCCACTATGTTTTGCTGCTGCTTGTCAGTAAATTATCCAAAGAGTTGTTTCAAGCCTTTGTTTGTCTTTTTTCCAAACAACACACCTCTTAAAGTGGTTGTAAACCCACAAAAAAAAGGAAAAAAAAAACCCCCCAAGACAAAGGAATAATGAGCTAAAATATTCCTTTTAAATATCGTACCTGGGGGAGTCTATATTATACCTGTAAAGGAGCGCATGTTTCCCGTGTTTAAAACAGTCCCTGCACAAAATGACATTTATAAAGGAAAAAAAGTAATTTAAAAGTGCATCCCTATGGCTTCCCTGTAGCGTCAGAGGGGGCGGGGTCATCCACTTACATCACTGTGTGGCCCCGCCCTCAGTTATAAAAGAACTGTTACCTGTGAAGATGCGTCCATGGAGGGGGGTCGGTCGTTTTTTTTTTCTTTTTCGGTCCGTCGGCCGAGCAAGAGAAGAAGACTTTGTGGGACATTTTTTTTTTTTATTTTTTAATAAAGGACTTGTCCCAAGCTGTGTCTTGTAATTTTTACCATTTTGACACTTTTTTGTGAAATGGCAGGGGTAAATGTACCCGTTACCATTTTACATGGGGGGAGGCTGGGATCTGGGCGTCCCCTTGTTAAAGGGGGCTTCCAGATTCCGATAAGCCCCCTGCCCGCAGACCCCCACAACCACCGGGCAAGGGTTGTGGGGATGAGGCCCTTGTCCCCATCAACATGGGGACAAGGTGCTTTGGGGGGCTACCCCAAAGCACCCTCCCCATGTTGAGGGCATGTGGCCTGGTATGGTTCAGGACGGGGGCTCTCTCGTCCCCTCTCTCTTTTCCTGCGGCCTGCCAGGTTGCATGCTCGGATAACGGTCTGGTATGGATTTTTTCTGTGGGACCCCCACGCCATTTAAAAAAAAAAAAATTGCCACTGGGTTCCCCTTAAAATCCATACCAGACCTGAAGGGTCTGGTATGGATTTTGAGGGGACCCCCACGCCATTTTTTTTTTTAATTTTGGCGTGGGGTTCCCCTTAATATTTATACCAGACCCAAAGGCCTGGTAATGGACTGTGGGGGAATCCCATGTGTTTTTTTTTTTTTTTAATAACTTTTATGTGAAAACACGGAAAAATGCGCCACTTTACAGGCAAGTTAGACACCCCCAGGTACAAAATTTAAAGAAATATTTAACTTTTATTGTTTCACTTTAAGCATTATTAAAATCACTGCTCCCGAAAAAACATATGTTTTTAAAACTTTTTTTGCATTGAAACATGTCCCCTGGGGCAGGACCCGGGTCCCCAAACACTTTTTATGACAATAACTTGCATATAAGCCTTTAAAATTAGCACTTTTGATTTCTCCCATAGACTTTTAAAGGGTGTTCCACGGCTTTTGAATTTGCCACGAACACCCCAAATTGTTCGCTAGTTGGCGAACAGGCAAACACCCGACTTGAACATTGGGCTCATCCCTATTGGTTATACCAATCACATGGATATATCTCATATATCTTGCTACACACATATAAAGCAGTCTGTTTCAGACTGCAGACAGACTATCTGGAACTTGTGAGTGTCTCCGTTGATGACAGGACATACATTTCAATGCTGTCATTGCATTTGGTTACTATTATTACCATTTTTTACCATCTTTGGCTAGCCGTTCTTTCATTCATGTATTTATTGCATACATATAATCCATGTTACCATCATGTTTTGCTTCTACTTGCCAGTAAATTATCCAGAGAGTTATTTCAAGCTTTTGTTTGTCTTTCTGCCAAACAATACACTTTCTATAATCCTGTATATTTTTTATGCCAGGGCCATCCTCCTCAGACAAATGATAACAAGTACAATATGTAATTAGCAATGTGATTTAAGGTAGATAATAAGGCAAAAAACATATTTCTTATTTTATTTTTGCCTGCACAGTGATACTGACAGCAGTGTGCAGCAGTACAGATTATTCCATACAGTTTCTCTCCAAGCCAGGTGGTCCCTCCAGTCCAAACAGCACTGATATATTTTTTTTTTTCATCTCACCTCCCTCTGTCACTTTTTGTAGGCTGCCAGTAAATATACTGACGGTTGGCAACACTGGTCATCAGACAAATGATCCCTGTGACCACAGCTACAGCAATGTTATTCATACTGTCTATATATTTTTTTTTTTCATCTCGCCTGTCTTCACTCTTCCTCTAGGGGCATTTTCCCCTCCTGCTGGCAGAGCTCCGATGCAATGGGACAATTTGGAGAGCTTTAACCTCATGATCCACGTTGTGTTTTTATATCTGTCAATGGTAGCCACCATGTGAGTATTTTTCAGACGAAAATGCCATTTTGATGTTATGTTTGCTATTTGTCATGCCTGCTTTTACTTTCTATATACCATATTTTTTCTGATACTCTGTTATTATATTACCAGATGTCACAGCTTTCTCTGACTGTCCCCTGAAGAAGGAATTTAAATGTACATTCCGAAACGTATTAGGATTTCTTTTGCGGTTATGGCCTCTTACTGTGAGATTAACCGAGTCATAGAATTCAGCTGTATATTATCCATATATGATTACCATTCATGTATAGTAAATGTATAGTAAATGTGATATTCTCGTCTATTGTTTGCACTTTTTATTATACTTCTTTACGCTTTTTTCTGGTTTCCAACCTATGCTTATAAAGTCCCAGGGGGCATCTCCTTTGATTTGTTTTGTTCTGTCCTTCATGCCTCGACCACTGGACCCACGGCACCACATCTCTCCCAGGGCCACTCAAGGTATGCGCTGGCATCCTGTGTATGCTGCCTCTACAGTCTCATCTCAGCTTTTCACACTGACATCCCTCCTGGACATTACTCATTTGTATCTCTATTCCAGGCTGTACACCCAGGGCTATACTGGACCCCGGGATAGGCGTCAAATCTTGAGGCGCCTATAGCATCGCAGTAGCTTCCTTTTTATATACCTTTCAGTGCAAGGAAGCCCAGCTAACACCACCCCCACCAGGACCTCCTTGAAGGTATGAGAATCTCCAAGATTTTCATTATATAATTTTTTTTTTCAATCTTTCGTTACATTTCTCTATCTAGACGACTCACATTGGGCCCTACCGCAAACCGGTGTGGCCTCTGGGACTGCAGCATTTATAGTTCCCTGCAGTCCACACAGTCTTCTCGTTAGGCAGTGTAGCCCCAGGACACATCTACAGGTAACTTTTTCTCCTGTTTTTTCATTCATGAGTGCATGTGGGACACACGTCACTTGTGGCCACAGGCATCTTTGGCCTCTACTTAGTCCAGTGCATATCCTCCTCTCTCATAGGGATCTGGGCCCCACCTTTTGGACTGGGAATACACTGATTTGTGTCCTGACGGCCTCTGTTGGGGAATTCCCCTGTGGTTCTGTCAGGCCTGGTACACACGGCCTGCCTAATCCGGATCAGGAGCTAATACAGGAACAGTGGCCATCTGTTCCCTGTAGCTTTTTCTTAAAGTGTTTTAAGTGGATGCAGTAATCTATGATGTCCCCAAGCAATACTATATGGTCGGTACCTATCTGTATATATTTTCAACTATAATGGTATTAGATACACATATATTTATGTTAACAATGTGTTTTTCTGTGCCTTCTCAACCCTGGTTTATGATCGTCTTTTCAATTATAGACATGCTATTGTCATGCTGATCTCAATCAGATACCCCTGAAGAAGAGTATAACTCGAAACGCATCGGCTACTCCCCGTATGTGTGTTCCATATGCAACGGAGTCTATGATTGTGAACTTCATATATTGTAGTGCATGTTTTTTCTGTTACGCATCCTGCATTCCCTAGTGTATCCACTGTGTTGCATTTATTGTATCCACACCCTTTGCTAATAAAAATTATACTCATTATCACCTCAGAGTAGCTCTTTTTCCCTTTAAAGTCCCATAAGAGGAACAAATTTCCATTTGCTTAGACTATTGGGGATGTGGGTTAATCCTACTCTTTAGACCAACCTAGCACCACTCTTTAATTTCTTGTTTTTTTGTTAGTCCTTCCCTGGTTCAACCCCTCTGGTGGTTTTGGAACAAGGCACAGTTCTCTGGTTGCCAGGCACAACGTCCAGCAGGTTAACCATGGGCAGATATCCCGGACAACACCCCCATATGTAGCGCTACCCCCGCAGGAGCCTCTGGTGAATAAAGGTATCTCCCACCCTGCATGGCCTGACACACAGAATCTTCCACACACACTGGAGACAAGAATCAGTCCTTGCAGCTTTGTTTTTGTATTTTATTAGGGGTATTGAACTTGGATAGGGTTGAGGGTATTCATCAAGGTAGTAGCAAAACTCTTCAGGGACACAACTATATACAGCCTGTACACGCTCTTCTTCTACCTCCAGCACATACTTATAGAACTACAACCCCTAGGACCAGCTGCCACTGTTTGGATGATCTAAAAAAGGCTCAGTTAGATCTGTAGCAACCCCCCTTTATGGGCAGGGACCAAGGGCCCCTCTAGTATTGTAGCAAAATGTCCTAGTGCCCAGCTGTCCTCCTCCTCCTGTGGCTACTGATCCCAGTACCACCTCTTTAGGCACTACCAGCCCACCTGGCTGCAGCTACCCCTTCCAATTGCCCTCCTGACTAAGACTTTACTGTCTTCCCAGACTGACTCTGCATCTATCCCAGACTTCTCTCACTCAGTCCTCTCATGGAATGCTTCTCAGTCCTCTTGGCTGCAACACTCACCAGCCCATTTGGCTGTCTTATTTCCTGAAGATTTGGCAGTGTTCTGCTGTCTTCCACTTGCTCCTGTGCCTCAGGACAGGACTTCCTCATGTACCATAAAGAAGGTTCCTTCTACACCCAGGCCCAAGGTCACCCCCCAGACTAGGGGGGCACCCCTCCTGGGCCACCAACACCCTAACATTCTATCTCCAGCTTCCACCCAAACTCCATACTGCCCCAGCTGTTCTGACACACAGTATTTGAGGGGGCCTGCCCCCTGCCAACCCATCTGTCTGGGATTGGTCAGGGCCCTCATGAATACTCCAAACAGCTCCTCCACTCCCATTCTTCTAGAATCTTCCACTAGTTTCTAGAAATAGGGCATCTCAATACAGTGCATTTTCACCCCTTTCCTGACCAAGCCATTTTTCAGCTTTCAGCGCTGTCGCAGTTTGAATGACAATTGCGCGGTCGTGCAACGTGGCCCCCAAACAAAATTGGCGTCCTTTTTCCCCCACAAATAGAGCTTTCTTTTGGTGGTATTTGATCACCTCTGCGGTTTATATTTTTTTGCGCTATAAACAAAAGAAGAACAACAAGTTTGGAAAAAAAAAATATTTTTTACTTTTTGCTATAATAAATATCAATTTAAAAAAAAAAAAAAAAATTTTCCTTAGTTTAGGCCGATACGTATTTTTCTACATATTTTTGGTAAAAATATTGAAATAAGCGTATATTGATTGGTTTGCACAAAAGTTATAGTGCCTACAAAATAGAGGATAGATTTATTGCATTTTTATTTTTTTACTAGTAATGGCGGCGATCTGCGATTTTTATCATGACTGTGATATTGCAGCGCACATATCGGACACTTTTGACACATTTTTGTCAATGTGCACCGAGTCCCCAGTAACACGGCAGTTAAAGATGTTGCCTGTGAGTCATACCAGCCTCCCTGAGTCACTCCCCTGACCCAGATAAACCAAAACACAGGCTTGGCTGTCACAATTGTCACACTTTACCTACACTTAAAGTGTTACTAAACCCAGCAATATAAAAACAAATCATCCCCCACCCCCCACAGTGCACACAGCTTCTAAATCTTATTTTTATATCCAAATACTGCCGCTATATACTTTTTTTTTTTCCCTTCAGTATATCGTGGTAAACTGCAGGGTCCCAGCGATTCCAGAGTGTTCATGTAGGAAGAGATTTCACTCTCCTCTGATGAAACTTCCTCTGTATCAGTATACCCTCACCCGTGATCAGGCCAGCGCGGATTGGCGCTGTGCCAATGACCTGCTCTGTGCTAAAAAAAAGTAATAATAGACACAACTGAGCATGTGCAGGTTGGCTACTGCCTGTGTGTTAGCTGGCCTTCCCAAGATAGACAATGCAAGAAGGGGAGGATCTGTGCATACAGGATAAAACAAACTTTTTACACAGTGCAGAGGATTAACCCCTAAAGTTCCACAGTGAGTATAACAGGCATGCTATTCTGCATATACAGACAGATTTTACTGTTGTGGGTTTAGTAAAAAAAAAACTATTCTATTTCTAGCACACTAGAGGGTGCTACACTAGTATTGCCTCGCTAGTATATACGGTATATATTTGAGAGGATATAATCTGTGACATCTCTATAAGACCCATGGTCCTACCTAAGGGTGGGGATCACCTCCCCTTTTCTCTGGTTTTATTCCCTGGAGATCCTAGTATCCTAATTTTTGCTACACACAAGTATTTCTCTCTCTTGAGCTTTAATTTGTGAGAGGTTACGCAGTGATCCGGCTACCATACCGATCTGTAATTATTCTACTCTGCTACCTATAGCTTTTTACATCTGTAAGAAATGAGATGTTGTATGATCCTCCTGAATGTACCCCTCCCCCCGCATGAACCTTATTTCTTTTAAGGGCTGCGTCCCTCTCATTGCATTATGGTAGATCCTGTCTTATCCTCTCTATCAATGGGAACAGTGGCGGAACTACTGCCATAGCGACACATGTGGGCGCTATGGGGCCCGCAGCCGAGTGGGGCCCAGTGAGAGCGGGCGGCTCCACGGGTGAGAGCGGGCAGCTCCATGACTGGCTCCGTGGGTGAGAGTGGGCGGATCCATGGGTTAACAGCGCGGGGGGCTCTGCGGGTCCGCAGGTGAGAGCGTGGGCGTGAGCAGGCTGGCCAATCAGGGAGCTGGCGGGCGGGGGAGCAGGGAGATGACATCATCTCTCACCGCCCGACTCCCGCCCTGCATCCCTGCAGTGCAGTTCCCCCTCACTCTGCAGGCAGCCGGGAAGCAGAGAGATGACATGATCTCTCTGCTGCCTGACTGATAATCTGCTGCCTGACTTTGTGACACAGCAGGAAAGTGACACTGCAAGTGACAATCCGTAACGTCTGGCAGGCGACCTGTCAAGTGAAAATCTGGGACGTGGCAAGTGACAATCCGTAATGTGTGGCAGGTGATGTGACAAATGACAATCCATAATGTGTGTCAGGTGACGTGGCAAGTGACAATCCGCAGCATGTGGCAGGTGGCGTATCAGGTGACATTCCGCAACATGTGACAAGTGATAATCTGCATCTGGTGGCAGGCGACGTGGCAAGTGGACAATCCGCATTGTGTGTCAGGTGATGTGGCAAGTGACAATCCGTAATGTGTGGCAGGTGACGTGGCAAGTGAAAATCCGGGACGTGGCAAGTGACATTCGGTAATGTGTGGCAGGTGACTTGGCAAGTGAAAATCCTGGACGTGGCAAGTGACAATCCATAATGTGTGGCAGGTGATGTGGCAAGTGAAAATCTGGGATGTGGCAAGTGGACAATCCGCAACATATGGCAGGTGGCGTAACAGGTGACATTCCGCAACATGTGACAAGTAAGGATGAGCCGAACACCCCCCAGTTCGGTTAGCACCAGAACCTGCGAACAGACCTAAATCTCGTGTGAACTTTAGAACCCTATTAACCACTTAAGCCCCGACCAATTTGCAGCCAAAGGACCAGGCCCCTTTTTGCGATTCGGCACTGCGGCACTTTTTTTCCCACAAATAGAGCTTTCTTTTGGTGGTATTTGATCGCCCATGCGTTTTTTATTTTTTGCGCTATAAACAAAAAAATAGAGCGACAATTTTGAAAAAAACTAGATATTTTCTACTTTTTGCTATAATAAATATCCCCAAAAATATATAAAAAAACATATTTTTTCCTCAGTTTAGGCCGATACGCATTCTTCTACATATTTTTGTTAAAAAAAAATCGCAATTAGCGATTTATTGATTGTTTGCGCAAAAGTTATAGCGTTTACAAAATTGGATATAGTTTTATAGCATTTTTATTAATTATTATTTTTTTACTAGTAATGGCGGCGATCAGCGATTTTTATTGTGACTGCGACATTATGGCGGACACATCGGACATTTTTGACATTTTTGGGACCATTGTCATTTATACAGCAATCAGTGCTATTTAAATGCATTGATTCCTGTATAAATGACACTGGCAGTGAAGGATTTAACCACTAGGGGGCGGGGAGGGGTTAGGTCTGTGACGTGTGTGTTTTTTTTTACAGTAGGGGGCGTGGCTTTATGTCTGACGTCACTGATCGGCTTTCCCGATGACAGGGAACAGCCGATCAGTGACAGGCAGTGTAGGAAGCACGGGGAGAGGTTTGTTTATACAGATCTCTCCCCGTTCTTCAGCTCTGGGACCCGATCGCGGGACACCAGCGGCGATCGGGTCCGCTGGTCCCGCGGTCACGAAGCTCAGGACCGTGTCGCGAGCCATTCTGCTTACGTAAATGTGCAGGAGGCGGTCCTTAAGCGGTTAAAGTCTATGGGACTCGAACGTTCAAAATCAAAAGTGCTAATTTTAAAGGCTAATATGCATGTTATTGTCATAAAAATTGTTTGGGGACCTGGGTCCTGCCCCAGGGGACATGTGTCAATGCAAAAAGTTTTAAAAACGGCCGTTTTTTCAAGAGCAGTGATTTTAATAATGCTTAAAGTGAAACAATAAAAGTGTAATATTCCTTTAAATTTCGTACCTAGTGGGTGTGTATAGTATGCCTGTAAAGGGGCGCATGTTTCCCGTGCTTAGAACTGTCCCTGCACAAAGTGTCATTTTTGCAGGAAAAAAGCTATTAAAAATCACATGAATTGCTGGCTCCCGTAATACAGAGAGCAGTCATTGATAAAAGAAAAAAAGGGTAAATTCTATTACCAGGCCCTTCAGGTCTGGTATGGATATTAAGGGGAACCCCGGGTCAAATTAAAAAAAATTACGTGGGGTTCCCCCTAAATATCCATACCAGACCCTTCAGGTCTGGCATGGATTTTAAGGGGGACTCCACGGCTAATTAAAAAAAAAAATGGCGTGGGGGTCCCCCTCAAAATCCATACCAGACCCTTATCCGAGCACGCAACCTGGCAGGCCGCAGGAAAAGAGGGGGGGATGAGAGAGCGCCCCCCCTCCTGAACCATACCAGGCCACATGCCCTCAACATTGGGAGGATGCTTTGGGGGTCTTTGACCCCTCAAAGCACCATGTCCCCATGTTAATGAGGAGAAGGGTCTCTGGTCTGTGGGTGGGGGGCTTATCAGAATCTGGAAGCCCCCTTTAACAAGGGGACCCCCAGATCCCGCCCCCCCCCGTTTGAAATGGTAAGGGGTACAAAAGTACCCCTACTATTTCACAAAGAAAGTGTAAAAAAATTGTTAAAAAACACACTGACACCATTGGGAAAAGTTCTTTATTAAAAAAAAAAAAAGATTGCAGCGGTGGTAATTAGACATGTGCATTCGTTTTCGTCCGAATGCATTTTCGTCTGAATTTCAGATATTTACGTTATCGTTTTAACAAACGATAACGAAAGTGCAGAATCCGAAAAACGAAAGATCCGACATAAACAAATGCTTTATTTTCGTTGTGACAACAGTTCTATAAAGATTGGAGATTCGACACTGACAATAACAATCTGTGTCCATTGAACCTGTGGTCGAATGTGCCTAACCTTAACTCTATTAGTCCAAGATTATTCTACATAGAGAGAAAAGATTTGACGCAGAGAGGAAAGATTCGACGTAGAGAGGAAAGATTGCTGCTGGAATTAGGTGGAATTGCAGCTAAACTATACAGAGTCATACAGTTTAGCTGCTCCGTCGAATCTTCTTTGAACTTTCGACAAACACCATAAGCCTTCAATGACAGATTCGACCTTAATTCATTTGGATTTTCGGACGAATGCAATTTTTAACGAAAAAAACGAAATAAATAAAAACTAATTTCGGGAGTAACTAAATAAATAAATTTTTCGGACGAAAACGAAATTCCGAAAAGAAATATTTCAGTGTGCACATGTCTAGTGGTAATCCACTCTTGCTATCCAGTGACGGGTGGTCTCTTCTCCGGGGTCCAGCGATGGCTGATCTCTTCTGATGTCCAGCGCTGCACGTCCTGTCTCCACGGAGACACTGAGGGAATTACGTCTGCAGAGGAGGATCGGGCCGGCCACTCCGTCACCTGAACCCGCCCACCTCTGACGCAATGCAAGGGGGAAGCTGGTATTCCCCTGTGACGTACGGGTGACCCCGCCCCTCTCTGATGTAATAGGAACCTGCGTTGCATCAGAGGGGGGCGGGGTCACCCATATGTCACTGCGGAAACCCAGGCTTCCCCAGTGATGTAAGGGTGACCCCACCCCCTCTGATGTATCGCAGGTTTCTGTTACATCAGAGGGGGGCGGGTTCACCCGTACGTCACAGAGGAATACCAGCTTCCCCCTTGCGTTGTGTCAGAGGGAGGCGGGGTCAGGTGACAGAGTGGCCGGCCCGGTCCTCCTCTGCAGGCGGAATTCCCTCAGTGTCTCCGTGGAGACAGGACGTGCAGCGCTGGACGTTGGAAGAGATCAGCCATCGCTGGACCTTGGAAGAGATCAGCCATCGCTGGACCCCGGAGAATAGACCACCCGTCGCTGGATAGCAAGAGTGGATTACCACCGCTGGAATCTTTTATTTTTTATTTTTAATAAAGGACTTTTCCCAACGGTGTCAGTGTGTTTTTTAACAATTTTTTACACTTTCTTTGTGAAATGATAGGCTTACCATTTCAAACGGGGGGGGGGGGGGGGGGGGGGCGGGATCTGGGAGTCCCCTTGTTGAAGGGGGCTTCCAGATTCTGATAAGCCCCACAACCCTGGCCCTTCTCCTCATCAACATGGTGCTTTGAGTGGTCACAGACCCCCAAAGCATCCTCCCAATGTTGAGGGCATGTGGCCTGGTAAGGTTTTTTTTTTTTATATCAATGACTGTTCTCTGTATTACGGGAGCCGGCAATTCATTATAGCCGCAAGTAATTTTAAATAGCTTTTTTTCCTGCAAAAATGACACTTTGTGCAGTTCTAAGCACGGGAAACATGCTCCCCTTTACATGCATACTATACACACCCCCCAGGTACGAAATTTAAAGAATATTACACTTTTATTGTTTCACTTTAAGCATTATTAAAACCACTGCTCCTGAAAAAACGGCCGTTTTTAAAAATATTTTTTGCAATGATACATGTCCCCTGGGGCAGGACCCAGGTCCCCAAACACTTTTTATGACAATAACTTGCATATAGGCTTTTAAAATTAGCACTTAAGATTTCTCCCATAGACTTTTACAGGGCTTTTCGAATTTGTCGCGAACACCCCAAATTGTTCGCTGTTCGCTGAACAGGTGAACAGGCAATGTTCGAGTCAAACATGAGTTCGACTCGAACTCGAAGCTCATCTCTAGTGACAAGTGATAATCTGCATCTGGTGGCAGGCGACGTGGCAAGTGGACAATCCGCAATGTGTGGCAGGTGATGTGGCAAGTGACAATCTGTAATGTGTAGGAAGTGATAATCCATAATGTGTGGCAAGTGGACAATCCGGGATGTGGCAAGTGGACAATCCGGGACGTGGCAAGTGGACAATCCGGGACGTGGCAAGTGGATAATCCGCAACATGTGGCAGGTGACATGGCAGGTGACATTCCGCAACGTGTGATAAGTGACAATCTGCATCTGGTGGCAGGAGATGGTGGCAAGTGACACGCTCAGGGCTCCCACTGATTCTGCATTATGGTGAGTTGAACTGTTTCATTTTATATAATAGAACAGAAGCTGGTTAGAAGACATGGAGGTCAACAATGTGTGTCCTTCAGGGGCTGCATACATTATACTGCATACTTTGTTGTTCAAAATGTAATATAAGCTGTTGCCTGGGTACTGTGCCACATGGGTGTGATAATCTGTTGTTCAATGGCATTATTTCATTTTTTGTGTGTGTGTGTGTGTGTGTGTGGGGGGGGGGCTGTTTACAGGGGGGGCAATACAACATTTTGCTATGGGGCCCTGTGATTTCTAGTTACGCGCCTGAATGGGAATTTTCTCTTTTGCTCCCTATCTATGTATATTTATTCTATTCTTCAATAAAATATTTGAACAACAGAAAATATATGAAAGATTCACCAAAATTCTAATCAGCCACTCAGCACCATGATAATTGTATAGAATGTACGACCATCTCAGCCCACTTTATCTGCTCAAGAGGAATAATCATATTACAGGGAGATGATAAATGTGTTTATATTACAATCTATCACCAGCCAGGATCTTAGGAGTAAGGCCCCTTTCACGCGATCAGACCGATCGGATCCGCCTGTCCATTGTTCAGACCGATCCGATCGGCCACCCATTGACTTCTATAGTGAGACGGATGTCAGCGGATCTGTGTTTGCCGACACCCGCCTGGCATCTGATCCGACAAGATCCACTGAAAACAGATGTATAGAGATACGTTCGCCATCCGTCCAGCGTGTCGGATGGGATGAAGATGGACAGACGGTCAGTTTTCATCCGATCTCCCCATAGAGGAGGGCGGGACTCTTCCAGGTCCATCTCTGCACAGTGAGTGGATCTGCCCCGTGTGAAAGGGGCCTAAAAGATAAAATGACGGGGGCGTGGCCTGGAGCGGCATGGGATAGGACGCTAGAGACCTGAGCTCCGCCGGCCGAATATCCTGAAACGCATATCCTGTGACCCTGAACAGCTTTGACGACCCCCCGATCATCACCTCAGCAAGGGGAACCTGGCAGGAACATGTCCCCTCCAAAAAAATCCACGGATGCGGCGGGCAAACTGGCAAAATACCGCCGCTTAGAACAGGAGGCCCCAGACCAAGATGGCGCCGACCCGCTGGAGGAGGACACATCTCAGAGGTTAGACACCGCTAAGGTATTGGAAGCAATAACAGCTTGTCAGGCAGCGGTCACAGCGTGTCAGACGAACCTCACCACCAAAATTGAGGAGGTGAAGGTGGATATATCATTAGTGAGGCAGGACTTTCAAAAGCTGAGGGAGAGAGTTACTGAGGCTGAGGTTCGCATCAGCAGTGTGGAGGACTCCCGCCCCCCTCCAGAATTCCACAGATGCCATGCAATTGCAAGTGAACCAGCTCCTGCAAAAGCAGGATGACATAGAGAACAGGCTTTGCAGATGTAATCTTAGGTTCATTGGTATGCCTGAGGGGGTGGAGGAGAGAGACCCCCGACATTTCTGGAAAAACTGCTAAGTGATACTTATGGCAGGGAAGCTTTCTCCCCCACTTTTGTTGAGCGTGCACACCGCATGTCAGGCAGACCTCCACCGGCTGGAGCACCCCCCCGCACCTTTATCGCCAAGTTCCTAAACCTCAGCAGGGAGAAAGGAAACAAAACGATTGCCATATTTCCTGATTTCTCCGCAGAGGTCCAGCGCAAAAGCAAATCCTTCACGGAAGTAAAGAGGCGCCTCCGCATCAAACACATGAAGTACGCCATGTTATTCCCAGCCAGGCTGCGTGTGGAAGTAGAGGACAGAGCACGTTTTTTTGAAGACCCTGAAGCAGCTCTGGCCTGGCTTGAACAGATGGAGGCGCACAGATAAGTGCCTGCACAATACTATGCATCACACCACCTAACCTTATCACATTTCCCCTCGTGGCAGATAATTACTTGAACATTATCATATTTACAGCACTGACTTCCTAAGCACAGCAAGGCCAGTCCGTACAAGATGGCCGTATCTGCCACGATGTCTACCCCCACAATTATCTGATTTAGGAGTAGAACCCCCAGCTGTCGTTATACTGCTCCACCAACACCAGACTCTATGGGTATCTACATTATACCTTCACCTCCAGAGAGGCCATCATTCTGAACTCCCCCCCCCCTCTCCTTTTTCTTTTTCCCCACCTTTTATTTTTCTCCTGATTCCACGCGCCTATGAGGACAACCACCATTCATGGTTTATGCCGGCAGAGGACAGCACCCCCTAGAGAGCTCACTGTCAGTGAGCGGAGTCCCTCATTATGCACCATTATGCAGCGAAGTTTGGCCCTGTTTTATTACTCCTGCAACCTGTGTGGGAGAAGGAAGTTCCACATCAAGAGACAGACCACCAAAATGTAGTTTGCAAATGCTATTTGCTTCTAACTTTTCCTTCACAGGTTGGACATTGTTTATGCCACGTTGGCAGTTATGGGTACACGCCTGCACAAGTTGGGGTCAGTGCAGGGCAGGGAGGGGGGCTACAAGGGTATCAAGGTTGAGAGGCAAATGTGCTAACTATGCCCATTGAATTTTATTGTTTTTTTTTTCTCTTTTTTTTTTCATGCTCCGATGACAATTTACTTATGCTGTTTGAGTGTAACCTGGGACTGCTGAGTTCTGGAGCTCCGGATAATATTTCCCGTCACCTTCTATGGCCTCCCTAAAGTTCCTTACATGGAACGTCCGTGGCATGAGGGACCCAGTTAAAAGGTCTGCCATATTTTCCCTACTTAAAAAAGAGCGAGCGGATGTAACGGTCCTAGTGGAGACCCATGCTGAAGGCCCAATGATACAGGCTCTTAAACGCCCATGGATAGGCTGGGCCTATCACTCAGTCCACACAACCCAGTCTAGAGGAGTGTGACAGACCTAGCCAGGACAGAGGCTGTTGGAGGGGACTGAATGCAAGCCTCTTGCCTTGCGATTATGGGCCCTGGCATTTGGGGAACGGTGCTGTTTGTGAGCTGTATGCCTGGGGACCGCTGAGCTGGTTTTACTTGGATTCAGGTCCATGCTGGCCCCCCAAGACACATAGACTCTGGATATGTATATGCCATATTAGCAATAGACTGAATCATACTGTTGGAAATAGCTGTCAGATGCTAATGTCATCAACTCCAGCCACCTGTCTGTTGTGTAAATTAGTCTAGTCTGGCTTGAATATTCCACAATGTTGTTGTGCTAATTAACCCTGTGTTGCTGTTTATGGTAATATGTATTGAATAGTCATTCAGTGAGCTAAGAGCCGTAAAGTCTTACCCTGAAAAGTCTTCTCTCAGTCAACTAGTCTGGGTCAATGTGGAAATTATGTGATAGGGGCGCTTCATTAATCTTATATTAATTATGTAATATTGTGAACACCATTCGTGTACAGAAAAAATTCCTAAAATGCGTGAAACCCACTATCTGACAAGTGAGTAGTGGTTATTATTGCCTTATTAATTGTATACACACAAAATTAATAATAAACAATTAACAGAGGAGCAGATGGAAGAGTTATGCCCCGTACACACGGTTAGAAATTCCGACCACAAAATCCGTCTGATTTTTTCAGACGGATTTTATCCGACACTGGTGTTGCATACACATGGTCGGACAAAGTTGTCGGAAAATCCGATCATTGTGAACGTGGTGACGTTTGTTGCGTACGACGGAACTACATAGAGGCTAGTAGCCAATAGCTTTGGTCTCGTAATTTGATCTGAGCATGCGTGGCACTTTGTCCGTCGGAATTCTGTACACACGATCGGAATAAGTCAGATCGGATTTTGTTGTCGGAAAATTTGAGAGCAGGATCTCAAATTTTTCCGTCGGAATTTCCGACCGTGTGTATGGGGCATTAGAGGCACCGCTCGTGGTGGAAGAGATCAGTGCAGCTATAGCACAGTTCCCTAGGTCTAAAGCCCCAGGATCGGATGGCCTACCAGTGTAATACTACTATACCTACTCAGAACTCTTAATCCCCAGACTATTTGCTTTATATAACTCGATCTTTGAAACGTCCGAGCTCCCAACCTCTATGCGCGCAGGGCCGGTGCTACCACTAGGCAAACTAGGCAGCCGCCTAGGGCGCCATGCTGCCTAGGGGGCGCCCAGCCACTGGTTTTCCTACTCTCTTCATCAAGCAACTCAGTCTCAGTATCAGCAGGAAGCCACCCCTCTGTTCACAGATAGTGTCAGAGGTGCAGCGGCGGTGAAGGACTGTGTCTGTGTCCCGACTCCTGAATGAATGGAAGCAAGCAAACATTCATTGATGGGCACTGGTAGGCTGCATTTGATGTGCGCTGGTGGGCTGCATTTGATGTGCACTGGTGGGCTGCATTTGATGTGCACTGGTGGGCTGCATTGATGGGTGCTGGTAGGCTGCATTGATGGGTGCTGGTAGGCTGCATTGATGGGTGCTGGTAGGCTGCATTGATGGGCGCTGGTAGGCTGCATTTGATGGGTGCTGGTAGGTTGCATTGATGGGTGCTGGTGGGCTGCATTTTATGGGTGCTTTGTTAAAAAGGTGGGGTTTACATGGGCAGGGAAAAGGCAGGGCAGGGGTAGAGAAAAGGGGGGCGCAAAATTAGGTTTGGCTTAAGGTGTCAAAAACCCTTTACCAGCCCTGTATGCGCGAGGCCACCATAGTATTAATTCCCAAGCCAGGCAGGGACCCTCACCTCCCCGAGTCATACCGGCCCGTATCCCTTTTACAAGTAGACGTGAAAATTCTTGCAAAAGTGCTGGCCAACCGTCTCAACAAAGTCATACTCACACTTATACATGGGGACCAAGCAGGCTTCATGCCGGGTAGGAATACCTCATTCAACCTTAGACGACTTTTCATTAACATGCAATCGATACATGACAACTCTGGCTCCAGAATGGGGGTATCTTTGGTCCTGCCTGCCAGAATTCGGACTGGGCCCCAAATTCATAAAATGGGTACAGTTGCTGTACCAGGATCCTATAGCAAAAGTAGTGGTTAATGGGTGGCCCTCCGACCGTTTTCCCCTTACTAGGGGCACCAGGCAGGGCTGACCCCTGTCGCCGCTCCTTTATGCCCTGGCGGCCGAACTCTTGGCAGTGGCTATACGCACACACCCAGATATAATTGGACTTAGTAAAGGAGAAGTAACTGAAACTATTAGTACTTACGCAGATGATACATTGTTTTACTTGGAGGACTCTGAAGTCTCTCTTCCCATGGTTCTATCCCTGATAGAACGTTTTGGAACCTTTTCCTGGCTACGTATTAACTGGGACAAATCCCAAATACTTCCACTTGATAGCTACCCGCCCCCCAGAGATAGAGCCGAACTTCCCTTACAGAGAGTTGCTAGCATCAAGTACTTAGGCATCCAGACCACCAGAGACCCGAATGACTACCTAGCACTGAATGTCACCCCACTCTATGAAATGCTTAAGAAAAAATCTCAGACCTGGGCCAGACTCCCTCTGGGCATAATGGGCCAAATAAACCTTGTTAAAATGGTCCTGCTGCCAAAAATCCTTTATATCCTCTGGCAATCTCCAGTATACTTAATACTTAGGCATTTCAGATTTATGGAAAATATACTTAAACCCTTTATTTGGGGTAATAATAGGCACAAACTGTCCTGGCATAAACGTAAAAATCCCACCGACATCGTAGGTACCGCCCTACCCAACTTCAATCAATATTACATCGCAGCCCAGCTCTCCCAACTCTTCCACATTGATAAGGTGGATAAGGACAGATTCCCAGGGCTTCTTTGCCCAGGCTGGGCACGATACACCAAAGATCCCCTTACGATACTCACAAGTAAGGTGGGGGGGGGGGAGCACAGGCTACTCGAACGCAGGTCTCTACTGTACCACTATAACAAAATTTGGGACATTGCCCTGACTAGGCTTAAAATACCAGCAATTAACAGCTTCACCCCCCTGTGGCATAACCCGGTCCTACCAGAATTTAACTTGATTCCAGACAGCGAAGTATGGAGCGCTAGAGGTATATTCTACCTCTCTCACATTGCTGAGGGTCAGTGGCGTTGTTAGCCAGGTGCGGGGGGTGCGCGCCGCACCCGGGTGACACCCGCCAAAGGGTGACACCCGTGGGTAGCGGCACCGCTAACACCGCCAGCCGCCGTGTCTCACCGTCGCCGCGGTGTCCCTCAGCGGAGCAGAGCGGAACGAAGCCGCCTCCCCCTCCTTTGTTTACATCCACAAAGGAGGAGGAGCTCGAGGGACACACACCGCTGTCTGTATCTGAGGTCTGTGATGGGGGTGTCTGTATTGAGGGATGGGTCTGCACTGGGGGGTGTCTGTACTTTGGGGGGTCTGCACTGAGGGGGGATATCTGCACTGGGGGGTCTGTACTGTCTGTCTTTTGGGGTGTCTGCACTGGGGGTGTCTGCACTGGGGGGTCTGCACTGCTGGGGGGGGCTGCCCTGGGGGGGATCTGCACTGGGGGGGTATCTGTACTGCTGGGGGGGGCTGCCCTGGGGGGGATCTGCACTGGGGGGGGGTCTGCACTGAGGGGGGATATCTGTACTGCTGGGGGGGGGGGGTGGCCTGCCCTGGGGGGGATCTGCACTGGGGGGGGTCTGCACTGAGGGGGGATATCTGTACTGCTGGGGGGCCTGTCCTGGGGGGGTGTCTGTACTGAGGGGGGTCTACACTAAGGGAGGGGTGTCTGTACTGCTGGGGGGGGGTCTGCACTGAGGGGAATGTCTGTACTGAGGGGGGGGGTGTCTGTACTGCTGGGGGGTCTGCACTGAGGGGGGTTTCTGTAATTCTGGGGGGGGGGTCTGCACTGAGAGGGGTATCTGTACTGCTGGTGGGGTCTGCACTGAGGGGGTGTCTGTAATGCTGGGGGGGGGGGGTCTGCACTGGAGGGGTATCTGTACTGCTGGGGGGTGACTGCACTAAGGGGGGTGTCTGTACTGATGGAGGGGTCTGCACTGAAGGGGTGTCTGTACTGAGGGAGGAGGTTTATATTGATGGAGGGTGGTCTGTACTTAGTGTGGGGGTCTGTACTTAGTGTGGGGGTCTGTACTGAGGGAGGGGGATCTATACTGCGGAAGGGGGGTCTGTAGTTAGTGGAGGGGTCTGTACTGAGGGGGGACTATAGTTGGTGGGGGGGGGTGACACCATTTTTTTTTTCGCACCGGGTGACACCAACCCTAGTGACGCCACTGCTGAGGGTGACACACTCAAACCCTTTGACAGGCTGAAAGCTGACTTTGAACTTCCAGACCAAATGCACTTCAGGTATCTACAACTACATCATGCCTACCATGCCCAATTCCCAGCAGACAACACACCCTTAGCCAGCAACTCCCTAATGGAAGCAATAAAGTACCCAGATCCCAAAAAAATGATCTCACAGTTTTACAATATGTTGACGCTTCCGCAAGCAACAGTGTCAGCATACCAGTTGAAGACTAAATGGGAGGAAGAACCGGGCCCTATAGAGGATGAGGAGTGGATCGAGGCCCTAGATACCAGTAAACTGGTCTCCCCCAAACTTTCTGATTGCCTTACCCAGATTTTTATAGTACACAGAGCATACCTCACACCACTAAAAATAGCCAAATATAAACCTTCCCAAACCACTACCTGCCAGTTGTGTAACCAGGCCACAGGCTCATTTTACCACCTTCTCTGGCAATGCCCCAAAATACTGGCATATTGGACGCAGGTGGTGCAATTTCTACACGATAATATGGGCACCCCTGTAACGGTGCAACTCAAAGTGTGTCTATTGGGAATTTTCCCAGAACTGAACAAGTTTACTAAAATATTTTTACAGGAGACCCTCTTTTCTGCCAGGAAGGTTATAGCCAGAGTATGGATGAGACCTGATCCTCCAGAGCTCCCACAATGGATAGCAGAAGTGAACAACTCTCTCCCCTATAAGAAGATGGTCTCTCACAGAGGATGCCCCTCCAAATATGATAAAATATGGGGGAAGCTTCAGAAACGATAGTGTGAACCTGCAGCAGCGCGGTATGACACTCCATCTTAGCACTGATCCCACAGCACTCACCACAATTCAGCAATTTCACCTCAAGCAGTTCTTTTATTTCTTACCTAATAATCCTTGTGAGAACGTAACACCCAAGTTATCAGCAACAAATGATATTT